>OX463227.1:189162327-189729827 GCA_949820135.1 Sylvilagus floridanus
ACTTTAGGCCAAAACAAGGATCCCTTCACCCTCCGACATCGTTCTACCAACTCCCCGAGGATCAGTGGCAGGAACGATCGAGAGCCAGGAGAGGGAGGAGAAATGGACAGAGAGGCCCCTGCAGGAGGCTGCTGCTTGTCAGCTTTTCATTACTCTAACAAAATGCCCAAGGCAGGCGGACCTGATAAGGAAAGAGCTCATGGCTCATGGTTTTGGACACTCACAGACTGGGGGGCCCCATGACGGCAGGCAGGGTCCCAGGGTGGTGCAGGGCGTCTCATGGGTGCACCTGCCCGTCTCTGTGTCTCCGTATAACCGCCTAGCACTTGTGGGGCTTCACCCTGGCGACCTGATCCAATCTAATCACTTCCCAAAGATGCCGCTTCTGCAACACCATAATTGGATTAGCCTCCACCCTCTCAGGACCATTAACACAAGATTTTGAGAACTAAACAACACACCCCTAGGGGTCAAATCATACTGAAACCATGGGAGATGTGAAAGAGACACAGGAAACGGAAGGGGGTGAGAGAGGAGGTGTCAGGGTGGCAGTGTCCCCGGCCTCTGCAGTCTTAGGGCTGGCGTGGTCTTGGTAGCCCCTATTGCACAGATGCCTCGGGCTGCTGAGTGGGGCCTTCCAGCCTACGTTGTGGTGGTGCCGTTCCGACTTCCTGGGATTTATACTGCTCACGGAAGGAGCAGTTTGTTCAATGTGTGATTTGAGAAGCCGGCCTCTCTGACAAGTGGACACACCACCCTTTACCTTTCCACGCTGGGAGGCGTCCCCAAGCTCGTCAGCATGTAGGCAGACAACCCCGCCCCTGCTGTCCTGCCAACAGCCGTCCCTTGACCGCCTCTCGAGATGGTCATCTGCAGGGGGGCCTTTCTCCCTCAGTCCCCAGGATTCCTGGCTGCCTGGGGAGGGACACAACTAGAGAAGGCCAGAGGGAGCCCACCAAAGTGGGCCGAGTCTAAGGGCTTTACCCAGGAAATACCATTTTATTTCAGTTTCTCTTGGGACTTGTCTCAATTTTATTTTTACTCATTTATTTTTAAGATTGATTTGTTTATTGGAAAGGTAGTTGCAGAGAGAGAGGGAGACACACACACACAAGAAGAGAGAGAGAGAGAAAGAGAGATTTCATCTACCGCTTCTCTCCCCAAATGGCCACAATAGCCAGGGTTAGGCCAGGGCTAAGAGAAGCTGAAGCCAGATTGCAACTCCATCCAGGTCTCCTACATGCGTGGCAAAGACCCAAGCACTTGGGCCATCGTCTGCCGATTTCCCCCACACATTAGCAGGGAGCTAGATCAGAACTGGAACGGCTGGGATTCGAACAGGTGTGCACATGGAATGCTGCTGTTGCAGGTGGTGGATTAATCCTCTGAGCCACAATGGCAGCCCCTTGCAACAATTTTAAAAACACAAAATTTGCCAGATTGCCAGGTCTCATTTTGAGCCTGAAAACATGAAGTCACCGTGGATGCAGAGTGTCCCAGTGAGGGCCGGCACTGTGGTGTAGCAGGTAAAGCCGCTGCCTGCAGTGCCGGCATCTTATATGGTGATAGTCCGGGCTGCTCCACTTCCCATCCAGCTCCCTGCTGTGGCCTGGGAAAGCAGTAGAAGACGGCCCAATTCCTTGGGCCCCTGCACCCATGTGGGAGACCTGGAGGAAGCTCCTGGCTTTTGGCTTCAAATCAACCCAGCTCCAGCCATTGAAGGCATTTGGGGAGTGAACCAGCAAGTGGATGATCTTTGTCTTGAACTCTCTCTCTGTAACTCTGCCTTTCAAATAAACAAATGAATAAGGAAGGGAGGGAGGGAGAGAGGAAGGAAGGGTGGGAAGGAACGGAGGGAGGGTGGGAGGGAGGATGGGAGGGTGTCCCAGTGATTGGACCCCCGTGACGTCAGAGTGCCTTGGACCTGGACACACCCCTGGGGCCTGGAGCTGTGCAAAGTGTGTCAGGCTCAGGACAGCAGTGTCCCAGGACCCAGGTGTCAGGGTGATCTGTCTGTGGCTCCCAGACTCTCAGGAGAACTTGGTTCCTTGTGCCTCAGAGGCCGCTTGGAAAAACCCAAGCAAGGATGGAAGCCAGCACGCTCCAGCTTTCTCTCACTTGTTACATCAGCTAATGGATGCTAGGGGATTTTTTTTAAAGGGGAAAAACTGACAACTTTGTTTGGCCCTGTGATCTAAAAATGCAAATCATAGATTGCAGTCAGTCTGGGGCAGGAAGAGTTGAGTGATGCACGAGCTAAATGGAAAATCGACTTTCTACCAGGCTGGACAACACAGAACTTCTCAGATAGCTGGAGTAGCAAACTCCCCACGGGGGTGCCACGCCAGCATGCTGCTCGTGCCAGAATCTGAATTTCAGAGGACAGCCTTGTCGGAGAGATACCCCCAGAACAATGCGGGTTTAATTAAGGTTTACAGCCCCTCCTTGTTCACTTGGGGCTGACGGGAAGGCTCCAGGTAAGAGTGCATTTGGTAATAGATTACGGATGAATGACATGGGAAGAGCAGCCGATTTGCATATTTTACTATGCATGACCCGAGGAGTGGAGGAATCTGAATGACAGCAGGCCATATCTCCGTCAGCCTGCTGTTTCTGCAGGGACAGGCAGTTGTGTGGGTGGATAAATAAACACCACCTGCGTCGTCTTTTTCTCCCGGACTCGATGTTCTGTTAAAGCCAAGTGGGCAATACTTCTCGGAAGAAAAGAGCACGCTTGGGTGAGATGAATGGAGCTGGGTACCCAAGACCCACTGTGCCACCAAGACGTGGGCTCTGTGGGAGGAGCAGGTGACATCCTGGGAGGACAAAGGCAGGCTCTGCAGCAGGAGCCAGACAGGGGCACAGGGGACCCCGAGGTCGTGGGGGCCAGGCTGCCCCTTCCCTGCCTGCAGAGGGAGGCTTGGTGGACTTAGTCTTGAAAGAGCCGATCAGAAGCAGGGGTGGCAGAGGCACGGCTGGGCAGCATGGGATGCGAAGCCCGTCTGCGTGTTTTTTTCCTTTTTCCAAACACACGCCTGTCCCAGCTGCCCCTCCCCAACCTCACCCAGACCAAACAAGCCAACTTCTGGTGCCCACTGCCCACTTACATTTCCTCCTCCTAACGTTGCTCTCAACAAAGCCTCTTAATAAGAATAGTTTGAACTTGGGGAGGATTTTGGTTTAAATGGCAACTTTTTATTTTTGGCATATGGAGGTCCAGTTATCCCAGGATTATTATTGACAAAAACGACCGTTTCCCCATTGGCTTGCCTTGGCTTCTTTGTCAAGGGCTGATGACCCTCTGTGAGGCTGTATCTTCTGGGCTCTCGGTTCTGTTTCACTGATCAGTTTCCTCCTCTATCAGCGCGGCTCGATCACTGTGGCTTTGCAGTCAGCTACACTTGGGCTGTGTTAATCCTCTTTCTTCTTCAGCCGTGTGTTTGTTGCTTGAGGTCTTTTTCCTTGCCATACAAACTTAGAAAATCATTTTACTTTTCAATATCCACAAGATAACTTGCTGGGATTTGGATTGGCATTAAGGTGGATTTATGGATCAAGTTGGGGAGAGCTGACATCTTAACAACATTGAGCCTTCCTATTCGCGAACATGGAATACTTCTCCACTTATTTAGATCTTTGATTTCTTTGGCCAGAGGTTTGTCGCTTTCCTCGAATAGATAATATAAATATTTCATTAGATGTGTGCCGGCAGTGTTGTGGTTTGGGTAGCAATGTAAATAATACCATGCTTTAGATGTTCGATTCCAGGGGTGGACGTCTGGCACAGCAGATGGATGCCACGTGCCATGCGCAGGTGCCTGGGTTTGAGCTCAGCTCCTCTTCCGTTGCCAGCTGCTTGCTGCTGCACATCTTGGGAGGCAGCAGGTGATGGTCCAAGCACTTGGGTCCCTGCCACTCATGCGGGAGATCTGGGTTGTGTTTTTGACTCATGGCTTTGTCTTGGCCTAGCCCTGGCTGTCGCAGACATCTGGGGAGTAAACCAGCAGGTGGAAGATCTCTCTGTGTGTCTGTCTCTGAGCCTTTTAAATGATAAGCAAATAAATAAAGTTAAATTCCAATTGTTCAGGGCTGGTTGGAATCCCAGCTGATCCACTTCCGATCCAGCTGTCTGCTATGGCTTGGGAAAGCAGTGGAAAATGGCCCACGGCTGGCGCCGTGGCTCAATAGGCTAATCCTCTGCTTTGCGGCGCTGGCACACCAGGTTCTAGTCCAAGTTGGGGCGCTGGATTCTGTCCCAGTTGCTCTTCTTCCCAGTTGCTCTGCTGTGGCCAGGGAGTGCAGTGGAGGATGGACCAAGTGCTTGGGCCCTGCACCCCATGGGAGACCAGGACAAGCACCTGGCTCCTGGCTTCGGATCAGCACGGTGTGCTGGCCGCAGCGGCCATTGAGGCGTGAACCAATGGAAATGGAAGACCTTTCTCTCTGTCTCTCTCTCACTGTCCACTCTGCCTGTCAAAAAGAAAGAAAATGGCCCAAGTTCTTAGGCCCCTGAACTTTAAAAAAAAAATTCCAGTTGTTCTTTGCTAATATGTAGGAAGGCATTGACTTTTGTGTATATTATTATTCTTTTTTAAAGATTATTAATTTTATTTGAAATTTAGAGTCACACAGAGAGAAGAGAGACAGAAAGAGAGAGAGAGAGGTCTCCATCCACTGTTCACTCCCCAATTGGCTGCAATTGCTGGAGCTGCACTGATCCGAAGCCAGGAGCCAGGAGCTTCTTCCGGGTCTCCCATGAGGGTGCAGGGGCCCAAGGACTTGGGCCATCCTCCACTGCTCTCCCAGGCCATCGTAGAGAGCTGGATGGGAAGTGGAGCAGCCAGGACTAGAACCTGCGCCCATATGAGATGCCAGTGCTTCAGGCTAGGGTGTTAACCCGCTGTGCCACAGCGCCGGCCCTGACTTCCGTGTATATGACTTGTGTCTTGAAACCTTGCTATAATCATTTATTAGTTTCAGGAGTTTTGTTTTGTTTATGGCAATTTCTTTGAAAATTTCTATGCTAGTATTCATGTCATATGTAAACAGAGACAGTTTTATTTCATTTTTTTCTCATTTGTATCCCTTCTTCCCTTCTTTTTTCTGATTCCATTAGCAGGGGTTGCCAGTCTGATGTTCATTAGAAGCCGTGAAGGGGACACCCTTCTGTTGTTTCTGATTTGGGGGAGAGAAAAATAGCCCCCAAAAAGTTTCTCACCATTAGACACAATGCGAGCTGCAAGTGTTTTTGGTAGTAACCTTCAGCAATTTGAAAAATTTCCCAAATGCTTGTGCAGTTGAAAATTTTGACCATGAATGAGCGTTTGATTTTGTTAGATGTGTGTTCCTCCTCTGTTGATATGATCATACAATTCTTCTTTGGCTTTCCTATACTATGAATTACATTGTTTGAATTTTCAATGTGGAGCTAGTTTATAGATTTTGAATAAATCCCATTTGGTCAGTGTATTTATAGTTCTCTCGATACATTGTTGGGTGTAATTTGCCAAGAGTTGGTTGAAGTTTTTTTCATCTGTATTCCTGTGAGATGATGGTATTCAGTTCCCCTTTCTCACAATGTCCTTACGTGGCTTTGGGGTTCAGGGTAGAACTGGCCTGACAGAGTGAATTGTAAAGTTTTTCTTCTGCTTCCATCTGAAAGACAGGGTAGAAAACCGGCATCACTTCTTCCTTTAATGTTTTGTAGGAAACCACCCGGGCCTGGCCGCCTTCTGGAAAGCTGTTAACAACTCTGTTCTCTTGAATGTAGGCCGCCCAGACCATCCGTTTCTTCAGTGTGTTTTGTGCATTGTGTCTTTCAAGGAAGTGGTCTATTTTGTTGTAACTTGTTGGCATAGGGTTGTTCATAGTATTCCTTTATCATTATTTTAATACCCATATAATCAGGAGTGCTGGCCCCTCTTTCATGTCCGAAATGAGTGATTTCTCTCTCTGTCTCTCTCTCTCTCGCTTTGGTTGGACTGACTGCAGATTTATGAATTTTATTGTTTTATTTTCAGTGGACCAGTGTTTGGCTTGATTAATTTTCTCTATCCATTTTCTGTTTTCAATTTCACTGGTTTCGACTATAAATTTTATTATTTCTTTTCTTTTGTGTATGTTATTCTTTTCCTCTAGTTTCTTTAGGTGGAAGCTTTAATTTTGTTTTAGGTCTTTCTATACTTTTGATATTCAATGTTATAAATTTATCTCAGCCATAATTTCACTCTCTGTATTCCCACAAATATTGAGCTGTGCTTTCATTTTCATTTAATTCAAAACATTTTAAAATTTCTCTTGGCCTGTGTGTCTTTCATAAGTGTGCAATCTAATATTTAAATCATTTGATATTAGTCATTGATCTGTTGTTGATTTCTAACTTAATTTCCCTATGTTCTGTAGGGATGTTTTGTATTATTTCTATCCTTTTAAATGTGTAAAGTGTGTTTTATGGCCTAGAATGTTGCCTATCTAGGTTCCATGTGAGCTTAAGAAAAATGATGTGTGTTCTGCCATTTTTCTATGGAGTATCCTATAATATCAGTCAGATTTTGTTCCTTGGTGGTGATTTTAATTAACTATATTCTCACTGATTTTCTGCCTGCCACGTCTGCAGGTTATTGACAGAAGGCTGTTGAAGTCGATTGTCTATTTCTGTTTGTGGTTCTACCAGTGTTTGCCTTCCATCTTCTGGTGCCTTGCTCTGAGGCCCATGTGGTTTAAGGGTTGTTACCTCTTCTTGGAGAGCTGAGTCTTAAACCACTGTGTAATGCTGCCCTTTCCCAGGTAGCATTCCTTGCTCTGTAGTCTGCTTTGTCTGAAGTTAATATTGCTACTCTCACTTTCTTTAAGTGAAAGTTAATCTGATACACCATCATACTGTATTTTTTATTTTAATATATTTATGTATTTACGTTAAAGTGGGCGTCTTATAGACAACGTATAGTTAGCTTTTATTTTTGATCTACTATAACATTTACATTTAAGTGATTATTGATGCACTTGTTCATATCTACCATATTTGTAACTTTTCTCTTCATTTTCTTTATTGCTTTTATATTTTGCTCTCCTTTTCTGCCTTCTTTGGCTTTAAATGAATATTTTATGGGATTCAAATTTCCATTAACCTTTAGCCTATTAATTATACTTCTTTTTTTTTTTTTCTTTGGCAGGCAGAGTGGACAGTGAGAGAGAGAGAGACAGAGAGAAAGGTCTTCCTTTGCCATTGGTTCACCCCCAGTGGCCGCTGCGGCCAGCGCACCGTGCTGATCCGAAGCCAGGAGCCAGGCGCTTCTCCTGGTCTCCCTTGGGGTGCAGGGCCCAAGCACTTGGTCCATCCTCCACTGCACTCCCAGGCCACAGCAGAGAGCTGGCCTGGAAGAGGGGCAACCAGGACAGAATCCGGCACCCCGATTGGGACTAGAACCTGGTGTGCCGGCACCACAGGCGGAGGATTAGCCTATTGAGCCATGGCGCCAGCTATACTTCTTTCAAAAGAAGTCGTGGGGCTGGCACTGTGGCTTAGTAGTTAAGGCCACTGCCTGCAGTGCTGGCATCCCATATGGGCGCCGATTCACGTCCTGGCTGTTCCACTTCCCATCCAGCTCTCTGCTATGGCCAGGGAAACAGTGGAAGAAGGCCCAAGTCTTTGGGCCCCTGCACCAATGTGAAAGACTCAGAGGAGTCTCCTGGCTCCTGACTTTTGATCAGCACAGCTCCAGCCATTGCAGCCAACTGGGGAGTGAACCAGTGGATGGAAGACTTCTCTCTCTCACTCTCTCTGCCTCTCCTTCTCTCTCTTTCTCTCTGTGACTCTTAATTTCAAATAAATAAATAAATCTTTAAAACAAAAGAAAGAACTTGTAAGACCAGTCCCATTAACAATAGCTACAAAGCATTTAAATAACTTGGAGTAAGTTTAAACAAGGAGGTGAAAAGTCTCTACAGTGAAAACTCTTGGTGGTTATTGTCTTTTAGCATTTTAAAGAGGTCAGTGCATTATTTTCTAACTTCTACTGGCCTGTCGGAAAGCGAGCACACTCCCTGTGTGTTACGTCTGTGTACACGTACCGGTGCAGTGGGATACACAGAACTGTGACAGCTGTGGCTTCTGCGGGGCTCGTGGGGAGCCCGTTTCCCTGCCTGTCCCTGCCCCTGGAGGCCTTTCCAGTGCTCACGGCCCCTCCCATCTCCAAGGCCAGCAGTGACCCATCAATCACTCTCACCTTTGTGATTCTGACACCCCCCACCCCCTCCACTGTTTAAGAACCTTGTGATAACTAGCGTACTTCAAAGCCTTGGTGGAAAAAATGGAAGTAAAAGGCAAGTTTACAAGCACCTGGGCCATCCTCCACTGCACTCCTGGGCCACAGCAGAGAGCTGGCCTGGAAGAGGGGCAACCGGGACAGAATCCGGTGCCCCGACCGGGACTAGAACCTGGTGTGCCGGTGCCGCAAGGCAGAGGATTAGCCTAGTAAACCATGGTGCTGGCTTAAACTTACCTTTTAATTCCAGTTTTATGCAGACGTTTTGAAATTCTCTCGGACATCGGACCAACATGGATATGTCCAGTATCACCTCCCTGTTTGCAGCATTAACCCCATCTGTGCCCTTAACACTTCTTTGCCAGGGGCATAACCAAGACACACAGGTCCTGGGTATTAGGAGATGGGCAGTGGGCGAAGATGCTTAAAACAATTCCGACCCAAAAGGAGGAAGACTCGAGCTGCACAAGTAAAACTGCAAAAGTGTTTGGGAGACCAGGTCCAGACACGAGCCTGAAGCACAGCTTCCAACTGGGTGGCCACAGACGCCGTTTCCTGGGGCAACCCCCACTTCCTGCAGCCCATGCCAGTCACTCCCATAGAAAACACTTACATCACCCGTCCTGGTTTTGATGCCCCAAATCCCAATTACATAAGAGGAAAAAAAGCCACCACTGATCCACCAATGCTAATTATAGCTTGCTTGTCCCCAAGAACGACCTGCTGCATTCCCTGTCCGTCAAATTAGAAGTTACCCCGCAGGGCGATGGCGCCTTTGCTTGGCTGCCGGCTGCAAGGAGTGACTGCGGATTCTGCAAGTGGACGGCACTCCTTCGCCTCTTTGCACTCTGCAGGAAATGGAGAGGGGGTGCTCTTCCTGCTCACATGTGGCCATCAGGGACTCTCAGCGGTGAATGGAAACAGCTACGAGGAGCTGTGAGCCTGGGCCTGTGCCAAGCATGTCACGTATAAGCTCTGCTCTTGACTGGACTCCCAGACACAGACCTCCGTTCTGTTCTTTGCCACTGCCATGCCAGAGCCGCCCATAGTGCTTGGCTCAGGGTAACCGTTCAATAAATATTAGCGGTATGAATGAGTCCATTGACTTCTCCCAGCATCCTTGAGATGCTATGCGTCTCCTATCTATTGCTTGGAAACAGATGCAGAGAAGCTAAAGGACCAGCTCCAACGACACAGTGTGGAAGTGGCAGAATTTGGGTTCAAAGCCAGCTCTGACTCTGGGGTCCAGGCTGTTAGCGTCTGTGCCCGTCTCTATGCCATTGAGAGCAGGCTACCCTGCAGACACACGTCCGAAGAAGACACAGCCAGGAGAATTCGGGAGTCCATTCAGAAAGCTGAACTCACTGAGAGCCAATAGAAAATGAATGAGCTTAACCCCTGGGAGTCAGGGCTTGTTGCTAGGGACACAAAGGAGTTTTCCAAGTCTTTGTAAAAAAGGATAAAGAGAACCCTAACTTTATTATTATTTTTTAAAGATTTATTTATTTATTTGAAAATCAGGGTGAGAGAGAGAGAGACAGAGAGAGGAGAGAGAGAGCGAACGTGCGCTATCTTCCATCCTCTGGTTCACTCCCCAGATGGCCACAATGGCCAGGGCTGAGTGAGTGGAACCCAGAACCAGGGCTTCTTCTGGGTCTCCCACACAAATAGCAGAGGTCCTAACACTTGGGCCATCTTCTAATACTATTCCCAGGCCACAGCAGAGAGCTGGATTGGAAGAGGAGCAGCCGGGACTCGAACCAGCACCCATATGGGATGCTGGTTACAAGACCTACCTGCCCTGCCACAACAACGGCCCAGCATTCTACATTGAAATGAGGACAACACCCAGTAATTTCTGTGTAAACTTGCTGCTTGTGCAAAGCTTGCTTTTACATGAATTAAAATGAAGAAGCAAAATGCAAGACCTCTTTTTCAGCTGCAACCCAGCCACACGGCAAGTGTCGAAAGACCATATGAGACTGGTGGCTGCTGCCTTGGGCAGTGTAGCTCTAGAGCAGCGTGGTCTAGACAACAGTGGAGAACCACTGTGCAGGTAGCTCGCCTGCCTCTAGGCACCCTTGGCCACCACTCTCAGTGGCTGTGCACACCACAGAGGTCCTGTGAAGTCTTACAGTCATGTGTTCACGGCTGTGATTATCTTCAGCCTGGGGACATCCTGGGATGGGTGGGAAGGGGTTACCACTCCCAGGGACAATCTGTGTAATGGAGGATAGAGCGAGGGCCTGAGAGCTTTCACTCACAGGGAGGTCAGCAGCGCATTGTAGAGATAGTAAGTTCTTGGTGCAGTAGGATTCCTTTAGGCTGCTACTGAGCCCTTAGGGACTGGGCCACATCTGTGTTGGAGGCTGACAGCGTGACAAGGTGCTTTCTATAAAGAGCTATGTTTACAGTGCCTAAGATAGCCCACTCCTCCCATATAATGTCTCTGAATTAGTCAGGGTCCCCCAGGGAACCAAAACAGCACACATAGATGTACAGAAAGAGGTTGACCATGCAGGTCTGGCTCAGGGGGATGAGGGAGACTGAGGAGTGCCCCTGTCTGCTGTTTGCAGGGTGGAGACCAGGGAAGCTGCTGGGTGATTCAGTCCCGACCCGGAGGCCAAGAACCTGGGAGCCAATGGTGCAGGGTCCAGTGTGAGATCTGGGAGGTGGGTGTCTGGGGCCGGGGAAGACCGGTGGCCCAGCTCCAGAGGAACGGGAGTTCTGCCTCGTTCTCTTTTGTTTCTGATCAGGCCCTCTGTGGATTGTACGATGCCTGCCCATGTTGGGGAGGGCGACCTTCTTCACTTAGCCCACTGATGCAGATGCTAACATCTTCTAGAAACACGCTCACATGCACGCCCAGAAATAAGGTCTTACTAGCTACCTGGGCGTCCCTGAATTAGACAGGTCACATGGGAAAGTAGCTGTCACAGTAGGAGGCCTTCTTTTGCTTTCCTTCCTTCCTTTTTTTAAAGATTTATTTATTTGAAAGAGTGTGTGTCGGGGGAGATCTTCCATCTGCTGGTTCACTCCCCACATGGCTGCAATGGCCCACGTTGGGCCAGACTGAAGCCAGAAGCCAGGAACTCCATCTGGGTCTCCCACATGGGTGGCATGGGTCCAAGCACCTGGGCCATGTTCCACCACCTTCCTGGGCTCATTAATAGAGAGCTGGATAGGAAATAGAGCAGCTGGGACTCAAATCAGCTCTTATATGGGACGCTGGCCCAACCATCTCTGCCGTATTCTGAAGCCAGATATTGATGTGGATCATCATGATAATGATAGAAGACATGTGTGTGGTGTTTACTTGGCTCCAGACACAGTTCCAAGCATCTGGCACAGCTAAGTTCAGGTCACCTTACAGTGCTATAATTATTCCCAATTTATAGCAGAAGAAAACAAGGCCCACGGGGAAGTAAGAGACTTGCTTAAAGTCTTTCATGTTTCTGGAGCTCCTATTTTCCTTTTGAAAATGTTTGTTTGTTGGGAGTTGGTGCTGCGGTATAGTGGGTGAACACAGCTACTGCCTGCAGTGCCCGCATCCCGTGTGGGCGCTGGTTCAAGTCCTGGCTGCTTGACTTCCAGGCTTCCTTCCTGATAATGTGCCTGGGAAAGCAGTGGAGGACGGCCCAAGTGCCCGGGCCCCTGCACCCATGTGGGAGGCCTGGAAGAAGCTCCTGGCTTCTGGCTTCGGATTGGCTCAGCTTTGGTCTTTGCAGCCATTTGGGGAGTGAACCAGCAGATGGAAGACCTCTCTCTCTTTCTCTCTCTTTCCCTCTGCCTCTCTGTAACTCTGCCTTTCAAAAAAATAAATATATTTTTAAAAAGTTTATTCATTTATATTTGAAAAGGAGAGTGATGGGCAGAGAGAGAGAGAAGGAAAGAGAGAAATCTTTCATCTACTGATGCACTCCCCAAATGCCTGCAACAGCCAGAACTGGGACAGGCTGAAGCCAGGAGCCAGGACTCCCATCCTGGTCTCCCACATGAGTTATAGAGACCCAAGTATTTGGGTCGTCTTCTACTGCCTCCCATGAGCATAAGCAGAGGCATCCCAGTATGGATACTGTCATCCCAAGGGTTGGCTTAATCTACTGCACTACAAAACCCATCCCAGAGCTTCTGTGTTCAACATTGACCTATCCCTGAATATCGTGGTGAAGCGAAGAAGCCTCTGGAGTAGCTTAGGTGGGAAGGGACTTGGAACAAGTCTGGGGGGTTTACATAGCTGTTGGGGATCTTTGTGGAAGTCCTAGCCAGTATTGGCCCCATGCTTTTTGCCTTTTCTTTAAAAAGCAAGGAGCAGAATGCCAGCCCCCGTGATAACTGGGAAAGCTGCCACACCTCTGAAGGGAGCTGTCCAAGCAGGTTGCTGCTAACAAATAGCCTTTGTCGCAACCCAGGTCTCAAATGGAAGATTCAGACCTGTCCCTCTTTGCCTTCATCTAGTGTTGAACTCAAGTGTGGTCCAGTTGCATCAAATTGGCAGCTGCTAGTAGCAATACAATCTGGGACATGCAGATTTTACCCCTCTGGCCTCTGCAGAATGAGTGGACACACCAGACAACAACTGGAACGGGTGCTGAGAGAGGTGGCCTGTTGCAGTCCATCATTTGGGCTACTTCACATCCACATGCATTATCTTTCTGTGTTAGTCCCGGCTGCTCCTCTTCCCATCCAGCTCTCTGCTATGGCCTAGGAAAACAGCAGAAGATGGCCCAAGTCCTTGGGCCCCTGCACTTACGTGGGAGTCCTGGAAGAAGCTCCAGGCTCCTGGCTTTGGATCAGCCCATCTCCAGCATTGCAGTCATCTGGGGAGTGAACCAGTAGATGGGAGACCTCTCTCTTTATTTCTCTGCCTGTGCTTCTGCCTCTCTGTAACTCTGCCTTTCAAATAAGTTAAAAAAAAAAAAGATTTTATTTGTTTGAGAGACAGAGCTACATAGATAAAGCAGAGAGAGAGTATTCCATCTGCTGGTTCATTTAAATGGCTGCAATGGCCAGAGCTGGGCCAATCTGAAGCCAGGAGTCAGGAGCTTCTTCCAGGTCTCCCATGCAGGTTCAGGGGCCCAAGGACTTGGGCCATCTTCTACTGCTTTCCCATAAACAGAAAGCTGGATGGGAAGTGAAGCAGCCAGGGCTAGAGCTGGCACCTATTTGGGATGCCAGAGCCACAGGCAGAGGCGCTGGCCCCACAGCTTCTCTCTTGAAAGGAGCTCCATCCATCCCTGTCACTTTGTCTCTGAACTGACCCTGGGACTACAGCTGAGGCCATGACTGAGGCTTCCGCTCATCAGCCTTAGTTCTGCGGTTCTGATTCTGTATCCTTTGTTTTGGTTTAGTTTTCGGTTACGGGAACCGTGGAGGGGGTTGTGCAGAACAGGCTCACAGTTTCCATGTGATGATTTCGAGGTAAAAGTTATCGAAATGATGCTTTGATGTGAGATCCTGGGTTTTTGAATAGCTGCAGGTGATTCCGTGTATTCGGTTGGTGTCTTATTTAAAACCCAGGTTTTGGGAAGTTAAATGAATGTGCTGGAGATTCTTAGGTGAGTTTTAAAGGAAGTACACACACACACACTTAGGCCACGGGACTACTGCAGTGGATTGTTTAAGTGTGACTTGCTCACACACCTCCTAACTGTGTCCTCAAGGTGACCTGGAGGTGCTGAGAAGTACAGGGGGGATGGCAATACCACTGTATTTTTGTAAGAAAGATTTTATTTAATGAATACAAACTTCATAGGTACAGCTTTAGGAATATAGTAGTTTTTGCCCCCATATCCCCCCTCCCACCCCCATTCCCATCCCACCTCCTGCTCTCTCTCCCATCCCATTCTTCATTAAGATCCATTTTAATTGACTTTATATACAGTACACTGACTCTATACCAAGTAAAGATTTCAGCAGTTTGTACCCACACAGACACACAAAGTATAAAGTACTGTTTAAAAACAAGTTTTACAGTTAATTCACATAGTGCGACACATTAAGGACAGAGGTCCTGCATGGGGAGTTAGTGCACAGTGACTCCTGTTGTTGATTTAACAGTTGACACTCTTATGTATTACATCAGTGATCACCTAAGGTTCTTGACAAGAGCTCCCAAGGCTAAGGAAGCCTTTTGAGTCCACAGACACTGTCAGTATTTAGACAGGGCCATAATCAAAGTGGAAGTTCTCTCCTCCCTTCAGAGAAAAATAGATCCTTCTTTGATGGTCCTTTCTTTCCACTGGGATCTCACTCACAGAGATCTTTCATGTGGATTATTTTTTCTACAATGTCTTGGCTTTCCATGTCTGAAATGCTCTCATGGGCTTTTCAGCCAGATCAGAATGCCTTAAGGGCTGATTCTGAGGTAGGAGTGCTGTTTAGGGCGTTTGTCATTCTATGAGTCTGCTGTGTGGCCTGCTTCCCATGTTGGAAATCTCTCCTTTTTAATTCTATCTATTGTTGTTACCAGACACTTGGTTTTATTTATGTGATCCCTTTGACACTTAATCCTATCTCTGTGATCAATTACACGCTTAATATGATGGCTTTAACAATTAAGATGGCATTAGTACCACCCAGCTTAATGGGATTAGGAGTCCCATGGCAAGTTTTTAGCTCTACCCTTAGGGGTAAGTCTGTGGGAATGTGTGCCTAACTGTACAGCTCCTCCCTCTCTTGTTCCCACAATTATTTTTTACTGCAATATATTTTCAATTGGATTTAAACACCTATGAATAATTCTATGTTAAGAGTTTGACCAATGGTATTAAGTAGAAAAAGAAAATAGTAAAAAAAAAAAAAAAAAAGATAATAAACTGTTCCTCAACAGTCAAGACAAGGGCTGATCAAGTCATTGCTTCTCATAGTGTCAGTTTCACTTCTGCAGGTTTCCTTTTAGGTGCTCAATTAGTTGTCACAAATCAGAGAGAACATACTGTATTTGTCCCTTTGGGACTGGCTTATTTCACTCAGCATGATGTTTTCCAAGTTCATCTATTTTGTTGCAAATGACCAGATTTCTTTTTTTTTTTTTAACCACTGTGTAGTATTCCATAGAGTACATATCCCATAATTTCTTTATCCAGTCTTCCTTTGATGGGCATTTAGGTTGGTTCCATGTCTTAGCTATTGTGAATTGAGCTGCAATAAACATGGAGGTACAGATAACTCTTTCATATGCTGATTTCATTTCCCTTGGGTAAATTCCCAGGAGTGGGATGGCTGGGTCATATGGTAGGTCTATATTCAGAATTCTGAAGTATCTCCAAACTATCTTCCATAATGGTTCTACCAGTTTGCTTTCCTGTCAACAGTGGATTAGGGTACCTTTTCCCTACATCTTCACCAGCATCTGTTGTTTGTTGATTTCTGTATGAAAAGCTATTCTAACTGGGGTGAGGTGAAATCTCATTGTGTTTTTCATTACATTTCCCTGATGGCTAGTGATCCTGAACATTTTTTTCATGTGTCTGTTGGCCATTTGGGCTTCCCCTTTTGAAAAATGTCTTTTTGAGTCCTTGGCCCATCTCTTAACTGGGTTGTTTGTTTTGTTTTTGTGGTCTGTCTTTTCTTTCTCTCTCTCTCTCTCTCTCTCTCTCTCTCTCTCTCTCTCTTTCACAGGCAGAGTTAGACAGCGAGAGAGAGACAGAGAGAAAGGTCTTCCTTCCATTGGTTCTCCCCTCAAATGGCCACTACAGCTGGTGCACTGCGCCGATCCGAAGCCAGGAGCCAGGTGCTTCCTCCTGGTCTCCCATGGGGTGCAGGGCCCAAGCACTTGGGCCATCCTCCACTGCCCTCCTGGGCTACAGCAGAGAGCTGGACTGGAAGAGGGGCAACCGGGACAGAATCCGGCACCCTAACCAGGACTAGAACCTGGAGTGCCTGCACCGCAGGTGGAGGATTAGCCTAGTGAGCCACAGTGCCAGCCCTCTTGATCTCTTTCTAGATTCTGGTTATTAACCCTTTATCAGTTGTATAATTTGCAAATAATTTCTCCCATCCTGTCAGTTGCCTGTTCACTTTCCTGACTGTTTCTTTTGCTGTACAGAAACTTCTCAGTTTGAAGTAATCCCATTTGTTAACTTTGGCTTTGACTGCCTGTGTCTCTGGGGTCTTTTCCAGGAACCCTTTGCCTTGTACCAATGTCTTGCAGGGTTTCCCAATGTTCTCTAATAATATGATGGCATTGGATCATAGATTTAGATCTTTAATCCATGCTGAGTGGATTTTTATGTAAAGTATAAGGTAGGTCCTGCTTCATCCTTCTGTATGTGGAAATCCAGTTTTCCCAGCACCACTTGTTGAAGAGACTGTCCTTGCTCTAGGGGTTGGTTTTAGCTCCTTGATCAAATATAAGTTGGTTGTAGATGTTTGGATTGATTTCTGGTGTTTCTATTTTGTTCCATTGGTTTATCCATCTGTTTTGTGTCAGTGCCAGGCTGTGTTGATTATAACTGCCCTGTAGTAAGTCTTGAAATCTGGTATTGTGATGCCTCCAGCTTTGTTTTTGTTGTACAGTATTGCTTTAGCTATTCCAGGTCTCCTGTGCCTCCATATGCATTTCAGCATCATTTTTTCCAGATCTGAGAAGAATGTCTTTGGTGCTTTGATTGGTGTCACACTGAACCTGTAATTTGCTTTCAGAAGAATGGACATTAATATTGATATTGATTCTTCCGATCTGTGAAAATGGAAAATTTTTCCATTTTTTGTATCTTCTACTTCTTTCTGTAATGTTTTATATTGTCATGGTAGATACTTTGACATCCTTAGTTAAATTTATTCCAAGGCATTTAACTTTTTTGTAGCTATTGTGAATGGGATTGATCTTAGAAGTTCCTTCTCAGCTGTAGCATTGTCTGTATATACAAAGGCTATTGGTTTTATATCCTGCTACTTTACCAAACTCTTCTATGAGTTCCAATAGTCTCTTAGTGGAGTTTTTTTTTTTTATCCTCTCTATAGAGAATTAGGTCATCTGCAAATAGGGATAGTTTAATTTCCTCTTTCCCAATTTGTATCCCTTTGATTTCTTTTTCTTGCCTAATGGCTCTGGCTAAAACTTCCAGAACTATATTGAATAGCAATGGTGAGAGTGGGCATCCCTGTCTGGTACCGGCTCTCAACCACTGTCTTTGGAAGGTCCTTGGGTGGGTGCTGGAGCTGTGGCCCTGTGGGCTAAGCTGCTGCCTGCGACGCTGGCATCCCACATCCCGCTGCTCCACTGCTGATCCAGCTCCCAGCTGATGCACCTGGGCAGGCAGCAGATGACAGCAGATGACAGCCCAAGTGCCTGGGCCCCTGCACCCACGTGGGAGACCCAGATGGGGAGTTCCAAGCAGCTGGCTTCAGCCTACCCCAGTCCCAGGCCTTGCAGCCGTCTGTAAGATCTTCTTTGTCGCTCTTCCTTTCAAACAAACAAATAAATAAAGATTTTTAAAAATACTTCATGTGGTGGTTGCCCCCTCGGGCCTGGGTGAAGAAGGAACTTGCTGCTTCTGAAATCTGCCCTGAGATCTCAGTGGGGGGAGTGGTCCCCCAGGCACAGGCCCAGTGACAGTGTTTACCCGACAGAAGCGTGGCGACTCCTGGAGAGGCCTGCAGAGCTGTGGTGTTTGCTTTTTTCTTTTCTTTTCTTTTCTTTTTTTTTCTTTTTTTTTTTTTTACAGGCAGAGTTAGACAGTGAGAGAGAGAGACAGAGAGAAAGGTCTTCCTTCCGTTGGTTCACCCCTCAAATGGCCATGCTGCTCTGATCCGAAGCCAGGAGCCAGGTGCTTCTCCTGGTCTCCCGTGGGGTGCAGGGCCCAAGGACTTGGGCCATCCTCCACTGCACTCCTGGGCCACAGCAGAGAGCTGGCCTGGAAGAGGGGCAACCGGGACAGAATCAGTGCCCCAACCGGGACTAGAACCCGGGGTGCTGGCGCCGCAGGTGGAGGATTAGCCTAGTGAGCCGCAGCACCAGCCAAGCTGGGTGTTTTCAAAGCGACTCCTCCTGCCCTGGTCTTGTCCCTCGGGTCCTCCCCTGTTTCATAAACTTCCTGAGAAGATGCTTCCGTCTGTCACTTATCTCCACCTGCAAATGCAAACAAGCCCAGCCTCCAGCTCATCTTTTCCACTTATAAGCACTGCACCTCTTCAAGCCTGGGGCCGTGGGCAACAAGTTTCCAACTCAGGAGGAGGGTGAGGGAGGCCTGGGAAGCTGCATTGCTCATGTGTTCCCAGGGACCACGTCTCGAGGAAAAGGCTGTGGACGTTGTAGGAGGGTCCTGTTTCCTCTCCCCATCCCAGCTCTGCCAATTTGTCTAATGGGGCTGAGTATCCTTTTCAAAATATCTTAAGTCAGATTTTATCTGAAAACAAGCAAACAACAACAAAAAAAAACCCTTCTAGCTTAAAGCAGATCATTCTTTTTTTAAAAAAATGAATTATTTATTTATTTGAAATTCAGTTACACAAAGAGTGAAGGAGAAGCAGAGAGAGAGAGAGAGACAGAGAGAGAGGTCGTCCATCCACTGTTTCACTCCCCAATTGGCTGCAATGGCTGGAGCTGCACTGATCCAAAGCCAGGAGCCAGGAGCTTCTTCCAGGTCTCCCACGTGGGTGCAGGGGCCCAAGGACTTGGGCCATCTTCCACTGCTCTCCCAGGCCATAGCAGAGAGCTGGATCAGAAGTGGATCAGAAGTGGAGCAGCCGGGACGTGAATTGGTGCCCACATGGGATGCTGGTGCCGCGGGTGGTGGTTTTACCCGCTACACCACAGTGCCGGCTCCCAGCAGATCTAACTTTCAAAAGCACCTGGTCTACACATCCATAATAAATATGCAATTAAAAAAGAGAGAGAGAGAGAGGCATCCAGCCACATAATGCTATTTCCCGTTGTTAAGGGAGGTTAGGAGTTTAACTTCTGGAATTCCCTATGAATCTAATTTCCATCCATTCAAGAAGTAACTTTTGTAAGCTTACTCTGTACATATCACAGTTAAGACCGCATTAGTTTAGCAGCAGCTTCAGCAAAGTGGACATCTCCCTCTGTGGCTCTCCTAGCCTGGGCCTCTGCTCCCTAAGGCTACACAGCACAACCCTCTTTCCCAGAGCCGGGTGGGGTTGGCATCCACGTCTGCCTGGCGCTTCTTCCCCATCTGTTGCTATTCAGACAGGCCACCGCGCCCACACCACATCTCGGGTCAGGTTCCTTGGGAAGACGGAACACATTTCTTTTTTTTTTTTTTAAAGATTTATGTATTTATTTGAAAGGCAGAGTTATAGAGAGGGGGAGAGGAGAAACAGAGAGAGGTCTCCAGCCACTGGTTCACTTGACAAATGGCTGCGACAGCCGGAGCCAGGTCAATCCGAAGCCAGGAGCCAGGAGCCTCCTCCAGGTCTCCCTCAAAGGTGCAGGGGCCCAAGGACTTGGGCCATCTTCCACTGCTTTCCTGGGCCATAGCACAGAGCTGGATCGGAAGTGAAGCAGCTGAGACTGGAACTGGCACCCATGTGGAATGCCAGTGCCGTAGGCGGCGTATTAACTTTCTACGCCACAGCACCAGCCTCCAAATTTCTTTATCTAGAGTTCTGAGGGAAGGCAGGACAAGGTAGTTTGCAAATAGACTCATCACCCATGCATTGGATGTGCTCTCAAATTTTTATAAATGCCAGTGATTCTTGATTCCAGAGAGGTGCAACATTTATTGCTGGCTCATCCTCCAATGGTTGCATTTCCTAACACATTAATATTATACCTTTCCATCTATTGAGATTCTTGTCAGATCACACCAAGGACTCCATTTAAATGTCACCCTTCTAGCGATGTCACTCCTGACAACCCTGGTCTTGTCATACATCGTTGATTTTTACTCTGTATTAAGTAGATATGCAGAGGTTCTCGGTAGACTATACATATTAATAATAGATACGTTAACATTGTGAAATATGCCTTCTAAGGATATCGGTGTATAGTCTTTTTTAAGATTTATTTATTTATTTGAAAGTCAGTGTTACACAGAGAGAAGGAGAGGCAGAGAGAGAGAGAGAGAGAGAGAGAGAGGTCTTCCATCCTCTGGGTCACTCCCTAATTGGCCACGATAGCCGGAGCTTCGCCAATCCGTAGCCATGAGCCAGGAGCTTCTTCTGGGTCTCCCACATGAGTGCAGGAGCCCAAGCACTTGGGCCATCTTCTACTGCTTTCCAAGTACATAGTGGAGAGCCAGATTGGAAGTGGAGCAGCCAGGACTTGAACCAGCGCCCATATAGGATACTGGCACTGCAGGCAGCGGCTTTACCCACTAAGCCACAGTGCTGGCCCTGGTGTATAGTCTTTTAAAAAATGTTTATTTTATGTTTTTGAAATGAAGAGTAACAGGGGGGGGGGTGAGAGAGAGCCTCCATCTGCTGGTTCACTACCCCAATGGCTGCACTGACCAGGGCTGGTCTGTTGAAGCCAGAGTCCAGGAGCTTCATCCGGGTCTCCCATGTGGGTGCAGGGGCCCAAGCACTTGGGCCATCTTCTGCTGCTTTCCCAGGTGCATTAGCAGGACAGTGGGTCAGAGGCGAGTACATGGGTTTTGAACCAGCGCTCCAATGTGGGATGCTGGCATCTCAGGCAGAAGTTCACCCACTGTGCCACTACACTAGGGCTGTGGACTACAGTCTTTGAAGTACTCAGACTGATTTGGTTAATGCAAATCTACTCTACCTGATAATATACATGCAATTGAATTTGTATACAGTTTATTGGTCTTTCATCACAAACTTTAAACAGTCTTGTATGGTACACTATTTCTTTTTTATCAGACTTGTGTATCTATTTATTTGAAAGACAGGGAGAGAAAGAGAGAGAGACAGAGACAGAGAGTGAGAGAGAGAATGTGTGTCTTCCCATCCACTAGTTCACTCCCCAATGGCTGCAGTGGTAGAGCTGAGCTGATCCCAAGCCAGGAGCCAGGAGCTTCTTCTGGGTCTCCTACAGGGGTACAGGGGGCCAAGTATCTGGGCCATCTTCCATTGCTTTCCCAGGTCATAGCAGAGAGCTGGACTGGAAGAGGAGCAACCGGGACTAGAACTCGGCGTCCATATGGGATGCCGGCGCCGCAGGTGGAGAATTAGCCTAGTGAGCCGCGGTGCCAGCCCCATAAACTTCACCCAAGTACAAAGGGTGGAACTCATAAAGACCAGTGAGCCCTGAGGGCTGGCCTGAAGGGCTGGCCTTGGGAAGACTCTGGTTGTCAGGAAGGAGTTTATGTCTAGACTTTAGCCCATCAATGGTGGCTGTCTTTGGGAAACTGTCCCTAAAAATCGGGGCCAGCGCTGTGGTGTGGTAGGCAAAGCCACCGCCTGCAGAGCCAGCATCTTCTATGGGCACCAGGTCAAGTCCCGTCTGTTCCACTTCTGATCCAGCTCTCTGCTATGGCCTGGGAAAGCAATGGAAGATGGCCCAAGTCCGTGGGCCCCTGCACCCACGTGGGAGACCCAGAGGAAGCTCCTGGCTCCTGGCTTCGGATCGGTGCAGCTCCGGCTGTTTCAGCCATCTGGGGAGTAAACCAGCAGTTGGAAGATCTCTCTCTCTCTCTCTCTCTCTCTCTCTCTGCCTCTCTGTAATGCTACCTTTCAAATAAATAAATAAATCTTAAAAGAAAAAAAAGCACAATAACTCTGCAGCAAGAGGGTGTGCTGAGGTCTCTGTGGACGGGTGGGGAGAAGACTGAGTGAGTGCAGGGCCTTGGAAAAGCCCCCGGGAGCTTGGCACGTGCTGCCCTCCGGGCCTCACCGGAAGCGGAGCAGTGAAACCCTATCTGAGCTTCTTGCAAGGGCTGTGTTTGCCACGTTGTCGTCCCACTCGCCGGCGCTCACTCAGGCGTAAACCTCACTGCGCAGAGACACCCGATCTGCCCTGTCCAGCATGTCAGCCTCCCTTTGCCTTTCTGGTCCCACTCACACCTGCCTTGGCTCTCCGCGGCATGGTCACGGCGCGTGAGCTCAGCTGGAAAGTCGAGAGTCTCGAGCGGCGATTCTCCCTGGAGAGAGGGGGTCATGTTGCGTAGAGATTTCTGATTGCCTCGTATTTGGCGGTGGCTGAGTGTCAACACCCAAGCCCCTCTTCTCCCCCCGTGCAGTGGAGCAGAGCGAGAAGATGACTGCGTGAGCTTATCCTAAAGGTGCCGTCCCTGGAGGAGCAGGGCCAAGGGCGCTGATGCCATGCAGCCATGAGCCTGCAGGACTTGTCCCCCTGGGAAGCAGCAGCTGGACCTGACAGCAGACGCTGGGCTTCCTCCTAACGAACATTCTGGAAGACAGGGAACCATAGTGACCTGGGCTCCCCGAGTGCAACGCTGCAGCACTAACCATGGTGTGGTGTTGTGGCCTCACTCAGCAGTTTGGGAAACTGTTGTGAGCAAAGAGAGATGAGCCAAGGTGCTCACACACACACACACACACACACAGGTTCCTTACAGCGGTGCTGTTGGGGCTTATGAGAAACACAAAGCCCAGAGAAGTTAAGCAGCTGACGCGAGCCACGCAGCCGTCACAGACACGGCTGCAGGTGTTTCTGAACGTGTTTCGGTCCTGCCAGGCAGCCCTGGGTGCTGCTGTTTTTCCCCCCGGAAAGAACCCTAGAGAAGCAATGTCTACACCCGGAGGAACGGGAGAACACAGTGACGTGGTTCTCACGTGCTCACAGATCTCCAGACTCAGTGGAGAATTCCAAGTGAGTCAGCGAGTGGCAGAGGAGGCAGCCAAACCCCCGGCCCAGGGCCCAGGGCTCCTGCTCCAGCCAAAGGGCGTCACAAGCTGTCGCGCCGCCCGCCCGGCTCGCACACCGAGGCTACTTGGGCAGCACCAGCACAGGAAGAGACAGACACTCACCCAGAGAGACGTAGCTCCTGCTCAGTGCCACCTCCCTCCTTGAACCTAATTCCAGTGGATTCTCAAAGCCATCGGTGAAGGGCAAAGACCGAGAAGGGAAGAAGCCAAACTCAGGGAACTAAATTTAGAGAACAGAACGGACGGCCGCCCTCCTGCCGGCTCGCTGCTGGGGTGCAGCACACGTGCTGGACTGAGGTGCCTGCGCGGGAGAGGGCGGGGAGGCCGGAGTAAGAGAATGGCACAGAGACTAGTGGAATGGACAGCGAATGAGTCAGCGCCGGGGCTGATGGAGTGAGTGCACAAACAGAAAGGCAAGCCCGGAGCTTCTGCTGAGCGGCCCTCAAGTTATGCAAGGTCAGCACCGTGCGATGACTGAGCTGTTGGGTGCCTGTGACCCTGACCGAGGAGGAGATCCTACCTGGACTGACTTTTAGAAGGCCCTTCCCTTCCTGTCTGGCTGCCATGGAAGGAGGCGCGCTCCAGGAAGAGGCTGTGGGGCAGGTGCCGGTGCTGAGACCAGGAGGGAAGGGCACAGCCCTTGCTCTTCGCAAAGGGTGAGCCCCTGGGCTCCTCGGGATGGGAACAGGTGCAGGATCCCATCTGGGGCAGATTTGTATGTTGCATTCTGCTCCCAAGAGCCCTGAGTATGCTCAGCTGAGAAAGCAGAAGTGAGACATCAGAGGAGCATCCCTCGGGGCGCTGTGCAGGTGGGAGGAACGTCCAGCTGGTGCGAGAGTCGGGGAGAAGACCCACTCCGTTGCCGTGAGAGCAGCTGGGCCTGGTCCTTCAGCTGGTCATTAACGAGGGCAGCAAAAGCAGGCAGGAAACCGCTCCGCCTTGCACCAGTTAGAGTCGTTTATTAGTGCTTCTAATCCTTCCCTTCAAGGCACAAATCCCCCTTTAGAAAGCCATGCCAGCGTCAGCCCCTGCAGATGCCCATTTTGCTTGCTTTGACGCTCTGGGATGGCCGGTCTCACTCAGCAAGCATTCACCAGCGCTGTTTATCCACAAGGCGCCCTGCCAGGGGGCACGGCCGAGCAAAGAGGCGTAGGAGCACACAGAACACTCGCTGAGACAGCGTGGGCGTTGGCGTCAGACTGGAGGGGACACCCTCCCGCTAGCGCTCTGCCTTGGCTGGGCGAGTCTCGTCTGCAGAATGAGAAAGTCAGAGCTGCCTCCTGAAGTGGACGGTGAGCATGAAATGGGATGCAACACGCATGTGCAAGGTTCCAGTCTGATCTGGAGCACACCTGGGGGAGGGGCATCCCACGGTGGCTTGCATGGAACAATGTACTGTGGCTCAGAAGAATCGAGAATCAGTGGATGCCACTAACCCTGAGTGTCCACATGGCACAGGTCCCTGGTAGACAGGAAGGTTGGGGCACGGCAGGGGCTCGGGAAAGCCTTTGTGCAACCAGAGACGGCACCAGGGCACGCTCCTGGAGGGGAAAGCATTGCCGGAGGAGGGATGAGAAGGGGAAATTCGGGTCAAAGGCCCCTCGCAGCTGTCACCTCATTCCTCTGCAGGCTCTGGTTCTTGATGTGTGCCTGCAGCCTAATGGGCGAGGAGAGGGTGGCGGGGGCCAGAGGCACTTTCGAGGTCTTGCCTAGGTTGATTTTTGCCCATTTATTTAAAAAAAATTATTTATTTGAAAGGCAGTTACTAAGAGAAACGGTGAGAGACAGAGATCTTCGTTCATTGGTTTACTCCCTAGATGGCTACAGCAGCCAGGGCTAAGAGCTTCTTCCAGGTCTCCCACATGGCTGCAAGGGTCCAAGCACTTGGGCACATTAGGTGGGAGCTGGATCGGAAGTGGAGCATCCAGGATTTGAACAGGCACCCATGTGGGGTGCTGGCATCGCAGGTGGCGGCTTCTCCTGCCACACCAGAACACGGGCCGGCAATCTATATTTTTAAAAGGGTCCCCTATGGGTCCTGACAGAGGTGCTCCAAGGACCCATTTGGGGGAACATCATCTAAGGCACCAGGACCCAGGCTGGCCCTTTCTCCAGGTGCAGCCTGGGGCAGAGGAAAGGTATAGCATGGAAGTCTTGCGTCTGCCCGTTCTTAGCTGCCCCTTTCCTGGCGCCCTGACTCTTTCTCCATACGTAGCAGGGGTCTAACCAGAATGAGCTGTCTGAGCTGTCGTGCGGATGAGACGTGTGCTAAACGTGAGCTCTGTCGTGTGGCTCGGGCTCCGTCTGGCCAAGTGGGATGGGACTTTAGCAGCTCCATCCAGCTGAGCTTGGCATCCAGAGGCAGGAGACGCTGCCTCTCACACACCTGCTGTTGGTGCGCATTCGTTAATCCTTTTGGCCAGCCTCTTGCAAAATCTGGGTTGCTGAACGTGGCTTGCCAGAAGCCAGAAGCTCACAAAAATTAAGCTACAAGAATACTTCTATTTAGGGACAAGCATGCCAGCCTGTTCCTGCCTTTATAAGAAAGAACTGGAAAAAAAAAAATCAGAGGAAAAAGATGTGAGTCCTGGCTGTTCCACTTACAATCCAGCTCTCTGCTAAGGTACAGTGGAAAGTGGTCCAAGAACTCACGTCTGCCACCTGTGTGAGACCTGGGTGGGGTTCCAGGCTCCGGGCTCCAGCCTGGCAGGGTGGCCCAGATCTGGTTGTTGCAGACATTTGGGAAGTGAGCCAAATGTATTGCTTTTCAAATAAATAAATCTTTAAGAAACATGGACTGCAGGACCCTCAGCCTCGCTGAGTCAGATGTCTGGAAGACTTCCCAGCAACCGTTTTCTTTAGCTGAAGTTGGGATGTGGCCCGGTGGCTCTGCCCACCGCTGAGCGTCAGTGCAGTTCACTTTCAAGGGGGAGACTCATGAACTGGAACTAATGCAAGCAATCTGAAAAGTCGGTTACCGTATGTGTCTGTAGACTCTTATTTTAAAGTTGTATTTATTTTTTTGAAAGTCAGAATGAGAGAGAGAGAGAACGCTCTTCCACCTGCTGGGTCACTCCCCAGATGGCTGCCAATCACCAGGGCTATGCCAGGCTAGAAGCCAGGAGCGTCAGCTGGGTCACCACATGGAGGCAGGGGCCCAAGCACTTGGTCCATCTTCCACTGTTTCCCAGCCACATTAGCAGGGAGCTGGATCGGAAGTGGAGCAGCCGGGACACAAACCAGCATCCATATGGTATATTGGCGTTGCAGGTGGAGGCTTTACCCACTGTGCCACAATGCCAGCCCCCTGAACCTCTTTTAAAACAAATTTTGTTTTAGTTTGCATTCTGTGGCTTAGTACCTGAGATTAGATAATTTATAAAGAAAAAAGTTTATTTCTAATAATTATGGAAGCTGGGAAGTCCAAGAGCATGGAGCCAGCACCTGGGGAGGGCCCCCTCGCTGGGTTATAACACGGTGGGCTCCATCCGCGGCCCAGAGCTCACCCAGGGAGGGCCCCCTCGCTGGGTTATAACATGGTGGGCTCCATCCGTGGCCCAGAGCCCACCCAGGGAGGGCCCCCTCGCTGGGTTATAACATGGTGGGCTCCATCCGTGGCCCAGAGCCCACCCAGGGAGGGCCCCCTCGCTGGGTTATAACATGGTGGGCTCCATCCGTGGCCCAGAGCTCACCCAGGGAGGGCCCCCTCACTGGGTTATAACACGGTGGGCTCCATCCGCGGCCCAGAGCCCACCCAGGGAGGGCCCCCTCGCTGGGTTATAACACGGTGGGCTCCATCCACGGCCCAGAGCCCACCTAGGTCACAAGGCCGTTGCCTCAGCCCCTCCTCACTCCCTGAACAGAATCAGCCATTCACAAGGGCAGGGCCTTCCTCACCCAGGCACCTCCCCATGGCCCCGTCTGCAAATGCCGTTACTGCAGGAATCTGAGGATTGCATTTCCAACACACACAGGAGATTTGGGAACACATTCAAGCATTGGTAAATGTGTGTTTTTCCTTTTTTTATTTTTTAAAGATTTAAAATTTTTAAATATTTGAAAGGCAGAGTCGGGACTGGGGTGGGTGAGCGAGAGAACTTCCATCCACTGTTCACTCCCTAAATGGTTGCAATGGCCAAGACTGGACCAGCCTGAAGCCAGGAGCCAGGAACTCCACCCAGGCTGTCTTTTTATATTATCAGGGGGCATAGAGGGTGAGGTCCAGGGTAGAGCTTAATTGGGGGTGGAGTCTGGGGGCGGGTCTTGAGTGTCCCCCATTTCTGTGCCCTGTTTTGGAAATATTAGAAGTACCATGGTGTCAGGTGCATGATGGGAACAGCAGTACCCCCCCTTGGTAATTTTATTATTCAAGGAGGAAGGGAGGAGACAGAGTCTGCTACCCTACTGGGTATTTCCGGGGGTGCTGGTTCTACATTTGTTTCTGGGGCACCAAAGCTTGGTAGTGCACAGAAGAGGGGATTGTGTATGACACAGGAAGGGAGTGTTGGGTGGTGGAGGCGGGATGGTCACGAGGACCGAGCTGTGCTGTCATGCAGGGACGGGTTGCAGCTGCTGTCCCATAGTGGGTCGCTCTGCCAGAGCCCTCCTGAGCTGTCAATCAGCACCTACACTGCTGCACAGGTGGGCTGGGCTGTCAAGCCTTAGCCCCTCCGTCTGGCTACCTACCGTCCCACATTAACTCTGCAATGTCAGAACAGATCAGATGCTTTCTGCCCAGTCACTCCCAGGCTGGCAACAAGATGCACCATCATAGAGCCACAGGCCAGTGTCCGTCTAAGACATTGAACTTTCCCAGAAGTCCCCAGCAGTGCCTCTCTTGGGAGCCAGGCTGGAGTTTGCTTGTTGTAAACCCAGGCCTCGATCAGGCACTCCCAAAAAGGAGAGGGGGAAAGTCACCAATGGCTTTGATGTCTCAAGATCTACCCCCTGAGGGGCCGGCAGTGTGGTGCAATGGGTGAAGCCGCCGTCTGCAGCACTGGCATCCCATATGCACGCCAGTTTGAGTCCCGGCTGCTCTGTTTATGATGTAGCTTCTTCGTGATGTGCCTAGGAAAGGCAGTGGCAGATGGCCGAAGTCCTTGGGCCCCTGCATCCACGTGGGAGACCTGGATGAAGCTCCTGACTCCTGGCTTCGGATCAGCCCAGCCCCAGCCCCAGCCCCAGCCCCAGCTGTTATGGCCATTTGGGGAGTGAAACAGTTGCTGGAAGACCTCTCTCTCTCTCTCTCTGTCTCTGTCTTTCCTTCTCCCTCTTTCTCTCTCATTCTACCTTTCAAACCAATAAATAAGGGCCTTCGCTGAAATACAGGCATAGACGAGGAGATACCTTAAGAAAATCAAGACTGCTCCCAAGGAGAAACAGGCAGAGGGCACGGGTGTTGGACAAGTAGTGTCAGCCACACTTTCTTCACCGGAAGACAGCTGCTTGGAGAGGCTTACAAGGGTGTCCCTTATCTTTGGCAAGAGGGTAGATAGACTACACCCTCTGCTCCAAGTGAAGCGTGAAGTTAAGCCTCCTCTTTCTGCTCCTCCCGTGTTGTTCCCTCCCAGATTGAGTGTTCTGAAAGCAGACACAAGGCAGGACTGGGGGGAGGTTGGAACACCCAGGTGAAAGGTGCAGAGGTCCACTCTGTGTCCTTGTCCCACCAGTTACCTCCTGGGGCTGTTCACATGTGACGCTGTCTCTTCAGAGTAAATGTTGACACCTCGGAAAATGTAAGATTTTCTCCACGAAGCTGAGAGCTTCTTCCTCGGTAGAACCAAGGATGGAGGCTCAGGCATGAAGACATGGAAGGATCGTGTGTTGGGTGAAGAGGTGCATGGACGGATGAGTGGGAGGCTGTCGCAGAGCGGTTACGGGAGCTTCCGTTTGGACCTCCTGCAAACACTGAGAGTGCGCTCTGTTGAGGCCAGCCAGCCGCAGGGCTGGGATGTGGGCAGGTGCTCCGGTCTCACCCCTCAGAGGGACAGCTGCTGAGGGCAGCCTTGCTCCATGGACGTGAAGAACACAGTGGCTGGCAGCGCCTGGCCGCGGTAGGTGACAATGGGCCCTGTGCACCTTCCTTGGGGAACCTTTCCTTCAGGGGCCTCCAGGCACAGATGGAGGGAGCATCCCTCAAGTTTTCAAATCTATTTGCTTGATGTCACCATCTGGAACAAAATTAACCTAATTATGGAGCTCACTGAGTTCCAATGGAGTGCCATATTTTTTTCTAATAGCACTCATTTATGGAGTGAAAATCCATTATTTAAACTGTGATCATTTTTATTAGAAAATATTTATTTTTCAAGACAGATGGTGCACATGTTAGAAACTAATTTGAGCTTAAAAACTGCTGATTTGGGAACTCAGTACAAGTTCATGTAGAACATCGGGGGACGCTGCCATCATGACATAGCATGGAACAGCTTTGGCGGTACCTCCTGGTTCTAAGGCCCAGACGTCTGTAATTCAAGGTGGCAGCAAGTCTTGTTCTTTCAGTAAAAGGCATAGTGAGAGAGAGAGAGAGAGAGAGAGATCTCACATCTGTAGGTTCTCTGCTCAAATGCCCACAACAGTTGGGCCAGGCTAAAGCCAAGAGCCAGAAACTCCATCCAAGTTTCTCAAGTAGGTAGCAGGGACCCGAGTCCTTGGGACATCAAATGCTGCCTCCCAGGATACACATCGGGCAGGAAGCTGGTCCTGGAGCAGAGCCGACTCCAAGCCAGGTACCCTGGTACGAGATGCGGGTCTCCCAGCAGTGTCTTCACCACTGCCCAAACACCCACCTCACCCTCTTTAAGAGTACCATTCAGTCATCTTTGACGGAAGTATTCCTGTTACAGGAGAGCACACAATTTGAAACATGTAATTTAATGAAAAGGAGCGTTCTTGTGTAAGCCAACCCCGATCAGAAAACCAAATATTATCAATTTCTTAGGAAATCTCTGTAGACCTTTCCCAACCACTATCCATCGACTCTCAAAATGCCACCATAGAATTAAGCTTGATTGTAAGAACTTATTATTTGGCTGGCGCTGCGGCTCACTTGGCTAATCCTCCACCTGCGACGCTGGCACTCTGGGTTCTAGTCCCGATTGGGGCACCGTTCTGTCCCGGTTGCTCCTCTTCCAGTCCAGCTCTCTGCCGTGGCCCAGGAAGGCAGTGGAGGATGGCCCAGGTGCTTGGGCCCTGCACCCGCATGGGAAACCAGGAGAAGTACCTGGCTCCTGGCTTCGGATCAGCACAGTGCACTGGCCCTTGCAGCCATTTGGGGGGCGAACCAATGGAAGGAAGACCTTTCTCTCTGTGTCTCTCTCTCTCACTGTCTAACTCTGCCTGTCAAAAAAAAAAAAAAGAACTTATTATAAATGAAATTCTTTTTTTTAAAGATTTATTTATTTATTTGAGAGGTAGAGTTACAGACAAAGAGGGGGAGAGATCGTGAGATCTTCCACTTGCCGGCTCACTCCCCAGTGGCCACAATGGCTGGAGGTGGGCTAGTCAGAAGCCAGGAGCTTCTTCCAGGTCTCTCACATGGGTATAGGGGCCCAAACACTTGGGCCATCCTCAGCTGCTTTCCCAGACCATTAGCAGGGAGCTGGTTTGGAAGAGGAGCAGCTGGGACTTGAACCAGCACCCATATGGGATGCTGGCACCACGGGCAGAGGCTTAGCCTACTACTCCACAGCACCATCCCCTAAATGAAATTCTATAATATGTGCTCTTCCATGTCTGTTTCTCTTTATCAATGTTATATTTGAGAGACTGCTCCGTGTCAGAGCACCGGCAGTCTGTTATGTTTCATTGCCGTGTAATATTCCATCATGTGACTATGACATGATTTGTCCATCTGGTCTCCTTTTGATGAATATCTACTTTGCTTCCTGTTTGGGGCTATAGTGAAAAAGATTCGTAGTCAGCTCAATGAATGCCTCTCTGAACGTTCCTGTAGAGATATTTTGTGCACATATGTAATGCAAACCCAAGAGCAGAACTGCTGAGTCATAGGTACACTAGTATTCAAGTTTAGTAGATACTGTCTGCTGTTGACTGTATGTTTGTGTCCTACTGAAATTTGTGTGCTGAAACCTTAACATATTTCTGGGATTTATAAGACACCAGCCTGTGGTCATTTGTGTCCGCAGCCCAAGCAGACTAAGACATGGAAGGGATGTTTCTAAAGAACTTGAACCAGCAATGTACTGGGTTTCAATGACGTAGATCTTTATCCACAGTCAGTCCAGTTTGTCTTATCATGTTCACTCTTCTAGCAGGTGTGTAGTAGAATTTCATTAGTTTTTAGTTTGCATTTCCCTGAAAAACAATACTGCTGGTGCCTTTTCAGATATAGATTGGCCATTTGGACATCGTCTCTGAGGAAGCGCTGTTAATTGTTCACCTCTTTTTTTTTTATTACTGTTAAATCTGGTTTCTCTGTCTTTTTCTTATTGATCTGTAGTAAATCTTTATATATTCTGGTCACAGCATTTTGTTAGATAAATGTATCACAAATCTCTTCTACTTTTCTACTGTTCTGTGGTTTGCATTTTCAGTCTCTCCCTGGTAGAGACATTTGTCTATCAGAAATTCCTCATTTTAACGCAGTGCACATGACTGCTTTCCACTGCTGCAGTGCCCGTGTGTGTCTGGTTTGGGAAGTGTCTGTCTGCCCAGAGCCCTGGCTCTGTTCTCGTGTTATTTGCCAGAGGCTCGGCTCCTTCACCGTTCCCAGCTCAGTCTGCAGTCTAGGTCTAGGTCACTTTGTTTCACAGAGACCTTCCGTTGTGATGTTTCCAGCTGAAGAACCCAGTCGTGGCAGAGAAGGCTGGTCTCCAAGGAGTAAGCTCCACGTTTGCTACTTTTGTCCCAACGAGACAATACTCAATGCCAGCCTACAGGAAAAGAAAGCAACATAAGCTGGCCCCGTTTTGTTGACATCTGGTCGGTATTAGGAAGCTGTCGGGGTATCCGTGGAGGGGACAGAATTTATCCTTATGGATAAGTGTGTCTCTGTTTGACCCTCTTCTTGGTATTGGTCTTTCTGAAAGTGTGACTGTGTGCAAGTGTCTCCTCTGTACGTGAGGTGCGGTGCGTGGGTCCATGAGCTCCTGCCAAGCTCTCTGTAGGGAGCGCGGTGGGTCACCAGGCTGTCGTTCATCACTGGTAACTCATGTCACCGGGCGGAAGTCATGGTTGGCCTCAGATGGGAGGGCTGCTGGTTCCTCGCCTTAGGCTGGGGACACGTCTTCTCAAGGCGGATTATTTACTCTCTAGGCCATAAAGCTCTCTCTGCGTCATATGAAAACCTCCCTGGTGCACCGTGTGTTAGCTCAGCACAGATCTCAGGAGGTGGAGCTGCCGGGCGAGCTGGGAACGGAGGGCTGTTCTCAGTGTGTGTCCCTCTTTCTCCTTCTCCGTGAGGACTGTCCCATGCTGCCCAGTGGCCTCCCTTCTGTCTGGCCCATCTTTTCTGTCAGTCCCGGGGGTTTTGCAGTGCCCGCTGAAAGTCACATTTGTGTTGGTGTAGAGGACGACATTTTCTCCCTTTCTGCCTCTTTTCACTTTTTATGTCAGTCCTATGTAATTTTCAGTAGTTTTATTGGGCTATCATTTTGTTTTGAAAGCGAGCTTGCTCTTTTTAAAAAGTGAGTAGGGGCTGGCGCAGTGGCACAGTGGCTCAGCAGGTTAATGCCCTGGCCTGAAGCGCCGGCATCCCATATGGGCGCCGGTTCAAGACCCGCTGCTCCACTTCCAATCCAGCTCTCTGCTGTGGCCTGAGAAAGCAGTAGAAGATGGCCCAAGTCCTTGGGTCCCTGCACCCACATGGGAGACCTGGAAGAATCTCCTGGTTCCTGGCTTCGGATCGGTGCAGCTCCGGCCATTGCGGCCATCTGGGGAGGGACCCAGAGGACAGAAGCCTCTCTCTCTGTCTCTACCTTTCTCTGTAACTCTGTCTTTCAAATAAATAAAAATAAATCTTTAAAAAAAATCAATGAATCAAGGGAGAAATTTTAAAATTTCTTGAAACAAATGAAAATGGAAACACACCGTAACAAAACCTATAGGTTATAGACAAATTAGCACCAAGGGGGAAACTTACAGAAATGTAACGTCTGCATCAAAAGAAATTGAAATAGCCAACTCATCCATGCACCTCAGGGAACTAGGAAAACAAGAACAAATCAAATCTAAAATTGGTGGGAGGAAAGAAATAATAAAAGTCAGAGCAAAAATGAAATGACAGCAATTTTTAAACAATCAATGAAATGAAAAATATGGCTCTTTTAAAAAATTGGTAAGCCCTTCGTTATCTAACCAAGAAAAAAAGAGTTTTCAAATATATAGAATTTGAGCTAAAAATGGAGATAGTACTGACACTGCAGAACAGAAAGAATTCTCAGAGGTTACCATGAACAACTGTAGGACATACATTTGATGACCGAAAATAAATGGGAACGCTCTTGGATGTGTCTATCTTTCCTAGGCTGAATCATTAGGAGATAGAATAATCATAGAATAGACAAATAATGAGTAGCAAGAGTCAATCAGTTAAAAAATTATAAAAGAACAACCTCACATCAGGGAGAACTCCAGGACCAGGTGACTTCACTGTGGAATTCCACCAAACATGTAAAGAATAATTAACCCCCATCCTGCTTAAATTACTTCCTAAATAGAAGAGGAGGGAAATTTATTTTTCCAAATTCATCCCAGGAAGCCACGATTACTTTGATACCAAAACCAGAGAAAGACACAACAACAAAATGAAAGCTACGGGTCAATATCTTTGATGACCACAGGTGCAAAAACCCTCAATAAAATATTAAAAATTAAAATCCAACAGCACATTAAAAAGATCATTCTCTGCCGGCGCTGTGGCTCAATAGGCCAATCCTCTGCCTGTGGTGCCCGCACACTGGGTTCTAGTCCTGGTTGGGGCGCCGGATTCTGTCCCGGTTGCCCCTCTTCCAGGCCAGCTCTCTGCTGTGGTCAGGGAGTGCAGTGGAGGATGGCCCAAGTGCTTGGGCCCTGCACCCCATGTGAGACCAGGATAAGCACCTGGCACCTGGCTCCTGCCATCGGATCAGCGTGGTGCGCTGGCCACAGCGGCCATTGGAGGGTGAACAAACGGCAAAGGAAGACCTTTCTCTCTGCCTCTCTCTCTCTCACTGTCCACTCTGCCTGTCCAAAAAAAAAAAAAAAATCATTCTCTGTGATCAATGGGATTCATCCCAATGATGGCTCAACATACAACAAATGTGATATAGCCAATAAACAGGATAGAATATGATCAATAAATGTGACACAGCACACCTACAGAATGAATGACAAAAAGTATACGATCACCTCACTAGATGCTCAAAAAGTATTTGATAAAATCCAACATGATAAAAACTCTGTCTGAACTAGATACAGAGGGAAGATATCCCACCATAGCAAAGGCCATATGTAGCAAGCCAACAACTAACATCATGCTGAATGGAGACAAGTTGGAGACTTTTGCCTAAGCCGTGGAACAAGAGAAGGAGGTCTTCCATCCACTGGTTCACTCCCCAGATGGCTGCAACGGCTGGAGCTGCGCCGATCCGAAGCCAGGAGCCAGGAGCTTCCTCTGGGTCTCCCATGTGGGTGCCGGGGCTCAAAGACTTGGGCCATCTTGTACTGCTTCCCCAGGCCACAGCAGAGAGCTGGATTTGAGGTGGAGCAGCTGGGACTCAAACTTGCCCCCACATGGGATGCCAGCACTGCAGGCAGTGGCTTTACGCGCTACGCCACAGCTACGCTACGCTACGCCTACAACAGGATTTGGATTTATTCCACATGGATTGACTGAGGAAATGTGACAACAGTGGTCAATGACTTCCAGTCTCGGTTCTTATGAGATTGTTATTTTCCTGATCCCATTATAGCAATATGGAAAGCAGCGGCACACAGAGCACGTGAGAGGTGTTTGCTGAGTCCACAGCTGATGTGTGCTATAGGAGAGACTGGAAGCCCTGCCGATGACTTTGTTTGGCCGGGAGCCAATGAATGGGGACAACAAAAGGAAACTCGTGTAACAAAGCTGGGCCTAATCAATCCTGGAGTAAATCATCTAGGCAGGAAGTGGATAGCCCTGGTCATCTAGCGTTTCTTAAACTACACCGAAGACTTTTCCTTCACCACAATGAACTCTTATGACTCTGACATGGGACCACACGTGGGTCTCCCTTATTTTCCGTTTTTTGGTTCAGACCCACTGTCCCCAGGGGCTCCTGGGAAATACAGACCTCCTGGGATTGATGTTTTTTGGCTACCCTCAGCTATTGTTACTTTTTTGAAATTTCACTCTTGATTTCAGAGGTCACTTAGTGTTGAGTCTGCTACATACACCCCAGCTTATTTTGTTCCCAAATGCCCGTTACTCCCCAACCCCCATTAAAACAAACCAGGAGGTGGGTGTGTGGTGGTCCATTTTCTGTAACTATAATGAGGTACCTGAGGCTGAAAGAAAAGACATTGATTGAATTCACAGCCCTGGAGGCATGTGCGCAGTAGATGGCTCCACTCTGGGTCAAAGGTAGGACAAAAGCAGGTGGAGCCAGCACTCCAGCCATTGGGCGGCCAGAGCTGGGGGAGGGGCAGTTGTGTTCTTTCCCATCAGCCTTCTCACAAGACGTCACTCGGGGTCCGCCAGGACGACATCATGTGTAAGTGCTGTTCCAACGAGAGCAGAGCGCGATGCGTCTCCCTGCAGAGTGTCAGCTGACGGCAGTGACACTGATCACGTCTGAAGAAGGCACAGCTGTCCCTAAAGCGGAGTGTGACCGTGTGGAACAGAACGCCAGTGATTTTTAGCTCCCAGGACCCTCCCACCACGGCGATCCCTGCAGTCTTCTGCCCTTGGGCATTAACACAGTGCACGCCCCTCTTTCTCCAGGAGAATCTCAGAAAATGTCCCCTCTCCCTCTCACCCTGTGTGATTCTGGACAGACAAGGCCATAGTTCTCTTTGATCTTTGCTCATTTGGTTCTCGCCCATCCTTTTGATGTATGTGGATTTTCTCAAGAACCCTGGGATGTGTCAATGTCCTAGTGTAATGGATATCCTGTTAGCTGAGCCGAGTTTCCGGAACATAACTTCCCTAATGGGCAGGTGTTGGTCTCTTCCCGATGTTGGCCATAGCCATCCTATGGGCACACTCCAAAAAGACCCTGAGTTTGTTACCGGAGAAATTTGCAGGGTTCTTGTCTTCGCGCAAGAAAGAATTCAGGCGTGAGACAGAGAATAGTGGGAGGTAAAATAGCAAAGTTTATTAGGGAAGGGACAATCCGTAAGGATGGACGGACACCAGACAGAGCCTGAGAGACTGGGAGGGGGGGCAGTGGAGAGAGAGCACACCTGACCAGGTCAGGCAGGTGGCCCAGCAGAGAGGCAGAGGGCTGAGCGCGCAGTCTGGTTGAGGCCGGGGGTTTTTAAGGAGATGGGTCTTGCTTCCACACCTCTGCTCCTCTTGGAACAAAGGGTTTTTTGGATGTAAATAGAAAAACTCCTATCTGAGTTTTTCCCTGAAGGTATCAGATGGGAGGAAGCCTAGCTGTCGCCATCCTGAGTTTGGAGGAAGGGTGAACAAGACCCCCTGGAGAATGGGGATGGAGCAGGATGTTTGAAGTGCAGATACTGGGCTGCATCTGGGAGAAGGGGCGGGGACCCCCACCAGGCAGGTTATCAGGTAGGAGGGGGCAGGGCTGCCCCTGAAATGTTGTCAGGATGACTCTGAGATGCAGGTGCGTATGCTGGACAGAGATGTCTTCTCTTCAGGCCTTTATGTCACACACACATGAGCTCATAACTGACTTCCTACCTAACAAGTTCTCTTCCTAGACAGCAGTGGACCCACCCCCTGGCAAGACTCGAGGGGCCCCTGACAGGATTCCTCCTCTCTCCACTGTTGTCCAGCGGCGTGGCTCCTGCTGGCTCCAGGACCTCATCCGATTGCCCTGTTGTTGGCTTTACCCAGACCCCCAGGAGTCACTGCTTGTCCTTTGCGAACCTCGGGGGCGAGTGTGGTGTATCCATGCCGAAATTGCCTGTGCTGTAAATTAGCCAGGGCCCTGAGGCCAAGTAGACTGAAGCCGCCATCACGGGTTAGTGCACCAGGATGGCTGGGCCAGGGTGGGTTCCAGTATAATCAGTATGCCGGAATCTCGTCTCGTCTCGTCTCCGACTTTGGGGCTTTGGATCTGTGTGCGTGCACGACTCTCCAGTCTAGACTCTCGGGACCATCACCTAGAATTTGCAAGGTTTGAACCACACAGATCTGAAAAATGATGAAAGTGAATGATGGGGCCAATCCCCCACCTGCAGTGCCGGCATCCCATATGGGCGCCAGTTCTAGTGCCGGCTGCTCCTCTTCCAATCCAGCTCTCTGCTGTGGCCTGAGAAAGCAGTGGAAGATGGCCCAAGTGCTTGGGCCCCTGCACCCGCATGGGAGACCAGGAGGAAGCACCTGGCTCCTGGCTTTGGATCCACGTAGCTCCAACCATTGCAGCCATCTGGGGAGTGAACCAGCAGATGGAAGACCTCTCTCTGTCTTTCCTTCTCTGTAACTCTGCCTCTCAAATAAATAAATAAAATATTTTCAAAAAGGTAAATGATGCCCCCAACAATGTTCAGTGCACAACCTGCACAACTGTTCACAAAGGTCCAGAGTGCTTTCTGAACAGCATTCTGTCTTGGGCTCTGCAATCCTTGACCTCCAAGAGGCTTAAACATCTCCTTCTCTACCTCCACCCCCAGGCCACCAATTAACCCTCATAAAAACGTGTGTGGACAGAGAGATGTTAGCCCGTCTCCCATCACATAGCCACCAAGCCCCTCCTTATGGCCCCGTGAAATATCCTTCCAATTGTAGATCCTCCCACGTCTTAGAGTAGAGCCAGCGTCCATGACGAGTAAGCGTGGCTCTTCCCAGAATCCCTCCCAAACAGCCCTAACAGGAAGCAGTCACCCCTGGGGGTCGCGGCCCCTGCTCACTGTTGCCGACAGCCACCCTCAGCTCTGCTCTGCTTGGAGACCATCTGCCGCACCCTCGTCTCTGTCTCTGTCCCCTTTGTCACCGCTGAGAGGACTTCCGGTGGAAACCTAGAAATAGCCTCTGGATCTCCTTTATTCTCTGCTTGCCCATGGGTTTTGTGTGACAAAGACTTTCGCTGCTTACCCCTCGGGGCACGACGAGCGGCTCAGGTGGCCGCCCTCCTGTGACTGCGTCTCTCACGTCTGGACAGAGGCCTGGCTGGGCTGGGCGCAGACAACAAGGGGCTCAGTGGGTTTGGTGGTTCCGCAGCCACGGCGATCGGCGCCCATGCAGGCAGCGGGCCCACAGAGGGCTGCCTTCGTGAGGCTGCTTGGATGCCTTAGTTGAAAAAGCTGGGGATCGGTTGGGTCTGTGCATAGGAGTGAGTCAGGCCACGGGCTTTGCGGCCATTCGAGGGCCCAGCCCTGCCCTGCGCAGCGGTAGGGCTGCTTGGAGAGCACCAGGCAGGCCGTGGTTACGGTCCTGTTGGATTCCAGGGTGGCGGTGATAGCCCACAGCCCAGCTCCAGGCCCGCGCCCTGGCACACTCGGACTCTGGACTCCTCTGACACCGGCTGTGCCACCCTGAAAGTCGTCCACCTCTCGGATCTTTCTTTTCTCCTATCTGATACGAAAGATCCACAGAGAGGACAGTGGGTTTGCATCCGGCAGAAGTGTGCTTTCAACCTACTTGACGTGGGTCAGTTACTTAACACTAAGTGCTGTTCCTCCTCTGTAAAAATCGTGAGCTCGCCGTGGCCGGGCTGCACCGAGAGAGGAGCATGCGGGGAGAAACTGAGGCACGGCAGGTAGTTGGCCACGGCTGCTTTCTGCCTTGTGCTCTGAAGAGCGCGTCCGGTTTGGGTAAAAGTTGTGCATTTCAAGGCAGAAGACCAGGATGTGGGTTTCAGGGCGTGTGACTCACGTTCTGTCTGACCCTCAGTCTCCTCAGCACAGTAATGGTTTCATCTCTGGGAGGATCAGTGGCTTTGAAACCATAGAAGACTGCAAACCAGGACACGGGGAGTCTGCTCCAGTCTACACCCAGCTTTGATGTTTTTAAGATGCACCTATTTAAAAGGGAGAGAGAGAGAGAGAGAGAGAGAGAGAGAGAGAGAGAGAGAATCTTCCATCCACTGGTTCACGTCCCAAATGGCCACAAAGGACAGGGCTGGCCCAGGCCAAAGCAGGAGCCTGCAGCACCACCCAGGTCTCCCACATAGGTGGCAGGGAGCCATGCACTGGGGCCGTCATCCATAGTTTTCCCAGGTGCTTTAGCGGAGAGCTGGATTGGTAGCAGAGCAGCCAGGACCAGAACCAGTGCTCACCCAGGATGCCCGCGTCACTGACAGCAGGCTTAGCCGCTACGCCACCATGCTGGCCCGCAGGGTGTACACTGTTAAAACACGCTAGCCAGGCAGGTGCATGGGCTGTGCCTTCTCAGGCACTTCACGTTTATACACCCATTTCTCAGAATGCCTGTGGACCAGGCACTGTGGAAGCGCCAGGCCAATCGCCACCATCCCAGGAAACCCCCAGAGACCAGTCCTCACTGGTGGGTCCTTACCAACGTCCCCCCTTACCGTCGTCCAATGAGTGGGTCTTTATTGATGTTTCCTTAGTTCAGGAAGGAAGGAAGCCAGCAGCTTCCTAAAATAGACGATTTGCCCCGTCCATATTCTAGCCGGCTGGCTTTTTCCCGGGCTTCTGCGCAGTGGTTGGCTTGGTATAAAACAGCGCACTCCATTGGCTGACTCAGGGACGAGGGGAAGGGGGTGTCTTTTTCCTAATCCCCCTCCTGGTCCCTTGGAGACTCTGCCCTATGTGGCGTCCTGCAGGAGGGGCCACAGCCCACCCTGAGTTCACAGCTCCTTCTCCCACGTTTCTTCCTCCGGTAAATCTCACAAATTTCCCTCGAGTATCCTCATTCCATCTGACAGCACGTTTTAATCTTTGTCCAAGCCTAGGCCAGGAGCCTGCCTCTTTGAGTATCCAAAGTGGGTATCCTAAGAGGCTGCCTCTGGGATAGTAAGAGTCGGGTGTCTGCTCCTTGCTGATATACTGGACAAATGACCAGGAAGCCATCTAACTACACTGAGCAGACTTGAGCAATTGTGGCTCCTCATTGCTGGGATCCGTGCAGAGTGAGCTGTATAAGTGAACCCAGGAACTTCCTTGGGAGAAAAAAAAAATGTACACAAAGACAGTGTGTTCTGGCTGTGGGTGGACGCCTGCCTTCACTCTTGCACCTTGTCTTCTTGAAATGGTTTCCTGTATGAAGTTCAGAGTGGCTCCCACTCTCAGCCGAGGGAACTCATTTTCCGGTTCTACTGAGGAGGAGAACGCTGGAGGCAGAGTTGCACCTGCGTCACATCGGGATGCGGGGGTGCCGGCCCATGGGGAGGGGCGGGGCTTTCAGAAGCAGCGCCATAGCAGACGCCGTGGGGAGACCTGTTTGAGCCCGACTGGAGCGGGTCGGGGGGATGGGGGCCAAGTATGGAGGAGGTTCCGGATCGGGCCTTCATGGTAGCAGGGGGTTCCGGTAGAAATGAAAGGACTCGGGCTCAAGGCAGTCATCCCCCAGTGGGGGTCTTGTTTGGGGTTGCTCTGTGAGTCGGTGTGGGGCCAGTGGGTTGTCATCAATACAGAAGCAGGTGGGAGGTGGACCAGACCGAGGGAGAGGCCTGGCTGCACGCTCAGAGTCAGGGGTGTCCACCCATCTCGGGGAGCTGGACTGGGGGTCAGCTGGACTGGGTAGAGGGAGGAAGGAGAAAACCTTCCATCCATGGGTGGCTGGAGCACAGTGGTTGGACATCGCTGACCTCCTCCAGGGGCTTCCCGTGGCTCCCTTGCTCCAGCGTGGGCCATGTGTCAGGGTCAGGCCCTGCCCAGGAGCTGGAACTGGAGGGACGGCTGCCCAGCCGGCCACAAGCTGCCCCCGCTCACATTCAGAGGAGCTTTGGGGGACATGGATGCCTGCCCCCTCCCGCCTCATCATGATTCCAACGAGATGGGTCTGGGGATGAGGGACAGAGGCGAGTCCATGACCGAATGGCCGTGTGCCACCATAAACGTGTGTGTGCAGCATTGTGGGAGACCCGGAGGAGGGTGAGGGCAACTCAGCCTGCCCAGGTCAGGGAAAGGGCTGGCCAGTGAGATGCCACAGCTGTGGCCTGAGGGCTGCACAGGTGCCGGCCTGGTGGAGTGGGGGGTGGGGGTGGGGAGGACTCCAAACAGGAGGGGCAGCTGTGCAGGCCCCAGGGTGTGGGCAGCAGGATTCCCGAGTGGGAGGCAACTCAGAGCGATGATCCCGCCCCCCTGGCCTGGGGCAAGCCCATCTCACCTCTGACCCTAGCTCCTGCCTCGCCGCCCCCCTGGGGAGCCCAGCTCTCGCTCCTGTGCTGTTCTGGCCCTGTGTGTCCTCACTGGGCTCCCACACCCCACTGCCTCATTGGCTCCTTTTGTTTCACACCCTCGACCCTGCACCAATCAGAGCCCTAAGAACTTGGGCCCTGGACAGACTTCAGCCTGTAGATGACTGTCCTCCGATGGGCCCTGCAGCTCCGGGGAAGAGAGGTGACACTGAGTGGACATGGCATTGGGTCCTGTACCCCCTCCTTTTTTTTTTTTTTTTTTTTTTTTTTACAGACAGAGTTAGAGAGAGAGAAAGAAAGGTCTTCCCTCCATTGGTTCACCCCCAAATGGCCGCTATGGCCGGCGCACTGTGCTGAACCAAAGCCAGGAGCCAGGTGCTTCTCCTGGTCTCCCATGCACATGCAGGGCCCAAGGACTTGGGCCATCCTCCACTGTACTCCCGGGCCACAGCAGAGAGCTGGACTGGAAGAGGGGCAACCGGGACAGTGTCCGGCACCCCAACTGGGACTAGAACCCGGGGTGCTGGCACTGCAGCGGAGGATTAGCCTAGTGAGCCTAGGAGACACCGGGCAGCCCAGGGAGGAAGGACACGGGCAAAGGTTTCATTTCCAGCTCCACCGCCTAACAGCCAAGCGACCTCTCGCTGCCTCAGTTTACTCATCCCTCAAATGGGACAACAGCAGTACTCCCTCTTAGGTCTTTGTGAAGGTCAGATGAGCTGCTACAGGCAAAGAGCTTTGAACAGGGGCCGGCACCCTGCCAGAGCTGGCCGAGCCCTGATTGTGGTGGTCACTGTGGGTAAGGAGATGGGCTCTGAGAAGGGGCTGCTGGGTTTAAGTCAGATTTTACAGGTCAGCGCTGTCGCTCAGCAGGTTAAGCCACTGCCTGCAGTGCCTGCATCCCATATAGGCACCAGTTCGGGTCCCAGCTGCTCCACTTCTGATGCAGCTCCCTGCTAATGAGCCTGGGAAAGCAGTGCAAGGTGGTTCAAGTGCTTGGGCCCCTGCACACACACAGGAGACCCAGAAGAAGCTCCTGGCTCCTGGAGCTGGCCTGGCCAGCCCTGACCATTGCAGCCATCTGGACAGTGAAGACCTCTCTCTGTAAATGCCTCCAAAATAAATAAAATAAATCTTTTTAAAAAGTCAAGTTCTTTTTTAAAAAGTGATTAATTTAATTTGTTTGAGAAGCAGAATTACAGAGAGAGAGAGAGAGAGAGGTCTTCCATCCTCTGGTTCACTCCCCAAATAGCCGCAATGGCCAGAGCTGGGATGATCTGGAGCCAGGAGCCAGAAGCTTTTTCCAGGCCTTCCACGTGGGTGCAAGGGCTCAAGCAGTTGGGTCATCTTCCACTGATTTCCCAGGCTCATTAGCAGGGAGCTGGATCAGAAGTAGAGCAGCGGGGACTCGAACCAGTGCCCATTTGGGATGCTGGTGCTACAGCGCCGGCCCAAAAAATGTGTTTTAAAAATCACCCTCTAGGACTGGCATTGTGGTGCAGTAGATTAAGCCAATGCTGGCTGTTCTGCTTCCGATCCAGCTCCCTGCTCAGCACCTGGGAAAGCAGTGCAAGCTGGCTCCAGGACTTGGACTCCTGCCACCCACATGGGAGACCTGGCTGAAGTTCCTGGCCCAGCCCTGGCCCTTGAGGGCATCTGGGGAGTGAACCAGGAGGTGGAAGATTCTCTCTCCCCATGTCTCCCTCTCTCACTGTAACTGCCTTTCAAATAAATGAATAAATCTTTTCTCTTATTAAATCTCTCTAGCAGTGTGTTAGAGAATGGGCTGGGGCAAGGGTGCTGTAACACAGGCCGTGCCTGCCCACTCCTTGATAAGTAATTTTACTCCCTTCTGGGTCTGTGGAAGGTTCATGGATGCAAGAAGCAGAGGGACCCGGCCCTGAGACAAGGGAGAAACTTATGAGCGCTGAGCCCAAACAGCCAAGCTTCCCATCAAAGAGGCTCCCCCACGTGGCCCTGGGTGACCAGGAGGCTGCCTCCCCTGCGTAGCCTCCGTGCGATTGTGGTCACACGGCTAAATCGGTACCTGCCCCTGTAGGCGCTGGTCTCCTTTCCATTCCTGGGGAGGCTGGACGCCCAGGCACCAGCCTCCACCTCCCCTGGTGGCTGGCAGCCAGAGTAAACTTCCCTCCCCTTCTTTTCCCCAAATCCTTGCTTTTGGAGTTGCTGGACTCTCTTGTTTTCAATCGCTGGACTTGGGTTCCGTAACAGTGCTGAGACTAAGCCCAGAAAAATCGTACAGAAAGTCACTGCAGCCAGGGTCAAAGGAGAGCGGCCAATGCGCAGGCTGCTCGCGGGACGTGGTGACCAGCTGGCTATGGGGCCGCCTCCGAGGAAAAGGCGCTGGGGACACAGGTGTCCTGGCTTAGACGAGGAAGGTCCGGGCATTTGGGAAGAGAGCCATGGGGAGCACTGTGGCGGCGAGGTGGCTGCAGTGGCTTGGGAGTGCATCCCCAGATCTGGAGCCAGGAGAAGGGTTGCAGGCACGGCTGGGGCATGATCAGGCTGCAGCAACTGAAGACGGGGGATGAATGGGGTCACCATAGGGAAGGGCGGGGAGCAAGGGCTCACATCAGCGGAATGGAGGGGAGGGGCTGCTGAGGTAGGGGCTGGGGGCTCCTGTTTGTCCTTGTGACTGGGTGAGGACCCGGGGCTACTGGCCATGCCGACAGCAGCCGGGCTGCCTGAGGACAAGTGCCCAGGCGCACAGGAGCCGTGGAGAGGGCGTCATCCCCGGGGCTGTGGCGAGCACCGGAGCCTGGCCAGAGCCTAGAGCGGGGTGCAGTGCAGCTTCCCGGAGAGCAGAGCTGGCCTGAGACCGAGTCACTCACCATGAGCCATCTGCCACATCGTCCCCAAGCACAGCCAAAACGAAGCCTGCAGGAGAGCCGGGAGGGTGCTGAATTAAGTAGGTGGCAGGCACCCTTTGATGACGCCATCTGAGCGACAGCCTAGGGAACACCATGCCACAGAGGCGGGAGCAGCAGGTGGTCAGGACAGGGGGCCTGGGTCCCTAATGAGCCCGGGGACCAGAGAGCGGCCCCAGATCAGCGCATGTGGCTCTAACCGCAGGGAGGGGACCTGCAAGGCCTGAGCCCGGCGCTGGGGACGTGGTGGGCTTGCAGCGAGTGCTCATGGAACAGGACTGAATGGGTGCTGCAGACAAGAGTAAACTCCCTGGCTTCCGTTCTGAGCCCTGTCCCGAGGTTTGGAGTGAGCATTGCTTCAGGTCTCTGAACCCTGCCCCTGGGTTAGTGTCGAATTCAGATTTGCTTTACAGCTACAAGAATGACTGAAGGGCTCCTCGGGGGGGGGGGGGGGGGCTCCCTCTAGAGCTCGGGGCTCCCGTTCTCTGCTCTGAGAAGGATGAGCAGCTGAGAGTGCACTTCTCAACTCTTGTGGTTCACCAGCAGGGAAGACTGTTTTCCCTTTGGGAGGGAGAGAGGGAGGGAGGGAGGGAGGGCGAGCGAGCGAGCAACAGAGAGAGCTCTGTGCCCGCTCACTGCTCAAGTGTGCACTAAGGCCAGGGCTGGTCCAGGCCAATGCCAGCAGCTGGGCCCTTAATCCAGGTCTCCCACGTGGGTGACAGGGGCGCATCCGCCTGAGCCAGCGCCTGTTTGCCTTCCAGGGTGTGCACTGGCAGGAGGCTGGAATCGGGAGCGGGAGCCAGGGATCCAAAGCAGACACTCCGCCACGGAATGTGGCTGTCGGAACTGGCGTCTTCAGGTCAGGCCCCTCTGTCGGCTCAGGGGGAGTTTTTGTTTTGAATCTGACATTGCACGTGGGATGCAAGGCAAGCTGTGAGAACGTGAGTTTGTTAATTCGTTCTGGCACCCAATGGTTTATGTGTTACTTCGCTAGGGGTATAGAAAGCAAACTCTGGGAGAACTGGCACAGTTTGATGAGTGCCTAACCTAGTTCAGGTGCCTGTCGTGCAGGGTGACATGTCGGGTGCAGTCATTTGTATCTGAGGATACAGTGTGAGCACCATGGGATTAGGATTTTTTTTTTTGAGTATTTATTGAGTGCCAAACACTATCCTAACACATGTCTTGCATTGTTCCAACAACCCTCTGAGGTATAGATATCCCCACTTTATGTTCAAGGACATGGGCTCTCAGAAGCCAGGCCCCAGGTCACCGTGTTCTCAAGTGGGGGGTCCAAGGATCTGAAGTCCTTCTGATGCCTGAGCTGAACTCATCCCCGTGCTCTCTACTGCTCTCTGTAGAAGCTATTGGACTATTCAGCCCCTGGAGGAAATGTCTATTGTGAGTCAAGGCAGGGTCTGCAAATATTTCAAGATCTCTTAAAGACGTCTCCTACCACCTTACCTCTGGTTAGAGTTGGTTTTTACTGCTTTTGTGTTTTGGAGACCTACTTCATCCAGCAGGGCTGGCCACTTGGGCCTTCTCTGTGCGACTCCCAGTAGTGAGCAGAGTGGGGGACACAAGGCTCCCCTGAGCCCTGGTGCCCCAGGGACCATCCAGTGTTTCAGGGACACAAGGCTCCCCTGAGCCCTGGTGCCCCAGGGACCATCCAGTGTTTCAGGTATCAAGGTCAAACGTTAGGTTGCCCAGCTTTTTGAAGAGTCAGTGAGTCAGCACCTGGCACTGGAGTCGGCTAACAGACTTGGGGACTGTGGCCCTAAGCCCAGAATGCCAACGGGCTTCTCCCCCTGGGGAAGGGAACTCCTCTCCCATGAGGTTCTAGCTTCTCTGTGTTGCTGGGAGACTTGGTTGTGGTTCTGCACAGGGATGGAAACCAGTCCACAAATAGAGAGGGCTGGATGTGGAGCCAGCAGCCCTGGGGAGTCACGGAGTTCGTGTTTCTGGAGGTGTGCAGGCAGACCTCAGTGGAGGTGAAGGGTTCTCCCATCTGGTAGGAGCTTGAACTGAATGCCCCCAACCCCTTTCCTGGAATGAGAGTCTGTCCCTCTGCATGTTCTTTGCTGATCCCCCCTACACCCGAGGAAGGCCTAAGTGCAAAGCTCGCCTCTCAACTGCCTTCGCCACCTGTTAGCAGGTGCACCTCCGACCTGTGAAATAGGTCAGAATAATTAACGTTTACTGGGCACTGTTTTAAAATGCTTTACATCTTCTAAATAGTAATCCTCAAAACCACCTCTGAGGTCCCTATTATGGGAGGGTATTCAAAAAGTTCATGGAAAATACATAGTCTGGAAACTCTATGCCAAGATTTTGAAATTTCTGAAGCAAAATGAACCTTTTAGTCCCATGTTACATGAACTGTTTTAAGCTCCCTCATATGGGTATTCCTATCTGTTAAATGGAGGAACCAAGGCACACAGCAGGTAAGTAAATACCTGAGGTAGGTATCAGTGTGAGGATTGGGGCCCATGCAGTGCCATGCCCTTGACCTCTGCACTTGGAGCTCGTGAGGCCTGATCTGCTTGTTTCTAAGCATAACTTAGCAAAGAGCGTCCAAGCTGTCCTCATCCACCAGGGCATCAGGGTCTTCCTCTGTTGAGGTGGGCGTCACTCATGATAAAGCCTGATGAACTCTCACCATCGGTACAACTCGACTGCCTTTATCTGGAGGCGGAGGCAGAGAGAGGTTGTGTTTTACATCCTGGATATATGCGTCCGTGAGCCTCTACGTCTCTTCCCAGTTCTGAGTCCAGTGACCTCCTGTTGCTAGCTTGGACTAACACAGAAACCCAGAGAACTGGCAACTGCTTCGAAGTTAGGCAGTTTGCAGAGCTGGTGGGAATGCTGACAGCAGAGGTGTAAGGCCTCGGGTCTCCATGGAGTGGCAGAATCCAGCCAACCCCAGGGACACACCCAGGCCCAGGAGGAGAGAACAGTGAAGGGGGCCATCCCAGAAGTCACCGCGGATACAAAGAGAAGCACTTAGGCCAATTGAGAAGGATTGTTCATGACTTGCGGCAGATTGCGACACAGACACGACTGTGGCATGTTGTGATCTGGGCACGAGCAGTCCGAGGGGAGAGGCTGCCTCCTCCCACCTCTCTCCGAGGCCTCTCCCTGGAGACGTGCTCCTCGGCTCAGGTGACCGGCAGCTGGCTGCCCAGGTAAGGCACATGCTAGGTGCCAGCACCAGCTCATCTCAGCAAAGCTTGAGGGAGCTCTCTCCTGAGATGGATCTTTTTATAGCCACAAACAGTCACGTGGTGCGATAGGACTCATTGCTGGGCCGGGACTCAGGAGCTTTGACTTCCAGTTTGGAGCTCATGCTAGTGCACTGGGTGACCTCAGGCAAGCCAGCAACCCACTCTGAGCCCACTTCCTCCCCAGCAAAGCAGAGACATTGACACCACTGTAGATGGCAGAGTTGAGAGTCACTGTTATGCAGAGCCTGTGGTCATGTAAAGGGTCGGTCACCTGAATCCAACCAGGAGCATCCACCAGATGGAGACCTGGTGGCTGTGCCCTGCGTGGGGCGAGAAGGCAGATGGGGCATTCAGGAAGGCAAGGCAGTGAGGAGGGACCTCTAAGCAAGAGAGTACAGAGCTGTCACAGGTAGATGGTGAATTTTAGGTGTTCGTTGTCTGGGATGAGGGTCACCCAGAGTAGCCAGTCAAGCACTGCTTCTGGGCCTGGGAGTTTTCTAGAAGAGGTTGGGACCTGAACCAGTGGTGCTCAGGCCTTGAAGTCCTCACAGCAGCACAGCACGGGCGTTCCTGGCTCTCCAGGTTACAGGCGGCAGGTCCGGGACCCTGCGGGCTCTATGGTCATGTGAGCCAATTCCCATAATAAACCCCCCCCCCCCATTGCTACCTGTTGGTCCCTCTCCTGGTAGCTCTGTTTGTCTGCAGAGCCCTGACTAATGTGCACAGCTGTACGAGACGATGACCCTGGTGCTAGAGTTGATGGAGCCAACTTTGACTTCTCAGCTCTGCTGTGACTGGTTGTTTCCCTGGGCTCTGTGACCAGAGAAAGTCACACAGATGCCTTGCAAGGAGGGTGCTGTGCGCTCACAGCCACCTCCGTCCTCCTGCTCTGTTCGCCCACATCCACATTCCCCAGCACCTGGGGGAGAGCAGCCAGTGAGAACAGCGGCTGGAGATTAGAGGGCGGGAGGAGGAGACCCAGAGGATTCCCCCCTTGGCTGCAGCCCCTACTGAGTCTCCAGGCTTCAGCCACTCCACCCCATCCCACGGTCCCCCAAGCTCTAGGGTGGCAGCTGCTTCCTCCATGTTTCCCGGGAACTTGCTAGAAACCCAGATCCCTCAGCCTCTCTTGGACCTGCTGATTCTGAAACTCCGGGGTCGGTCCTGCAGTTGATGTTTCAACAAATCTTCTAGCTCCTGCTTATCCATGCTAAGTCCGAGACCCCTTGGCCTAAGTGCTTCTCTTTGTATCTGCGGTGACTTCTGGGATGGCCCCCTTCACTGTTCTCTCCTCCTGGGCCTGGGTGTGTCCCTGGGGTTGGCTGGATTCTGCCACTCCATGGAGACCCGAGGCCTTACACCTCTGCTGTCAACATTCCCACCAGCTCTGCAAGGATTGTGTAGCTCGCCTGAGCAGGGGCTGGAGTGCAGGGCTCACTGAAGCCAAGGTTTGGGGCAGATGCATAGCGGAGTCCCCACTTCTCACAGACCCAGGGTCATTGTTTTGGGAAGAACTTACACTCCGGCTGCCTTAAAGGGCCTGTCTGCTGGTTCTCTTTCTCTATCAGATGAAGACCCTCGGGGTAAAGATGCCTGCCCTGGAGACAGGGGCATGGAAGGTGTTCCTCCTCCTCTGAAGTCCACGGGCACATGTAGCTGTCCAGGTGTGTGCTTGTGTGTTTGAGGTGGGAGTGGGCAGGAGGTAAGGATGGAGGAGAGAGGGCAAGGTCAAGACCATCTCCCCTCCCACAGTTCTGCTAAATGTCCTGCATTGGAGGTTTGGGACCAAGAGAGATCAGAGAACGGAGGTGTGTTGCTATGGAGATTTCCCAGCCTAGGGGGATAGACTCACCCGGGTGCTCATTTATCAAGCATCGGAGGGAAGGGCTTCTCCTGGCTGCTCCCAGCGTCCCCGCGGACAAGTCCCCAGCAGAGCCAGGCTCTCCTTGTCTCGGCAGCTTCCAAGCAAGCTGAGCCCCAGAGGGAGAGTGTGGCATCGGGCGCATGTGCTCATTGGCTTCGTAGTGGAGTCCCCACAGGAACCCAACCCCCTTGGCTGCAGGACCTGGACCGTACGCAGTATCTCTTGCCTTTCACTAGACCACTCTCATCATCCATCTCTGTGAGTTGTATTGATGATCCCACAGGTGCGGGAGCAGGATTCCAGGATTTGGGGGGCACATCCTCTAGACAGTGGTTGCAAATTAGCTCAGCCCCTGCCTCACTAAACCCGAGCAACCACTTGGGCTCTGTTCCTGCATGGCGTCTCCCATGGACACCCTTGGCAGCAGGAACCACAGATCATGCAAATGAATAAAGCATTCCATAAAACGCGTGGCCGAGAGCACAGAAGTTTCTCTCCGCTGGGCAGCCGTGGTGGACCTCAGCTGTCACCAGTGGTTCAGCCGTGAGCTGTCTCGGATTGGTACGTCGTAAACAGCACTGTGGGAGCTGAGGATGAAGTCCAGGTGGCATTTGTAGATGGCCCAAGAGCAGCAGGACAGATGAGGGAGACCCGTTACCTGGCAAAAAGCACCCGACTATTTGGGAATCAGATTAGAAAGACAGCAGCGACACACGTGGGAAATAGACGAGTTCATTACGCACGCATCGTTCAAACTTTTACCCATGAAGACACTATGCATGGTATCATTTTCTCTGAACGGTTTTACATCTTGAGTACACGCATCTTCATAGATCCATGTGCCGCTCACCACGTTGTTAGGGTGATGACGGCAACGATGAGGGTGAGGCAGATTAAGGGCCGTTATCATAAACCGCGTCTGTATTTACGAAGCGCTGTGGCGGAACTGCTTTACGGCTCTGAATAAAATGCTTGTCAAACTCTGTTTAAATGTGTTTTAAGAAGTAATGTTCTGGTGTAAGCAGAGCTTTGTGGCACAGTAGTTAACCGAACACGCTCCCTCTCAGCAAGGAGCCTGGGTGCTGGTTGCTGTAGGGACCGCCAAAGGCAACGTTTGGTTCTACCCAGGCCTTACCACGCTGGTGCATCCCCTAACGCCGAGGGGGGCCACATTCAGAGAAATGTGTCACCGTGGGAAGGTCGCAGCAGTCCACAAAGGGACTCGAGGCAGGCTTCTCTCCCAGCTGGGCCTCTTGACCTCTTGATGCGATCGAGAGACGTGCTAGACACCAAGTGGCCCAGGCCGCTGCCAGCATAAGGCAGTAGACCGAATAGTCCTTAAAATACTAGTGGGAAGACTGAAGGACGGCACAGCTGGTCACACTGGTGACAGCAGCTAAGCCAGCAGCACAGTCATTTCTTCCCAGCTACCATGGGCGTGCCTCACCGTGTTTTCATGTCATGCGGCCGATCTGGTCACACCCATGGCACCGCGACACGTGAGGAAAGCGTTGTGCCATGACCTCGCCACAGCTGTGATGTCGCTGGGCAACATCACCCTCTCAGGGATCACCGCCGTAGCTGTGGTCCACTGTTGACCAACCCGGTAGCTGCTGACCCAAAGGCTGCTGGGCGGTGTGTGACTGGATTCAATCGGGGCGGCAGGCCAAGGAGGATGATGGCTCTCAGCTAGCTCAGAAAAGGCACAGGTGAGCAGACCACATGGCCAGGAAGCACCTGGATGCTCCACCCCCCAGCCTGATAGGATTAAGCCTCCTTCACTGCACTTGTTGGAAAAGTGGGGGTAAAGAGCTGAGCTGTCAGCTCCCCTCCCTACCCCTGCTGTTCCTTCTGCAAGCTGAGGGAACCAGAGCCTGGGCTGATTGACAAGGGTCCCAAATACCGCCGCTGGCCGAAGGGGTCAGACTGAGCCAGTCTCGTTTCTCTGAGCAGTTCCCAGAATGGTGGTGAAGCTTCCAGAGCCTCGAGTCCTGGGTCTTGGGTGTTTGCGCCGAGATAAACTCTGAAACGATGTGTTCATCCAGATCTGGGAGGAGGAGGAAGACAGAACAGGAATCCTAGCAGGAGAAGGTTAGTACGGAAGTTGGGAGAACACCATGCTTGCCTATGTTTATTCCGTTCTTACTGTTCTCGCGATTCTTACAACGCGGTATTTCTTAGAGATCTCAGAAAGAGAGCAGAGAGCTTCCATGGAGATTCTGGTGCCTCACTTGATCCCCTCCCTGGCTCCACGCACTCATCTCCTCCTCCCCTCCCCCACTTTCTTTGGGTCCTGTGGATTTGGCTGCTGATTGCTGTTGGTCCCCCACCCCCCAATGCCAGCAGGGCATGGTCAGTCGAGACCCATGACAGCCTGGCTGGTGGGGGAACGTAAAAAAGGGTGACACCCCTCCCGGAGTGGGAAACAAGACCAGGAGAGGTTTGTGCTCAGTGGATGCCCACTCTGGGTGAGCGTCACAACCCTGCCCAGCTCTTCTCTCACCCCTGCCTTGGGCTCTGCTTCCAGGGTCCCTGACCTGAGACCATAACCACAGAGGGAGTTGTGATTGCAATTTTGCATGTAGTTCAACTTTTTGTAAATTGATTCTTGTCCCCTCATTGATGCACATTTACAATTGCAGAACACACACACACACACACACACACACACTAACCTGACACCTGAGGCTAACAGCTTTTACAGAATGCCATCACACCTTCTTCTGGGTCATGAGCGATTACTTCCAATTTTTTCTGTTGTGAAGGTCCAGACTTTCCCATGTGGTCACACCTAGAACACACTAAGCTCAGAAATAAAAAACAAAAATATCACAAAAGCATTTCACACCTTTCATCTAAACCTCTAACGTTAAGGACTCAATAAATATTTATTTAGCACTCATTACACCTATCACCATGCGAATAATCATTTGGTTTGTTTTTTTCTGCCTATTGCTAAAATATACTTATGGTGGCTTTACAAAGAAGTGTAAGACAAGGTTTCCTGTTGGGAGACTCTACTGCCTGCCACAAGATGTGGCACATAACAGACTCTCTGTTGAAAATTCTTTCAAAGACTGAATGAAAAAATATATAATCAATTCAATTAGGGAGTCACAGCATATGCATAACAATACATAACAAAAGACTCTCAAACATTAACATTACATATATGTGTGTGTATACACACATAGATATGGATATATATACAGATACAGATATAGATATAATGGATTATAAAGAAGAGATAAAACAGAGTAACAGCGGTGAGAGCAGAGGGGGCTTGGCCACACTGAGTCCCCGCTGCGTGCCCAGCACAGAGACATTGTTTGCTGTCCCCCATGAACCTGAGCCCATAGTTAGAAAAGCCGTCTAGGGGTAGAGGAGTCTTTGTCCTGCCAAGACCACACAGTTAGCCAGAGGAGGATTTGGAGTCTGAACTCAGACACGCAGGTCCCAGAACCTCCTTGTCCTGTGACTTGCATACAGGGTGGGAGAGGCCTCTGCAGACTGCTGTGTGTGAGGGCTCAGGGGACAGAAGCACTTGAGCCTGGGGCTCAGGACACGGAGGGGAGGAGAGGACAGGCCAGCTCACAGCCAAGGACGGGCCTGGGAGAGTCTGCGAGATGTGCAGCCCGAGAGGCCTCCTCGTCTGGGCCAGGACTGTCCTGGGTGTTTGTGGTGGGGCCCAACGTGGCGACCCCTTCCTAGCCAGGCTGAGGGCTTCGGCTTGACGCTGTAGCAACAAGAGCCCAGGAGGATTCAGGCCTGGTTAAAGGGAAGACCAGAACCAATAGGAAGAGCCGGAGGAGCTGCAGTTCCCTTCGCGAGTCTCCCTCCCTTGGCACTCCTCTGCCTCCAGCTGGCCGCCTGCCTGGCCTCTTGTGCCCCTCCCGGCACATGCACAGCAGAGGACCAGTCCCACGTGCACACAGAGGACCAGTCCCACGTGCACAAAGAGGACCAGTCCCACGTGCACGCATTCCTGACCAAGGCGATGGCTCCCCAGTGCAGACTCTGCCGCCAGGTGGCTGCACACAGCGCACTTCCCGCCACTCCCCTCCCACCCTGCATCCAGGATGGCTCAGCATCCCCACAAACGCTGAGCCAGTGACCAGCTGCCCACTGCCGCAGGCCTGTCCTGGGCTGCTGTGCTGCCGGGGATAGCCCCAGAATGCTCCTGCTGGTGGCCTGCAATGGGGCTGGGGCCCCATCCAGATGAAAGCCGGTTTTGGACACCAGCGAACTTTCCTAACAGTGTGGTGGGTGAGATGTGGATGGGGCCAGGTGGATTCAAAACACACGTGGAGGGGGTCTCGGATAAGCGGCTGGCACACCTGGACATGAGCACATTTCCAAGGGGATACAAAGTAGGCACTGATGTGCTGACCCCTCATCTTCAAACCCCATTACTTCACCGCTGAGGTCTGCCCCTCTGCTCTGATGCTTTGGCACGGTGACACAGAGACCTGCATCCGGGCATGTCTTCCCCACCCCTCCCTCCTTGCTAAACTAGTTCTTCAGACTCCAGGCTCCTCCCCTCTGTGGCACCACCTTCCTGGTCTGCCCACCCTGCTTTCAGGCAGGATCCTGAACCCTCGAACCTGCTCCCTCCCTCCCCCTCCGTGTGCCCCCCCAGTCGACCTCCACCATGGGACCAATCTGCTCTGGGCACCTGCTCATCACAACCGTGAGCTGGTTGCTGGCACTGGAAGTTGATCCGTTCTGCTCACAAAGTGTGCTCGCTGCTGCCAAGCCTTTCATCTGACTCTGCCAGACTCCTCACCCCCTGCCCCTTGGCACTGAGGACAATTCCACCCCACTGAGGACCACCCTGCAGGGGTCTCAGCCGCAGAGCCAGGTGCTTGGGGGCTGGCAGCGCACAGCACGTGCTGGTGTGATCTCAGGCAGGCCCAAGGGCCCTGACAAATGAGGACAGGCTACCAGGAGCACACGGAGTCGCTGCCCACCTGGGGCCTTTCGAGCAGTGGGGGAGGGACGTGGAGGGCCTCACTGCCTCCGTGCAGGTAGGAGCAGAGCACAGGGATGCTGCTTTGCACCTGTTTTTGTAGAATGGCTCTTCTACCATAGGTGGGAGGCCTGAGAAATGCAGAAAACACACAGCTTCCTGGCGTGGGTAAGAGGCGGGTGAGTAAGAACACTGATCTCTTTCAGTCAGGGTGGGAGGGACCCTGTGTTCTGTGCAGCATGTTCTCAGCCAGGAGCAGGATGGGGGTCTCATCTCTATGCTGGAAGTCACAGGGCCATTGGCCATCCCTCTAAATTTAATGTCTTTGAGTGAACACAGGCAAAGAGTGGAAAAAGCCAACAAGTGACGTCTTTCTGTTTAATATGGCAGTGACGTCGGCATCATTGGAATACAAAAATAAGAAACTCCCTGGGAAACCCAGCTCCCGGGCGAAGTCGTGGTTCCAGGGACAGAGTCAAAGGGTCTTGCAGATCCAGGGCTCGGCTGCTTTACTGCCCTGGGCAGGCCACCTCCCCCAAGCCCTGCTCTCTCACAGTGAGAAGGCCGGCACTGCTCTTGTGCCAGCCCCACCAGAGCCTGCCCTGATGACATGACCGCCAAGGACACACTGCCCTCTCCACCTCCAGCCTCCGGTGCACACACAAACCCCTGAACTCCTCCTTCCTCCTGGGTCGGGAACAAAAGTCCTGCTCTCATCTGGTCGATACTGAAGATTCCCCTAAGAGGCTGCTCCTCTGAGTTGGTTAGAGCACACCAGACCTTGAAGGGAGCCCCCGCCCAGGAGCTTGTCTGTCTGGGAGCTGTCACCACAGCAGAGCCTAAGGAAACGACAGGGTAACTGGGACTCACCCTGCAGCCTTGCTAGACTCTGAAGAGTAAGATTCTCCTTGAAATGAAATGTAATTTAAGACGTCATTTTTATATTAGAACGAGGACACAACATGATGCAGAATGTCAAATTTGTGATACACTGGGCAGTTCTGGGAGGCCCTCGCTCCTGACCTCACTCATAGAATGGGTTCTCTACTGGGGAATTTGGCAAGGCACTGCTTCACTGAGGGGCGCCATACGATCCAGCAGTCCCACTTCCGGGATTTAAAGAGATATTTGTACATCTGTGTTCTCAGCAACATTAGTCACCATAGCCCAGAGTGGAAGCAACCCAAATGTCCATCGATGACGTCATTGTGTGGGAATGCGGTGTGCACTTGCCATGGAATCAGACTCAGTCCTAAAGAACAGAGAAATCTGACACATGCCACCATGTGGACAAGCCTGGAGGACATCGTGACAAGTAAAGTAAGCCGGTCACATAAAGGTAAGCCCTGTGTAATTCCATTTATAGGAGGTAGCTAGAGTTGTCGAAATTATGGAGCCAGGAAGTTGAATGAGGATTGCCTGGGGCCGAGGGAAGAAGAATGGCAAGATAGTTTTTTTTTTTTTTTAAAGATTTTTTATTTATTTATTTGGCAGGTGGAGTTACAGACAGTGAGAGAGAGAGACAGAGAGAAAGGTCTTCCATCCGATGGTTCACCCCCCAAATGGCCGCAACGGCTGGAGCTGTGCCGATCCAAAGCCAGGAGCCAGGTGCTTCCTCCTGGTCTCCCATGTGGGTTCAGGGGCCACCCTCCACTGCTTTCCCAGGCCACAACAGAGAGCTGGACTGGAAGAGGAGCAACCAGGACTAGAACCCGGCGCCCATATGGGATGCCGGTGCCGCAGGTGGAGGATTAACCTAGTGAGCCACGGCGCTGGCTCCTGAGATAGTTTTTAATGTGAGCTTCATTTGGGAAGATGAAAACGTTCTGGGGATGGATGGTGGTGATGGATACACAGCCACACACACGCACCGTCCCCTTAGGAATGGTCAGACAGGCGACTTTATGGTAAATTTCGCCGCAAGCTAACAGGGCACATGCTAACAGGAGTGGGTTTCAGAATTGGTTCGTCGCACCCACTCTGCCCATTTCCAGGCAACAGAAGCTGAGGTGAGGGAGCCGCAGTCACTTCCTGGGGTGCGTGGTGAGGGGGTGCATCCTGACTACCACGTCGCTCTCCTTCCTGGAAACCTCACTCTTTGTCATTGTTCTCCGAGCTTCGAGGAGAGGTGGAAGGGACACAGGCAGTCACCTGAGGTCAGTGGCGCAGCGTCATTCATACCCGTCCCCCGGTCCAGTGGCCTGGCTCTTCCCTTTGCTGTCTAGATTACTGCAGTCTCCCCGAACTGGCCTGCCTGATTCTGGTCAAATGCGCTACGCCTGCCCTGCCAAGCTGGTCACCCCCCTGCCTGGCCACTGATCACGGTTTCCCACATTCGAGAACAGAAATGGCGGCTGGCGCCACGGCTCACTAGGCTAATCCTCCGCCTTGCGGCGCCGGCACACCGGGTTCTAGTCCCGGTCGGGGTGCCGGATTCTGTCCCGGTTGCCCCTCTTCCAGACCAGCTCTCTGCTGTGGCCCAGGAGTGCAGTGGAGGATGGCCCAAGTGCTTGGGCCCTGCACCCCATGGGAGACCAGGAGAAGCACCTGGCTCCTGCCTTCGGATCAGCGCGGTGCGCGGGTCACAGCACGCGGGCCGTGGCAGCCATTGGAGCGTGAACCAACAACAAAAAGGAGGACCTTTCTCTCTGTCTCTCTCTCTCACTGTCCACTCTGCCTGTAAAAAATAAAAAAATCTAAAAAAGAACAGAAATGGCAAAAAAGTGTCAACTCCATGCAGCTCAATGGATGGGTAATGGACTTTGGCTCCCTGAGAAGCAAACAGGGACAGTGCACAAGTCGTGTTTAGCATCCCTTCTCGTGTCCTATCAGATGGCCCACGTTCCGCGGTTTGTCGTGCAGGGTCCATCACCTGGTCCCTCGGCCAGTGGAGTCCTGCGGACTTCAAGGCAAAAGCTCTTTCAAGCCTTCCCATGCCCGTGTGTTTCCCGCTGAGTCCCGCCATTCTCTGCGCCGTATAGTGGCACCTGCCGTTTCATGCGTTATGTCTTCCCATGCCCGTGTGTTTCCCGCTGAGTCCCGCCATCCTCTGCGCCGTCTAGTGGCACCTGCCATTTCATGCATTATGTCTTCCCATGCCCGTGTGTTTCCCGCTGAGTCCTGCCATTCTCTGCGCCGTCTAGTGGCACCTGCCGTTTCATGCGTTATGTCTTCCCATGCCCGTGTGTTTCCCACTGAGTCCCGCCATTCTCTGCGCCGTCTAGTGGCACCTGCCGTTTCATGCGTTATGTCTTCCCATGCCCGTGTGTTTCCCGCTGAGTCCCGCCATCCTCTGCGCCGTCTAGTGGCACCTGCCATTTCATGCATTATGTCTTCCCATGCCCGTGTGTTTCCCGCTGAGTCCTGCCATTCTCTGCGCCGTCTAGTGGCACCTGCCGTTTCATGCGTTATGTCTTCCCATGCCCGTGTGTTTCCCACTGAGTCCCGCCATCCTCTGCGCCGTCTAGTGGCACCTGCCGTTTCATGCGTTATGTCTTCCCATGCCCAAGCTTTAGCTCCCTCTTGAGACAAGGCCTGAGGGTTGGCAGGAAACCTTGTTCGTCTTTGCAGAGTGGCTCCTGCAGTGGCATATTCTGTCACAACATCAACAGCCTTGATGCAGCCTCCTGACATTTTCAATTAACTTCCTCATGCCAACGGACACATCAGAGAGGAGCTCCATGTCGAATGCCGGTGCCTGGGCTGGCGCACGGTCCTCCACGCAGATAGGAGGAGGGTTTTACTTGCCCTCTCTCGTGGTGAAAGAAAGAAGCTGCCCTTTCCCTCTGCTGGTTGGCCTGGACTTCTGTTCACAGGAGCTAGCTCCAGCCAAGACCCCGTGTTTCTGTAAGACCAGCCCTGGCAAGGGCACGCGACAACTTCTTACCATATGGAAACCAGTGTGCATTTTGTAAAGAGCCCTGGGGACCTGCAGACATCAGACACTGCACATCACTTCAGGAATCAGGCAAACCAGGCAGGCCAGCGCCTGAGGCTCGGAGGGAGAGGCATCGAAACAGAGATCTGCGCAGGGCCAGCACTGGCCCGCAGGCTAGCCCAGGCCTCTGAGTTTGAAAGCCGTGTCCTTCTCGTTCCATTCCACCCTCGACAGATTGCGTCCTCTTCTGTGATTCTGTCCAGCACGCTGTCCATCTGCTCCTCGGTCAGCCCCAGCTGCAGCCGTCACCTGAAATGCGTCGCCGTAAAGCGGAAGTGCCGACGACATTTCTCGATTGTGCAGAATGGGGACAATGAGCTAGGTAGCCGTTCTATCTTGGGAAAATACAACAGAGACAGGAAAGGGGCGGGCGTTCGTCTCAGCACTGGGACACTCCCATCCTGTATAGGAGCGCGTGGGTTCAGATCCCAGCTCCCCTTCCAGTTCCGGCTTCCTGAACGAGACCCTGGGAAACAGCAGGAGATGGCTCAGGTGCGGGAGCTCCTGCCACCCGTGGGGAGACGTGGGTGGAGTTCCAGGCTCCTGGCTTTGGCCTGGCCCAGCCGTGGTGGTCATGAGCATTTGAGAAGTGAATCTGCAGATGGAAAACCCACGCCCTTCTCTCTCTCTCTCTCTTTCAAACAAAAAAAGAAAACACTCAGCGTCACTTCATGCGGAAATTAACTGTTTCCATGGCAGCAGGGGGCGGATTCTGGAAACCAGCCACAGAGCAGAAATTCGGAGAGTGCCCGACTCAGAATTACCTCCTGTGATTTGGACGCGCCGTCAGAGTATTATAAGGAAGCCGTGGTACTTCGACAGGGAAGTAAATCTTCACGAGTAGGAAAAATACTTCTAAATGACGTGTTTTCCATGAAATCAAGCGCTCAGATTCTGTCTTGGAGGCCGGGCGTTGGTCTGGTCCAGCTGTCCCAGTCTGCACCTGTCACGCCCGTTCGAAGGATCCTCACGGGACAGCCCCTTTCTCCTTCCTGTCGACCCTCATGGCTCCCCCGCCAGCCAGTGCACAACAGCAGCCTGGAGCGAATGCCCCTCTGGTGCTGCCTGGCTGCAGAGCCCTGCATGGCTGTCAGGGATGCCCGGGACACCTCCACAGGAAGCCTGCGCTTCCCCTGCCCCTCTCAATGCAATCGACAGAGAACAGCTGTGGGTCCCCACCACCCAGGGCCTGTGGCAATCCACGCTGCCCTGCGGTGGGTCAGAGAAGTGCTCTCACGTGCTGGGGAGCAGCCAAGCCTGCTGGAAAACCAAAGCCACGGCTCATGTTTTCACCAAACAGGCAAGCCCGCAAGTGAGCGCCTCTGCCTCACTTTCAACCTCACTCTCACAACCCCTACTCTCTGCTCCAGACTCCCCTAGGGGCCAGCGCAACACGGAGGCTCGAATTCAAACGCCTCAATCGGGGGCCGTGTTGTGGCACACCAGGTTAAGCTGCCACCTGTGATGCCAATATCCTGTATCAGAATACTTCAGGGCCTGGCTGCTCCACTTCCAATCCAGCTCCCGGCTAATGCGCCTGGGAGAGCGGCAGGAGATGGTCTGGCTACTTGGACCCCTGCCACTCACATGGGAGACCTGGATGGAGTTCCAGGCTCCTGGCTTCAGCCTGGCCCAGTCTTGGCCATTGTGACCATTTGGGGAGTGAACCAGCAGATGCAAGATTGATCTCTCTCTCTCTCTGTGTCTCTCTCCCTCTGTCTCTGTGATTCTACCTTTCAAATAAATAAAGTCTTTTATTGTTTTTTTTTTTAAAAAAAGTCACTAAATTCTACTGGTGGGTGAGATGGGTCTGTCCCCCAAAAACCAAATTGTGCCATTTCTGTCAAGGCTGGGACCTCCCTCCCTGTTTTTTTGACAGGCAGAGTTACACAGTGAGAGAGACAGAGAGAAAGGTCTTCCTTCCATTGGTTCACCCCCCAAAATGGCCGCTACGGCCGGCGCTGCGCCCATCTGAAGCCAGGAGCCAGGTGCTTCTCCTGGTCTCCCATGCAGGTGCAGGGCCCAAGCACTTGGGCCATCCTCCACTGCACTCCCAGGCCACAGCAGAGAGCTGGACTGGAAGAGGGGCAACAGGGACAGAATCCGGCACCCCAACTGGGACTAGAACCAGGGGTGCCGGTGCCGCAGGCGGAGGACTAGCCTGGTGAGCCGCGGTGCCAACTCCCCTCCCTTTCTTCAGCTATGCCTATGGTGACGCTGATGCCAGAAAGTTTGGCCAGTTCCTGACCTCAAAGGAAAACCTACATGAGAGGGACCAAGACACAGAGAAAGAGAGAGAATGAAGGAGCAGGAGCTAAAGAGAGCTGTAAAGAGAAAGGAGAGAGGAAGACAGAGGCAAAGAGATGGAGAGCCGAGAGCAGACTGAAGAGGGTTTTCCCCTTTCTCCCTCTGATGGCTGGAAAGTTCCTTCGACTGCATCCATTCTTTCCTCTCCAGAGAGCAGCTGACATGATGACTCCATCAGCCCGGGAACGTAGGTGACAGCAGAACGGGAAGCCAGAGCCTGGCTGATTTGTTCTGCACCCAGGCTGGGCCCGAGCCGAGGGCCTCCCGAGCGGGCCTGTGGTTCACTGGGTGCCTGGGTCGCCCCCGAGGGCTCCACGGGCAGCAGGGACCTGCAGGTATGGTGCGCTGCGTGTGCAAAGCTCACTGACAGGCACCCATCCCCCAGCCTGACGCCAAGTCCCCACCAGCCGTCTCGGAGCCCCTCCGGGGGCTGTGGATTCAGAATCCCATGGCTGAAATGTGACTGAAGGCACTGGGGCAGAAGCAAGTCAGGGAGTAGAAGGGGAGCCAACGTTTGGCCTGAGGGTGTGAGACAGCACCTGCCACTGCAGAGTACCTGGGTTTGAGTCCCAGTTCTGCTCCTGACTCCAGACTCCTGCTCGCGTAACTGGGGCACCTGGACTGAGTTCTCGGCTCCTGGCTCTGGGTCCAGCCAAGAGTGAGCCATTGCAGGCATTTGGGGAGTGAGCTATCGGGTAGGAGCTCTGTCTGTCTGTCTCTGTATCATGACCTCAGGAAGGAGGGAGGAGAGAGGAGAGAGAGTGTCCAGATGGGCAGATACGATCTGGAGTCAGACCAGGGTTTGACTCTCACTCTGCCCCTTCCGTGTGTCCTGTGTGGAATGCAAATGTATCAGGCTAGCAGAATTCAAGCTGCTTTAACATTATTAGGGGAAGTCAGGCAGGCTAAACTGCTTTATCTGGGGACTGGACATGATCTAAGGTCTAAGAGGCAGAGGTCTCGGTCTGAGAGCTGAGGTCAGGGCGAGCAGGGAGCCGCGGCGGCCCGGTGGAGAGGGGCAGGGACGGAGGCTCTGAACCTGACCGTGGCCAGTTCCTGCCTCCCCCGACAGGAGCCTGGGAGGGTGCCTGGGGCGGACACAGACTGCACAGTCAAGGCTGCCCACGCAGGCCAGTTCTCTGAAGCCATCTTGTCCTCCAGGAATGCCGTGGCCTGATTTCCCCAAGTCACCCACGTGAGAAAGTTGTCGTCTGGGCGAGTCTTCCTGGCCACTCTCAGAGATCCTGCGTGCAGAACTCACGCATGCTGTCACAACGGCACTGCTCTGCTCGGGAAGTTTTTAGATTTTTCTTGATTTCTTCCTAGTCCTCTTAAAGCCACTTTCCAGCTTGCCAACATTTTAGCCTTTTCAGGACACTTTTCCCAGTTTTACTGAATGTACTGACCTATACAAAAGAAAAAGAAAACAAAAGAAAAAGGAAGGAAGGAAGGAAGGAAGGAAGGAAGGAAGGAAGGAAGGAAGGAAGGAAGGAGGGAGGAAAATGGGGCTGGCACTGTGGCGCAGTGTGTTATCAGCCACCTGCAATGCAGGCATCCCATATCAGTGTGCAGGCTCAAGTCCCAGCTGCTCCACTGCCGATCCAGCTCCCTGCTAATGCGCCTGGGAGAGCAACAGAAGATGGCCCAAGTGCTTGGGCCCCTGCACCCACATGGGAGACCAGATGGTGTTCCTGGCTCCTGGCTTTGACCTGGCACAGCCCAGATGTGGCCATTTGGGGAGTGAACCAATGGATGGAAAATTCTCTCTCTCTCTCTCTCCCTCCCGCCCCCTTCTATAACTGCCTTGCAAATAAATAATAAATAAATCTTTTTTAAAAAATCTCTTTTAGCTTTTTATAATATTTCTAGCACTGCATTTGGATCAGCTGCCACAGATTGGGCAATGTCTCTTCCGTTTCCGCTGAGCGGCGTGTATTTAAGGAGTTCCGTTGGCTGCCTCGGTTTGCTGGCGCTGCAGATGGAGGGGCACAGGATGGGGAAGAGGCCCTGGGCTTGGGGTGGAGGCAGAGGGGTCAGGAGAGAGAAAGCACAGGAGCTCAAGGCCCTCAGCTGGCCCCTCGGGCGGAGGGGACACAGCAGCTCTGAGAAGCGGGCAGAGGGGAGACGGGGGGCAGGAGGAGGAGTCTGAGTGGCAGAGGGGGCAGCCTCCAGGTGGTCCTGCTTCCAGGGTCCCCTCTTCGGGGCAGCCCTTGCCCCCACTAGCTGGGGATGGCTGGGCAGCCGAGACGATGGTGTGGCAGGGACTCCTGGAGTGGCAATAACTCCAGGCTACCCAGACGCCATACGGTGAGGGCGCTCAGGAAGCCCTGGGGAGAGGTGCACCTGTGAGACAACCAGGCCGGCTGGGAGACAGGTGCTCCAGCCACAGCTGTCTCAACCGGAACCTCACAGGCGATCTCTGCCAGAGCCACCGAGCAGCCGACCCCAGACCCCCTGACCCCAGGAAGCCTGTGTGACCATCGACGTTGGTAATGTTGAGCACCTAAGTTTTGGAATAATTGATTCTGTAGACAGAAGAGGAGGAGACCCAAGGACGAAGGAGAAAGCAAGGCTTCTGCTCACGTGGCTCTCCTGGGCCCTGCTCACAATCTGCCACGATTCCCCCAAGTGTCAAAAGCAGACGAGAGGGGCACAGGTTTTAGCCGTTGGGAAAGGTGACGAGTTGGTCTTTACGACGATGAATTGGCTTTGAGGGAGCTGGTTTTTGATGAATAACCAAGCACTGAAATGTCTAGAGTGTCCTCATATTTTTAGAATCCTAGAATCAGGGTTTCAGAAAGACTTTCCAGGGGCTGGCACTGTGGCCTAGCAGGCAAAGCCACTGCCTGCAATGTAGGCATCCCATACTGGCACCAGTTTGAGTCCCAGCTGCTCCACTTCCAATCCAGCTCCCTGCTGATGCGCCTGGGAGAAGGCGAGGAAGATAAATCAAGTCCTTGGACCCCTGCCACCCACGTAGAAACCTGGAAGAAACTCCTGGCTGTTGGCTTTAGCCTGGCCCAGCCGGGGCTGTTACAGCCATTTGGAGAGTAAACCAGCAGAGGGAAGATCTCTCTCGCTCTCTCTCTGTCTCTGTCTCTGTCTCTCCTGCTCTGTCTGTAACTCTGACTTTCAAGTAGGGAAATAATTTTTGTAAAAAAGAAAGACTTCCATTCAGATATGTTACGGTGAGGTTGATGTAGTAAGTACCCAGGTAGTGGGTGGCTGAGACGGAAGTTTGGGAGCCGTAATATCATTTGTTCTCTCTTTCTCATTACATTTATCTGGATCATCGTATGACAAACAGAATAAATTCCCTCTCCATAGGTGACAACACTTATACTTTTTGATTCCTGGTAATCTCTGATTATATTTGGGAATACATTCACCTCGCCAGCGTGATAAGAATGTAATTTGCAGATAGAATAAAGAGAGAAATTGGCTTCATAAATTATGCTGCACAGATGCTCAAGAGACAAAAACACCACTTGCACAAAGCTGTGCAGGCCAGCTCCCCGCCCAAACACCCTGTGATCGCCAGCAAGCCCGGCCGGTGCGCCCTGGGGTCTGCGGTGCCCAGAGTGAACACCCACGGAGCAACAGACGCCAGGACAATGGGGTCAACTCCACCGCCTCGGCCACTCTCACAGCTGCGAGTGTAGAAACGTCACCTCTGGAGTCCGCAGGGTCCTCTTCTGAGAAGGGTGCTCCTGACCTTTCAGAGGTGGGGAAATTTGGGCTGAGTCACCCAGCTGGGAGGAAGTGGGACTTGAACTTGACCCTGGGCCTTTCAGTCCCGTGGTTCATCTGCTCTGGATATGAGGTTTGGAGTATTTGGGGAACAACTCTCTCCCTCGTGGTTAAAGTCCCTGAGATGACTGTGCACGGCTGGCAGCCAGGGGTAGAAGCTTCCGGAAGCACGGCTGATCCTTGCCTGATCTTGCTGCCGGGGAATCCAGGACATCTGGGGAGGAAGAGCAACTGAGGCTGGAGCTGCACTGTTGGACAAGAACATGCATGAGCTTTGAGATTCAGCTCGGCGTCACCTCCGGGCTGTCATCCCTGGGGCCACAGGCTGGGCCACAGCAGAACCCAGAATGCTGATCTGGTGACCCTGTGTGTCTCTTAGCACTGCTGCCTTGTGCAGAGTTCTCTGTTTCTGTTTTCTATGCAAGACCCGAGCTCCACCCCCAGCACCCAGCATCCAGCCCAGGGTGCCGCAGGAAGGGGCTCCCTCAGTGGCTCGAGCTGAGGCAGGGGACAGGAAGCTGATTCGTGGGTCCCGAGTGGGAGCACAGGCTGCCAGATTCAAAGGACAACTGTGTGTGGTCACCCCGGCACAGTGCCCCAGACAGCCTGGGCGGGAGCCAGGTCAGTGTGCTGAGTCCTCGGGAGAAACAAGCTCACCTCGTGTGTTTCAAGTTCGCACATCGGCATCGTGCACCTGTGGGCGGTCAGACGGGACCTCTCAGAGGCCCTGCCCGATAGTTAAAGGACCACCTGCTCTCTGTGTGAGCCCTGCTTGATGAAGTCAAGTAGAGTTTCCTATAAAATGCCACCAGGGCTTGCCTCCCCGGAATCCCAATAAAAGGGCTGACTGTGCTACAAAAAGCACACCTCACATTTGGCTGCACAGTCTCGATGCCTGCAAGCCAGCCAGCCAGCAGGGCCTGCCCACTGACAGGTGCAAGGGCGTAGGACCATAAAACAGAGTCACCCGCTTCCAAGAGCTTATGATCTGGCTATGGGAAGAGGACACACAGAATGGAAAAACAGTCAAATACAAGGTTAGTTTTCAGTTAATATTCTCTCTCTCTCCCTCTCTCTCTCTCCCTGTCTCCTCCCTCCTTCCTAGGACGCGTCTTCCCTATTCACCTCCTTTCCTCCCCGCCCCTCACCTGCCTGGCTTCTTCCCCGCCTTCTTATCTCCCTTTCTGCAGCCTGCCTGCTTTCCTTTTCCATCTCTGGAGGGAATTTTACATCTGGTCGCTGTCCTTATTTCAAGGTGTACGGTTTTCATCCATTCCCGAGCTTCGTTCTCCTTTTATTATTTTATAAGGTGGTTATACCCTATTCTCACAGCTTCCTCTCTCCCAGAAACCACCCATTTCCAGTGCTTAATCCATATCCTTAGAAGAGTAATGACCCTTGAAAAACATATAGGATTGCTTGTTAAGTAGGTGCCCTTGTAGCTAAAGTTTCTCTCACAGAACGCACGGATCTTGGTTGCACAGTTCAGCGTGTTTGACAAGCGATGCGTAGCCTGCCTGATATGTACACCCATGTAGCCACCACTCCCAAGATGCAGAATACGTCATGTGCCCAGCCCCACTCTCCCAAGGCAGCGGCGGATCATGTTTCTATCACTCTATGTTAGGTTTGTATGCGGTAGAGGTGCAGTCACGCAGCCCTTTATATCTGGCCTCCTTCACTCAGCACGATGTCCCTAAGACCATGCACACAGTTCCGTCTTTTCCTGCCCAGCAGTGTTCCGTTGCACCAGGTTTTCCTGGTTCCATTGCACCAGGGAACAGACTGCATCCAGTCGGCGGCGGACAGGCCGTTGTGCGGGGCCAGGTTTTGACCAGCGTTGTGCTCCCCTATCTGTGGTTTCATTTTCTGAAAATTCAGCTATCTGCGCTATTTGCAGTTACCTGCAGTTAGCCCTGGTCTAAAACTACTAACTGGAAAATTTTCAGAAAAAAACCACTCATTAAGTTTTAAATACATTCATTATAGTATATTGTTCCAATTTCTCTTACTATTAGTTGTTATGAATCTCTTACTGGCCCTAATTTACAGACTAAATTTACTTGTAGGGATGCACATATGTACATATGCAGGGTTTGGTCCCATCTGTAGCCTCAGGAATCCCTTGGGATCTTACAGCGTGCCCTCATGGGTAAGGAGGGACCACTGTATTGTGAATAACACTACTGTGAACATTTTGAGCAAATCTTTGTGTAGATATAAGTTTTTGTTTCTGTTGAATAAATGCCCGAGTGGAATTGTTGGTTCATCAGGGAGGTGCATGTTTGATATCATAAGAAACTGAAAACTGATGTCCCAAATGTTTTTTTTTAAGATTTATTTATTTATTTGAAAGTCAGAGTCAGAGTTACACAGAGAGAGAAGGAGAGGCACAGAGAGAGAGGTCTTCCATCTGCAGGTTCACTCCCCAGTTGACTGCAACAACTGGTGCTGCGCCTATCCAAAGCCAGGAGTCAGGAGCTTCTTCCAGGTCTCCCACATGGGTGCAGGGGCCCAAGGACTTGGGCCATCTTCCACTGCTTTCCCAGGCCACAGCAGAGAGCTGGATCGGAAGTGGAGCAGCCAGGAATAGAACCAGTACCCATATGGGATGCCAGCATAGCAGGCAGCGGCTTTACCTGCTATGCCACCGCCCCGGCCCCCCAAGTGTTTTTACCATAGGATGTTGCCACCAGGGAAGCATGAAAATTCTATTCTGGGAGGGTTTATAAGCATATCTCATTGTAGGGGCCAGAGTTGTGGCATGGTCAGGTAAGCCGCTGCTGTCAGTACTGGCATCTTGTACTGGAGCAACTGTTGAGTTCCCATCAGCTCCCCGCTAACACTCCTGGGAAAGCAGCAGACAATGGCTCAGGTGCTTTGGGCCCTGCACCCACGGGGAGACCCAGAGGCAGGTCCAGGCTCCAGGCTTCTGCCCGGCCCTGCTGCAGCTGTTGCACCCATTTAGGGAGCGAACCGGCCGATGGAAGAGCTCTGTCTTTCCCTCTCTCCCTCTTTCTCTGTTGCTCTTCCTTTCAAATACCTAATCTTTTTTAAAAAGAATAATTTATTCTATTTTAATTGCCATTTTCGCTGTGACTCTGGCTTAATCATATTCAGTTTCTTCAGGTGGTTATTGGTCGCTTGTATGTCTTATCTTGTAAAGACTCTAGATCTTTGGCTCATTTAAAACTTGCATTACTTATATTTTTATTGTTGATTTTTAAAAGCCCTTATAGACTTTTATTTGTATACTATAAATATTTCTCCCAGTGTTTGACTTGCATTTTTTCCCTTACTCAATGGTGTCTCTTGATGAGCTAGGCATTTTTAATCTTAATGAAACGTCCTTATAATGTCAGGGATTATTCGTTTGCCTTGTGGTTGGATGCTTTGTTTGTACTTGCCAAGAAAGCTTGGCCTGCATTTTCCTAAGTTCATGGAGATATGTTGCTGTATCTTCTCCTAGAAGATGCATAGTTTTAATTTTTCTATGTAAATCTATGACCTACCCATTGTTAATTTTCTGTTTAGTAAAAGGGCTAAGGCCCGTTTTCTCTTCTCATATACTTATCAAGTTGTTCCAGCACCAGCACCATTTTTTGAAAAAATTTCTTGGCCGGTGGCTCACTTGGTTAATCCTCCGCCTGGCATCCCATATGGGCTCTGGGTTCTGTCCCAGTTGCTCCTCTTCCAGTCCAGCTCTCTGCTGTGGCCCAGGAGTGCAGTGGAGGATGGCCCAGGTGCTTGGGCCCTGCACCCAATGGGAGACCAGGAGGAAGCACCTGGCTCCTGGCTTCAGATCAGCGCAGCACTGGCCGTGGCAGCCATTTGGGGGGGTGAACCAACGGAAGGAAGACCTTTCTCTCTGTCTCTCTCTCTCACTGTCTATAACTCTACCTGTCAAATAATAATAATAGTAAAAAAGAATGGTTTTCACCAAAGAGAATCTGTGTTTGATTCTACTGGAATTCCTAGATTCTTACAACTTGGAGTTGTTGGAAGGATTTTTTAAGTTGTAGATTAATGTTCTCTGACCACTCACAAAGTGTGTGTTCAATCCCATATCTACAAGAGGAAAGCCCAGTAGTTGCAAATTCCATTTTTTACTAGTTCCCCCCCCCCCCAGGGGATTTTTGCTGGGGAATTCCCCTCTGAGCCTTAAACTGGAGATAATTATTTCCTAAATGACTCCGCTGTCTCAGGCAATTGGCTTTTTGTTTTGTTAGTTTGTGTTGAAGCCAACCCTTCCCTAAGACTACAGCCCCTCCAGAAAGGGCAGTGGTCGACGCCCACAAGCTTTCTGAGGCCCCAGGCCTCCACCACCACCCCCTGCTGGCCAAGCTGTTCACAGCCTAAGTTCTGGGTCCTCGGACTCACCATCCCCCCAGAACTTTAATTGCTCACACATGCACTCAACATGTATGAAGGCACTTCAGAAAGTTCATGGAAGTGGAATTAAAAGATAAATTTATTTCGATACAAATAATCTTGACATCCATGCATAATGTGCGTTTTCATAACAAGGCTTCCGTGAACTCTGTGGGCGCCCTCCATCAGGAATAAACGTCATAATCCCTGCGTCCTGGTCCTGAGGTTACAGCCTAACGGAGGCCGCCTTCTTTCCACCCTTTCTGGCCACGCTTGTCTCTCTGAGGGGGGCGGAGTGTAGGTCAGACTTGCCTCTTTAGGGATTCGGTGTTGTACTTTAAAACATTTTACAGTTGAGCCAGGACTGAGTGCAGCTGTTAAAGTCACTGCTTGGGAGGCAACATGCCATCGTGATGTGCCTGGGTCTGGTTCCATCCACTCCACTTCTGATCCAGCTTCCTGCTAACGGGCACCCTGGGAGGCAACAGATGACTCAAGTCCTTGGGTCCCTGCCACCCATGTGGGAACCCTGGATTGAGTTCCAGCTCCTGGTTTCAGCCTAACCCAGCCCCAGCTACTGCAGGCATTTCAGGAATAAACCAGCAGACAGACAATCTCTCTTTCCCTCTCTACCCTCCTCTCTCTCTTTCCCTCTCTATCCTCCTCTCTCTCTCTCCCTTTCCCTCTCTATCCTCCTGTCTCTCTCTTTCCCTCTCTATCCTCCTCTCTCTCTCTCTCGCTCTCTCTCTGCCTTTCAAATAAAAAAAAAGGAAGACAAACTAAAAGGTCTTTTTAAAAAAGACTAAATTTCTCCAACACCTGCATCTTGTCCTGTTTTCCAACACTTCTGGGCGCAGTCAAATATTTCATTTTTCAATCCCAGTAACTTCAGTTGGTTCTTCTGCTTCAATCATTGTTCCACCTTCGTGGTTGGAATATCATTTCTTGGTTACTTGAAGACATTTTTGAGCTTATCCAATTTTTTCCTCTGTTTGGTCAATTAATTCTTATTTGCCTGGTGTAATTTTTTCAGTTTATTTTGTGACTTTATGGTATTTGCACTCTTTAAATAAGTCATTATTTTTCCTCTGAGCTCATATTTCCTTGGTTCTATCAAAGCTTATAATTGCTCTCCTACCATAAATAATTAGAAAACTGGAAAACAAAATCTGTTAAACAGTTGGCTCCAGATATCGAACAACAGGCAGCGCAGGACTGGGACCCCAAGAGAACAGAAGCTAGCCAAGTGAGCGCTTGGGCTGAGCCATCAGCTGCGGTGCAAGGCGGGGGGCGTAACGGAACCCAGCAGTGTAGCCGGGCTCGGGGATGGAGAGGAGAGGCCGGGCGCCCCGCTGCTGGAACAGGCCACGCAGACGCTGGCGGAAGAGGCAGCTACACGCAAGAAATGGGAGCCCCAGAGGGCGGAGTCCCCTGGAGCTGTGGGTTGACTCCTCCAAGTGTGGTTGAAAGCCAACTCCCAAGCACGAAGGGGGAAAGCCCCGAGAAGCGCCAGGCTGACCAGTTCCTTGGTCCCCACAGGGCTGTGAAGTTTGCCATCCTTCCGATTTCCAGCGACCTCGCCATCGAGAGGGCGTGGAACAGAGCCCTCAGAAGGGCCACACCTAGGAAGGGAGGCTGTCGGGGAGCATTGTGATGTAGCTGTTAGGTCGCTGCCCTGAGCCCTGCCTCCCACGCTGGAGATCCGGGTTCAATCCCCGCTCTGCTTCTCTCCAGCGTCCTGCTCGTGTGCACCCGGGGAGGCTCAAGTAAGGGCCCCTGCCGCTTACATGAGAACTCAGAGTGAGTTCTGGCCCCAGGCTGGGGCCTGGCCTAGCCTCCACGGGAACAAGCCAGCAGATGAAGGATTCTCCCTCTCTCTCTCTCTCTCTCTAGCTCCTTCTTTCAAATAAATAAGTAAATATTTTTAAAAAGAATATAGTCCAATACTCTTTAAATGAATACAGTCAAATCCAGTAATTACCAACCTAGAACTTTTTCTGTTTACTATTTAAAATTTGAATATAATTTGTATTAATTAACCTTTTCTGTAATCATGCAGTCTTTTTTAAAAGATTTATTTATTTTTATAGTCCTGATTGCTCCTCTTCCAGTCCAGCTCTCTGCTGTGGCCCAGGAGTACAGTAGAGGATGGCCCAAGTGCTTGGGCCCCTGCACCTGCATGGGAGACCAGGAGGAAGCACCTGGCTCCTGGCTTCAGATCGGCGCAGCGCCAGCTGTAGCAGCCATTCGGGGGGTGAACCAACGGAAGGAAGACCTTTCTCTCTGTCTCTTTCTCTCTCTCACTGTCTATAACTCTACCTGTCAAACAAATTTTTAAAAAAGATTTATTTATCTGAAATGCAGAGTTACAGAGAGAGAGAGAGAGAGAGAGAGAGAGAGATCCTGCATCCACTGGTTCACTCTCCAGAAGGCCGCAAAGGTCCGAGCTGGGCCAATCCAAGCCCAGGAGCCAGGAGCTTCTTCTGGTCTCTCACGTGGGTGCAGGGGCCCAAGTACTTGGGCCATCTTCTGCTGCTTTCCCAGGCTCATTAGCAGGGAGCTAAATCAGGATTCCAACCAGCATCCATGTGGGATGCCAGCGTCACACAGAGTTTTTGAAATAATAGAATCATACCTAAAAGAAAGAAATTAGAAATGGTACGGGGGAATTTACAGGATGAAGCAATCTTTTGGGGGCATTTCGAGTGGGACAGCTGGGCAGAGCAAGGTGTAACTGAAGGTGCTGGAAAGCTGGGTGGGGGTCAGTTCATGGGGACTTCAGCCAGTGGTGGAGGTAGGTGGTTTCCTGTAGGCAGTGAAGACCATGGGGAGCTCTGATGACCCAGCAGCATTACGGTCTAGCATCCTAGCTTCAAACTTCAAAGACAAAGTTCCCGACAGAGAACAGAGAGGCAAGAAGGCAGCTGCAGATGGGGCGCAGTGACCACCAGGGCTCTCAGCAGAGCGTCTGGCTGAAATAACTAGATGGTAAGGATGCCGAAGGCTCCGAGTACAGGCAGAACTTACAGCTTTTCTGGGCCAGCCAGGCACAGCCAGGGATTGGTCTGCTGTCAGAGTGAGTTAGGGGCAGAGCCAAGACTAGCTTCCTGCTCCTCCGACACTCACACCCGTGCCCGACACTGCCAGTTTTTCTGAAAATTTCTGATCTTGGAAGAAGGAATGCGAGATGATCAGATCAGAGGAGATGACTTCCTGCTGGGTCTCTGCGGCCACCGTGTGGGGGAGTTTTTCAGACAATACGGTTTTGCCCATTGCCTTTCGGATAAATTCTCAAATAGACTTCCAAACTGTGCAGTCAACTCGGTCACCTCCCCACGCAAGCGGCTTCCTGCCTCCAAAGAAAGTCACAGGCAGCCAGCTGGACACTCGAGCCTTGAAATACGCAGTGTCTCAACTTCTGGTCTGTGTTTCTCAATGTCAAGTTTAGCTGACTGTGCAAAGCCGTGATCTGGCAGTCAATCAGTTACCCTAGTGGAGGACTTTGGAGCAGTCCTCTTGCTTTGTGTTTCTTTGAAGTGGGTCATAGGAGAGAGGAGAGAGCAGCATGCACGCTGAGGCAATGACTTTTCAATCTCAAACTAGAAGCCGTGTAACTCATCCTGTTATCTGTTCTGAGACGTTTCGTCTTTGTTTTTACTTCGATCCAACAACCTTTTGTTACAAACCACTCATTGTGGCCTGCAGAAGTGACACACCAAAATTCCTACCTTGGCCGTTCAGGTCACTTAATGGACCAGTATTAAACTTCTATTCATTGAGTGCTTATAGCACAGGCCAAGAACGCCGAATCCTGCATCGCGTTGCCCGCGGGTCTGCTGTGGGAGTCATGCTAGCGTCTGTACGGTTCTGAGCCAGCGTTCTGAGCGGCCGCATCAGACACCCCGTCATCATCAGCAAACGCGTTCCCTTGTCCGCCTAATGATCTGATATCAGTGTTAAAACAACAATGACAAAAACCTCCCTGAACTCAAAATCTCCACATTGATTCTTTTCAAACCTTTAGACCTTTGGAGAAACTGAAAAGCGATTGACCCTGACAGCAGCACAGATGAGTGGTAGATGTACACGTGCTCTGCTTTTATGTAAACAAACAAGCCAGTGAAAAACAAGCCAGGACACACCTCCTGTCCACGCGCTGATGCACGCCCCCGGAAGTGGGTGCTGGGAGGACGCTGCCTTGGGCTGAGTTCATCAACACGGAGCGATTACTGTTCTTCGAAGTCCTTATGAGTCTTTTACACTTTTCCACCTCGTTCTGCATGGAGCTGACATCATCTCTAGTTCCCTCTGGTTCAGAGGCGTCTCAACTCCTGAAAGTTTGCACTGCCTTTAAGACTCCTTATTTGCTGCGATAATTACCAATAAATCTCTCAGCATGAGAAATAACAGGGCCGAGCGGCTCTGTGATGAATAAAGAGGGCCGTTGGCTCCTCTCCATCCGTCTTGATAATCTTCATTGCTACATAAACAGTGAGACACATTATCATGATTCACGTGCAGTCAGTTCTCAGCCGGCGCTGATTCCAGAGAAATGCTGCCTAATCAACTGTTTTATGACGGTTGCAAGAACATGGCAGAAGATCCTGGTAGGCTGAACTCGTGAGTGGATGCGTGTCAGAGTGGGGAGGGGGCGATGAACCTCTGGGAGAGCCCACTCATTCAACAGCATGCCTAATAAACACGCGCTCTTCTGGGGACGGTTAAACAACTCACTCTTAATTATTCTCACCAGAGTCCATTTTAGCCTGAGTTAGGAGACAACAGGAGTAAAGAATGAATTCTACTTAGAAGGGAACTCAAAAAGTTCACGGAAGGCCGGCGCCGCGGCTCAATAGGCTAATCCAGTCCAGCTCTCTGCTGTGGCCCGGGAAAGCAGTGGAGGATGGCCCAAGTGCTTGGGCCCTGCACCCGCATGGGAGACCAGGATGAAGCACTTGGCTCCTGGCTTCTGGTCAGCGCAGCGCCAGCCGTAGCGGCCATGGGGGGGGGGGTGAACCAATGGAAAGGAAGACCTGTCTCTCTCTCTCTCTCTCTCTACCTGTCAAAAAGAACTACCTGAGAACTGGTGGGATCATACTCCCAAACAAGTCCGGACATCTCTCCTCTCCACTGGAAGAAAATCACTCTCAGGCAGGCCCGCGGAAGGACGCGTGATTGCAGAAACACTTTCAATGAACCACTTTCCCTCCCACTGTAGACGCCGCTGACTCTTTTGTGTAATATCCTAATGCAGAAAACCAACCAGAGCAGACAAGATCTGCCTGTCGTTCTAAGCTCAGACACAGCCAGACAGTCCCCCCACATTTCTTTCCCTTTAGAATTGTGTTCTTTTTTTTTTTTTAAGATTTTTTTTTTTATTTGAAAGGCAGAATTATAAAGAGAGAGAGAGGGGTCTTCCATCCGCTGGTTTACTCTCCAATTGGCCGCAATGGCCAGCGCTGCGCCAATCCGAAGCCAGGAGCCAGGAGCTTCTTCCTGGTCTCCCATGTGGGTGCAGGGGCCCAAAGACTTTGTTCTGCTTTCCCAGGCCACAGCAGAGAGCTGAATCAGAAGTGGAGCAGCCAGGACTCGAACCGGTGCCCATATGGGATACTGGCACTGCAGGCAGCGGCTTTACCCACTACGCCACAGCGCCGGCCCCTCATATGGGTTATTTTAAAACACTGGTTTCAAATACACTTTGGGCCAGCTGTTCAATATCTCAACAGGAGGTCCATTTTATACAGTTCTCCCTCCAAGAGCTGAAGTGATCCAAAAAGCCAATATTCCCCACTAATAAAAATATCTGCTCTTGGAAAGAGGCCATGTGCTGTAACACTTCTCTGTCCTTGTTTTACTAATGGAAGATTTGAACTTTGAAATACTCCAGTGCCTTTAATGTTGATAGTTTTGGGTTTGGATAACTGGGTCTAAATATGTCTCAGTTATTTCTGTTAACCGTGAGCTGAGTCTGGATAAGTCCCAAATCACACAGAACCAACTTGACCAACCAGGCTTCTTTGACATGAGGTTTGAAATCTTCTAAATTGCCAGGTAAATATCACAACTGCAAAATAATCAAAAGAGGACGGTGAAGAAAGAGAGCCGTAAACCGCCATGGGTTGAAACTCACTTACTGCTCATTGGCTTACTGAGTGTCGGCGCCTCCGGCTTCCAATGGGGGAGAGTTGATCTCGCGGCATTGTTGCACAGAAACACGTCCGGAGCTCTCAGAAAGCTGCTGGGCTGTGGTCAGTGTGATGTGGGTTGGTGTGGCTGTCAACGTCACTACACGTTGTTGCGTCAGCTCTCTCTGGTGCTGCCCCCCAGGCCCCCTGAGGTGGGATGCTCCCTGCAGAGGAGGGAGCAGAGACTCGGAGTGCCGGCTGTGGGGTCTTGAGTGCTCTTGCTACCTACAGAGGATTTTTCTGTTGCCATTTTTGAATAGCTTATTTTTCTTAACAATAATTGTACGTATTTATGGACTACAGTGTGGTATTTCTTTTTCTTTCTTTTTCTTTCTTTTTCTTTTTTGACAGGCAGAGTTAGACAGTGATAGAGAGAGAGAAAGGTCTTCCTTCCTTTGGTTCACCCCACAAATGGCTGCTATGGCCAGCGCGCTGCCCCGATCTGAAGCCAGGAGCCAGGTGCTTCTCCTGGTCCCCCATGGGGTGCAGGGCCCAAGCACTTGGCCATCTTCCACTGCCCTTCCAGGCCACAGCAGAGAGCTGGACTGGAAGAGGAGTAACCGGGACAGAACTGGTGCCCCAACCGGGACTAGAACCTGGGGTGCCAGCGCCGCAGGCGGAGGATTAGCCTAGTGAGCCATGCCGCTGGCCAGCATGGTATTTCAATACATGTACACACAATGCATACTGATCCAAACAGGGTAATGAACTTCTGCCCTTCCTCAACATTGCTCTACGAATGGAGAGTGAAGCTTCTTTATTGTTTGCTCATATACTCCCTACCAGGTTATTGTGAATTACGTTCTCACCAGTATCCTGGGTAATACTCAGAAGTTTCCCTTCAATCTAACTCTGATTAGGTACCCATTACCCAAACTCTGTCTCTACCCCTTCCAGCCGCCACAGCGCCAGCCCCTCCCCGTTTAGTTTTATATTGACTGCTGCCTTGTCATATAGCCTTTACGGTTTTGAGGCATTTTCTTTCTATACCTAATTTATTGAGAGTTTTTATCATGAAAGGCTATTGAATCTTATTAAGTAGATGCTTTTTATACGTCTATTGAATGATCATATAATTTTTGTTTGTCATCCTGTTGATGTGATTTATGATGTTTAGTGACTTGGAGTGTAGAACAACGCTTACATCCTGGGATACCTCCCCCTTGATCATGATGTAGGGTCTTCTTGATATATTTCATTCAGTATTGCATTCAGTTTGCTAGTATTTTGTGGAAAAATTTTGCACCTACACATCAATATCGAGGCTGTTGCTCTGTAGTTTTATTTTTGTTTGGTTTTGGTATTAGAGTGATGGGCTCATAAAAAGAGATGAAGAGTTTCATCTTTTCCTATTTTGGAATAGTTTCAAAAGTATTAGAGTTAATTCCTCTTGAAATGTTTTGCAGAGTTCAGTTGTAAATTCATGAGGTCCTCCACTTTTTACTGGTGGGAAACTCTTCATTTTTAAATTACTATTTCAATCTTGTTATTTGCCGTGAGTTTACATCTTTTTATGTAATCTTGGAAAGTTGTATATATCCAGGAATTTACCCATTTCTTTGAGGTCTTCCAATTTGTCAGTGTCTGGTGTTTCATAGTAGTTTCTTATGCTTCTTTGTATTTCTATGAAATCAGTGGTAATGTCTCCTTTTTTACCTCTAATTTTATTTATTTGAGCATTTTCCCTTTTTTTCTTTGTTAGTCTGGCTAAAGGTTTGTCCACTTTGTTTATATTTTCAAAAAGTCAGCCCCCTCCATGCCAGTCTGGCTGGAGGATTTTGACTGTAATAAAGTAATAAATCTTGCTAAAAAAAAAAAGTCAGCTTTTAGTTCTGTTGATCTTTTGTATTTTAATAGTTTCACTTTTATTTATTTGAATTTTATTTATTTTTCACTTCTTGCTAGTTTTGAGTCTGGTTTGTTTTTGGTTTTCTAAATCCTTGAGAGGCTCCATTAAATTGTTTATTTGAGATCTTTCCATTTTTCTAATGTATTAACTTATTGTTATAAACTTCTCTCTTACTACCGCTTTTGCTGTATCCCATAGATTATGTATGTTGTTTTCATTTTCTTTTGTTTCAAGAAATGTTTATGGCATACTTAGTTTCGGCAATGATCCAATATTCATTTAGAAGCATGTTGTTCAATTTCCATGTGTTTTTAAATTTTCTGTTCTTTTTGTTGATTTACAGTTTTATTCATTTGTGGTCTGAGAAGATACAAAAGGATGCTTGCAGTTTATAAAAATTAACTGAGACTTCACTGTGGCCTAATATATCGTCTGTCCTGGAAACTGTTCCGCGTGTTGATAAGAATGTGTGTTCTGTAGCTGTTGGGAGAAGAGTTCTGTAAATGTCTGTTAGGTCCGTTTGCTCGTTACTATAACCCTGACGTGTGCTGTTGGTCTGCCAGGATGATCTGTCTGCTGAGTACAATGGGGTGTCGAAGTCTCCACTACTCTTGTTCTGGAGTCTCTCTCTCCCCTTAGGTCTAATGACGTTTGCTTTGTGTATACTTGGATGGCGTTGGGTGCTTACGTATTTATGATTGCTAAATCTTGCTGAGTCAGTCCTCATATCAATACATAATGCCCCTGTCTCTTCTTTTTACAGTTTTTGATTTCACATCTATTTTATCTGATGTGAGTCTTGCTGCTCCACCTCATTTCTCTGTTTCCAATTCCATGTTCTATGTTGTGCTAAGTCATCACTTTAAGTCCATGTGCGTCTTTGCCTGTGAAGTGAGTTCCTGTTAGCCAACACATACTTGGGCCTTCTTTTTTTATCCGTTCAGCAAACCAGAGTCTTTTAATTGGGGAAATCAACCCGTTTATTTCAAGGTTACTATTGGTAGGTAAGAACTAAGGGCTGCTATTTTGACAGCTGCTTATCGATTGTTTTATATGCTCTTTGTCTATTTCTGCTTCTCATTATTTGTCTTTGTGCTCTGGCAGTTTCTGTCAGGGCAAGGGTGGATTCTGTTTCTCTTTTGTGAATCTGCTCTGTTAGTGAGTTGGGTGCCGTCATTTGTCTTCATGAACCTTACTTCTAACGTGGGCTGTCCTTCAGGATTTCTTGTAGGGCTGCTCTGTAATGGATATTCTATTGCACTTCTCCTTTGAGCTGACCAAAATTTGTATCTGAGCTCTTAGAACTACCCCTTGTCCTCTTCTTTTCGTCCTTCCTTATCTTTTTGGCTTTCTTCCCACAAGCTTAATCCCAAACAACAGCCACCGGTCATTTACACTTAACCGGTGAAAGGTCAGTCCCCCCAGGGTCCACCAAGAAACCTTCGTGGCAAACTCAAATCTTCTAGAACCCCGGCTCGCAAAGCTGCGGCACACTGCCCTCAGCCGGGTGGGAGTAAAGAGTGTGGGTGCTGGTCCTGCCTGAGAGATGCTGACGGAACGGAACTGAGCGGGCCAGGCCGAGGGGCTTCCTTCCGGCTCCCCAGGTGACTGTGACGCACAGTGACGTCTGAGAACCGTGGTTAAAGCATGAACTTCCCTCTACCCTTCCCTCGTCACCTGCCAGCCTTCCCGGAGCTTCCCTCCTCCAATGCGGCCACACAGACTTGGTCCAGGTCACCGTCCAGGGTCCAGGGCTAGGCCTGCACCCTGCTTCCGATTGCTCTAGGGGAAGGGACCCCTGGGAGGCCCCAGCAACTCCTGGAGCCTGGCCTTTCTCGTTGACACGTGGTCCTGCCACCTCTCCTTGTTCAGAAGGCAGGGGGATGGCAGTGCAATGGGGAAAACTGCGCCGTAGGAGGCGACAGGCATGTTGAAGGCCAAGAGAAGTTTATAAAGGCAAAGATGTGGAGGATTACATTGTATATTTTGGAACAGTCATCTTTGACCACCATGATTAATAAGCAGATTGACACTGGTCCAAGCTGAACAGATCGTTGCTGGGCGGAAGTCGATCCTGACCTCCTCGTAGAAGTGTTTTGTGTTAAGTTTGTAGAGGCCTCTGTGTGACCTAGTTCTGGCTGTCTTGGGGTGGTTACTGTTCCACAATCGGATGTGGGACCCCTCTCTTCATAACCTCCCTGCTTCATTTACTTATTTTTATTAGGGTTGACACGAGAGACTCCATTTTGGTTCTGACAACCTTTATAGTCCTTTCACATTCCTAGCCACAGAAAATAGAGACTTCATCAAGAACAGCGTTTAAGTGATGTTCAGGACATGAGCAGATTTGTTCTCAGGAAAATGGCCCTGGGGTTTTAGCGTGGAAGATGACTGGAGGGAGAGAGACCAGTTCAGAGGCTGCTGGCATAGTGAAGGGGAGAGAAGGCGGAGGTGTGAGCCAGGACCACCCCTGGAGACCAACGTGAAGGGCTTGTCTGTTGCTGCCTCAATGGGTTGGGTGCCAGATTTGGGAGAAGGAACTGAACGTAGAGAAATTTTCCAGTCTGCATTGACTGACCCAGGGCAAGTTAAGAACCAGTCACCCAAAGAAACTGACAGGAAAAGAGGCAGCAACCAGGAGAAGCCGGGCGGTATTGTGCAGCTTCTTTTTAAAAAAATATATTTATTTATTTATTTGAAAGTCTGAGTTACACAGAGAGAGAAGGCAAGGGGGGTCTTCCATCTGCTGTTTCATTTCCTAATTGGCCACAATGGGCGGAGCTGTACCTATTTGAAGCCAGGAGCCAGGAGCTTCTTCTGGGTGCAGGGACCCAAGCACTTGGTCCATCTTCTACTGCTATCCCAGGCCATAGCAGAGAGCTGGATCGGAAGTGGAGCAGCTGGGACTAGAACCAGCACCCATCTGGGATGTCGGCACTGCAGGCAGCAGCTTTACCCACTATGCCACAGCGCTGGCCCCAGCAGCTTCTTTTCAATGCCGTACTGTTGACCTGGAATTTTATGTAGATAACTCTGATACCTCTCAACAAACACTAGGGTTGACCCATGCAAGGTGATGAGGAAAAAGAGTGAAATAACCCTATTTAATGGTTTCAGTTTGCACTCCAGCTGAGATTCATGACCTTGGCTGAAATGAACAGTGGATGTCTGTGAAGGGGACAAATGTGAAGTTGGCCCTGACCTCCACTTTCGATTCCTTAAGATCTCCCTAGGAATGATTCTATTAAATAGCTTTGCAAAGGCTGTGTAATTATGGCTGTCATAATCATTAATGTAATTTACCAAAAGGCAGAAATCACCTCAGCTTGCATGGGTTCTTAAAAGGCAGAGGAAATTGGTGGGAAATGCCAAAACCCTTTAATAGCTTTTTATTAGGACCCAAGAGAACAATGAGAGTATTATTGTCAGGCCTTCAAATGAGGCAAATAAAGTTAAAGAATTCCTCCTCTTTGAAAAACTAACCTTTCTCCGGACTGTAACCTTTCTTCTGAATGTACATGCCATTTAAAAAATGTGAAAAAGAGGAACCTCAACCATAATCTCAATAGTCTTAGATAACTATTTCAAACATTTTGACATGTTTTTCACCTTTTCCTATAAATATAGTTTTTGTGTATTTGGATCATTTTACCCCCAATTTTTTTACTTACTATTTTAATTAAGCTCTCCCCCCCATCATTAAATATCTTTAAAAACATGGCTGCAGTAGCTCCTTTGCTTTCTCTGTAAGCTCTGTCAGTAGAAATCCTGCACTGAGAGTAAAATCCATTTCTTAGGTTCTCAAGATGTCTCATTAGTTTCAAGACCAAATGTGATCATAGACTCTGGGCCATCCTATCCCCTTCTTCTTTCTTTAGTGTAGATATTTCAGTGGAAACTCCCTTACATGATCTTCACGTAGCTAGCGCTCTGGAGTCATTGGCCCCCCACTTACTCTGCTTATGCTGGGCGAGCCGTGTCCTCGCATGGCAGGGTACTAAACTGTCAGAACACGGTGCCAGGCTTCTGCTCACAGATTTGTGTGAACCCCGAGCGACCGAGTCTGTTCCTAAACCTGTTCCTGCCACTTGTGCATATTATAGTAATTCCACAACTTAATTATATACTACACAAGCCAGCAAAATTCATGCTCAGAGAGTCGTGACTTCCATGAATATGAAGTGGAATGCTTTGGAAGGAAGTGCTCTGCAAAGTCAAGTCACTCAAAATATTTTTGTAGAAGAAGAAGCGTGGGCAAAAAAATCAATCATTTCAATACACTACTAATCTATAATTCAAGATAAAAATTTTAAAGATACAATATGTACAATAGCTCACAAAAGATGAAATGATCGAGCATAAATCTAGCAAAACGTGCAAGAGCTATATGCTGAAAACTACGAAAGAGAAAGAAGAAATCAAATAATATGTATTAAAATATCAAATAAAAGGAGAGGTACACCATGATCATTGATTGGATGACTCAATATGGCAGGGATGGCAATTTTCCCAAAAACTGATCTACACGATACAATTCTCAATGTTTTACTTGTATCATATATATATATATATCATATCTCATATATAACAGAATTTATATTATATATGTATATTTATATTACAGAACTCAAACCGAAAAGGTTAATTTTACTGTATGATAATTTGAATTTTTTAAAAAAAATCAGGTATCGTCAGGACAACCATAAGAGACGAGAAGAGTATATTAAATAAATCTTGGTTTCTGCCCTCATATTGTTTTGAAACTGCTTAAAGTTCTAGCTTCACTTGAAAGATAGTGGGATAATCATGGAAAGTACATTATGGACATGAGTTATTTAAGAACAATAATAAAAATGTCAATCAGCCTATCGAACAAAAAGAAGAGGCCTTGGTCCTATTTTAAAAGATCACTGAACTTATATTTCCAAATTTAACATCATTTTCTCCCAATGGCCTGCAAAATTTTTATTGATCCTTTAGGTCAGGATCTTAATGGATAAGAATTTTCTAAGAGAACCTTGATTATAGTTATTTGTTTTTTAATATCAAACTCATAGTCCATCACATAAAATAACTATTTTGGAATACATTTGGCTTTAAAAGATTTATTTATTTATTTGAAAGGCAGTTACAGAGAGAAAGAGAGAGAGGGAGAGAGACTTCCATCCACTGGTCCACTCCCCAAATGGCCACAATGGCCAGGGCTGGAACTCTATCCGGGTCTCCCACGTGGATGGCAGGGGCGCAAGTACTTGGGGCCACCTTCTGCTGCTTTCCCAGGTGCATTAGCAGGGAGCTGGATGGGAAGTGGGGCAGTCAGGGCTCAAACCAGCCTTCATATGGGATGCCAGCACTGCAGGATGTGGCTTCGCCCATGGCACAACGATGTCAGCCACTGGAAGCCATTTTCTGAACAGTGTTTTCTTGCACGATGTCCTTCAGCTCCAAGACATTTGGATGTAGCCGTACAAGTTGTCTCAGGATAAGACAACGGTGTTCAGAGACGAGTGATGTCTCTACGCGATTTCGTGCCTTTGTCTCCACGCAGCAAGGTCAAGACAGCGGCAATTACTCACTGATCTAATCTCCCAGCATTCAGTGTGCGTTACTAGGACAGCTTGCTCTATTCCCTTCCCATTTAAATTATCAGCTAGTGTCCAGGCCGTTACATGTTAAATAGAAGCAGGGCACTGGGGATGGCATCCCTGGGCTGCCCTGAAGGAAAAGAAAAACTTTCAACATGTTGAGGATGCAGAAGATGAAGTCACGTCCAATGCCCCAAGTTGTGTGCACCTGCACCTGTGTGTGACCACCAAGGTTCCTGATCTCTGTTGGAGCTGTCAGAAGAGCAAAGCTGGAGGATGAGTGGGGCTTACATACAGGAATTCCTTCTCAGCATGTGCTCATCTGTCCAAACCCCAAGAAAAATCAGTCAAGAAATTGGGAAAACTGGAAAACCTATAGTTCTCCTTTGATGACACATAACCAGCTGCTACTCTGAGCGCATCCAGGGATGGCAAGGAGTGACTGGAGGCCGTGAAGGTTAAGGTTGATGTTTCCAGTAGTGGGACGAGACCAAGAGGTCCCTGGTCACATCAGTCAGAGCTGCGCGTGGCTGCAGCCTGTGGTGTGTGTTCACGGCTTGTCCGCTGTGAAGGGTGAGTCACTCTGGCACATAAAATAGATACCGGGAGGGGCCAGAGCTGTGGCACAGCAGGTTAATGCCCTGGCCTGAAGCACTGGCATCCCATATGGGCGCTGGTTCTGGTCCCTGCTGCTCCTCTTCCAACCCAGCTCTCTGCTGTGGCCTGGGAAAGCAGTAGACGATGGCCCAAGTCCTTGGACCCCTGCAACCATGTGGGAGACCCAGTAGAGGTTCTTGGCTCCTGGCTTCGGATCGGCGCAGCTCCGGCCATTGCGGCCATCTGGGGAGTGAACCAGCAGATGGAAGACCTCTCTCTCTGTCTCTACCTCTGACTGTAACTCTCTGCACATATTGTATACCTTATACACATCCTATGAGAAATGTGCCAATGTACACGTTTTAGCACGGAAATCAGTTCTTTGGCAATTTCAGAAGCGATTTTTGTCTGGTGCTGTGACTGTTGCTAGGGACCAGGTGTTACAACTTTGAAACACGGCCCCGTGTGGCAGGCATTTCCCCACACTGGGACATTCTCCACTGGTGGGCTGTCTAGCCGTGACTCAGCCATGCACGCCTGCTGATGACTTGAAACAAGGCTAGTCCAAACTGAAATGTGCTGGATTTTGTAGAATGGGCAGGAATAAAAAGACGCAAAATATCTCACCAATAGTCTGTCTATGGATTAGATATTCCAACGGTAACATTATGGATATATTGATACAAATAAAACATGTCATTAAGATTAGCTTCAGTTTTTTTAAAACATGGTTACACATGTGCCACATCACACTTGGATGGCACAGGGCTTCTTTGTTATGTTACAGCCAAGCTAAACATTTATCATTGATGGACAGGTTTTTATTTTTTAAATTTTTAAATGATTCAATTTATTTATCTGAGAGATAGAGCTACAGACAGTGAGAGGGAGACAGAGAGAAAGGTCTTTGTCCTTTGGTTCACTCTCCAAATGGCCTCTAATGGCCAGAGCTGTGCCGATCCAAAGCCAGGAGCTTCTTCCTGGTCTCCCATGTGGGTGCAGGGGCCCAAGCACTTGGGCCATCTTCTACTGCTTTCCCAGGCCATAGCAGAGAGCTGGATCAGAAGTGGAGCAGCTGGGACTAGAACCAGTGCCCATATGGGGTGCCAGTGCTGCAGGGCGCAGGATTAACCCACTGTGCCACAGCGCGGGCCCCTGATGGGACAAGTTTTTAAATAGCTATAAGTGTAAGTGAAGAGGACAGAGGATGCTGGGATTATTCTAAGTGTAACATAATTTTGGAAATTCCCAAATCCCAAAGATCAATATCTGTTGGGGAGTTGGTCCCACCAGTCAAGGGCAGCAGCTTCGAGGGACAGCACTCGTGTTTCTGTCCCATGCCACCACCCCTCTGAGTTCCTCGGATGTAATATGGGGATCATAGTACCCACCAGACAGTATCAGGAGTATTTGTAAAAATAGTACGAGCGCCACGCCTTCCCCTAGCATCTTTGAGGTTCCTGCAGTCCCCTCCTTGCCTCTAGGCCCGGCTCCTGCCGTCTACAGGGCCCTGCCGGCCGCCCCACCAGGCAGAGGAGGCCCCTGCAGCCTGGACACCCTTAGTTCACCCCCAGAAAGATGGACAGGCAGCAGCCATGGAGGGCCCACTGAGGCCAAGGCACCTGCTGCAGACTGAAGGCTTGTGCTCTCCTCCCAGTCCCTCTGTGGAAACCCTAACCCCCATCTGAGGCCATTGGGAAGTGCACAATTTGGGGTGACTAGGTTATGAGGGTGGAGCCCCAAGGATGGGATCAGACCCTTATAAAAACACAAGCAGGGAACAGGCGTTTAGCTTAACAGTTAAGACACCTGTATCTCACACCAGAGGGCCTGGGTTCAATTCCTGGCTCCTGGCTCCAGCTTCCTGTGGATGTAAACCCTGGGAAACAGTGGTGACGGCTGGGTCCCTGCTGCCCACCTGGATGATTCCGATTGCACTCCCAGCTCCTAGCCACAGCCCTGGCCCAGACAGTGAACCAGCACATGAAAGCTACATCTGTCTGTCTCTGCCTCCAGTACTTTTTTTTAGATTTAAAAGACATTGCAAGAGGATGCGCGCTCTCTCTCTCTCTCTCTCTCTTGCTCTCTCTCTCTCTGCCTCTCTCTCTCTCTCTGTGTCTCTCCCTCTCTCCCTTGTGAGGACACAGTGAGAAGACAGAAAGCCCCATCACACCTGGGAGTTCCCAGACTCTAGATTCGTGGGGAGGATACGTCTGTTGCTTAGGCCAATCAGCTCGTGGCAGTTCATTACCGCAGCCCAGACTCAGCGAGGCAGCGCTGGTGCGGGTGCTTTGCATACTGCCCACTAGGTGGGTGCCAGTGCCACCCTGTGCTGTTGGCGGGGAAGCTGGGGCATAGGGAAGCTAATCAACGGATCCGAACCGAGCCAGCCGGTGGAGTCCAATCAGGCACCCGGCTGCAGAGTCCAGACATTCCTGTCCTTCATTACCGGCCCCCCACCTCTGTCCCTCCCACCACTCCCCTTCCTCCCTTGCTTCCTCACCTTCCCTACCGTCTCTGCACCCACCACCTCCCTCCCTGTCTCCTGCCCATCTCCCTCCCTCCTCCCTCTTCCTCTCCCCTCCCCTGCCCTCAGGCTGAGCGAAACACTCCCTTGCCTTGGGCTCCTTCTCTGTGGCCTGCACCCCGTAACACCCCCTTCTCACTCCAGGGGCAACCACTTCGCTGTGCTTACTGTGTTTCCTTCTGTTTGTCCCTGCACGATGCCCGTGTGCCTCACCTATCTGTAAAGCAGGGGGAAACCAGGTCCTGCCTTGCTGGCATGTGCCCACTACCCTGAAAACCACCACTGGCACTGGACGGAGCGCACTTACCCTCAAGGCCCCATCCTCCCAGCCCCCCAACTTCTTCAGCTCTCATCTTGTAAAGTGACATCATGGTTTGTCTTGAGAGAGAGAGGCACACACCCAGAGACACACAGAGAGAACGCGGGAGACAGCTCTCATCTACTGGTTCACACCCCAAATGCCTTCAGCAACCTCTCTCTGGCAGGGAACAAAGCCGGGAGCCTGGAACTCAATCCAGGTCTCCCAAGTGAGCAGCAGGAACCTAGCTCCTCAGATCATCACTACTACGTCCCAGCGTCTTGCTGACGGGAAGCTGGAGTCAGAGCCAGAGCTGGTGTCAACCCAGCTGTTCTGCTGTGGGGTGCAGGCACATTGACGTCTTAACGGCTAGGCTGAACACCTGCCCCATGTTGTAGATTTACTTTGCACCTCTGATTGCTAATGATTTTCAACATATATATATATATGCTGGCTTGGGGAATTTCTCGCTGAAAAGCCCATCTTTATCCTTTGCCCACCGTTTGCTACTGTGGGCGCTGTCTTCTACCTGCTGACTTAAAGGGTCCAGAGAACAGCACCTAGGCCAAAGCTGGCACTCCCTGACAGGGGGCCATGCCCTGTCCTGCAGTGCAGCGAGGATGCTTGGGCTGAATCAACCTGGCCCCACTGACCCTCTCCCGTCTGCCTGGCCCTGGCGCCCTCCACCTGGCCTCCTCACCATCCCTCCCCTCCCACTTCCTGTGAGGATTATTTTTTCTTTACCAACAGCATGAAGCTAGACAGGAGTCGAGGTAGCAGCCTGCCCCAGATGCAGGCAATAAAGGCGTGTGCGTTACGTTCAATAACGTGTAGGTGAGCTTCCAGTTAACATTTCTACTGCTTATCCTTGGGTAGTAGGCGTTTTATTCTACACTGAGGTTGACTTGTAGAACTCTTAGCTATTCCAGTTGGCCCCTGACACACACACAGATGTAATACACACATTCCTTTTGCAAGTAGATCCATAAGGTTCAGTTTGATTCAACTAGAATAGCACAGTGATCATAAACATGAAGAACAGAAATTGAGCTACTTCTGTCTCGCCATGCCTCATGACCACTTGTTTTCATTTGCCTTTGAATTCTCTGGAACATATTATTGCAAAATGGAATGTTTATGATTCATCGCCAAATTTATCCTCATGCTTAAGACCTTTCTTATCTGTGAATACCTGCTGTTTCATGGGAAATTTTCAGAAGGAAAATCATTGTTTTTCCATGAGTGAAGGTTGATTGACAAATCTAACACTGTTATTTTGATGAAGCCATTGAAAATTTTAGACACCAAAGCTCAAAACAAGAAAGTGGAAAAAAATAAAGACTTAAAAACCTGAAAACCAACTCAAAAAAACTAGAAACTGTCATGTTGCTGTTTATTACCATAACAGATTTAATATGCAGGTGTTTTCATCTAAAAATTAATTAAAATGTTAATCTATTAATATCTCTTCTTTGAAATAGAATATTTTGTTTTTGTTGGCATAATTATACAAAATTCAGTAAAAGAAATATTTTAGTGTCTGTTCATCCTCTGGCTAATATTATTCATTTCATTTCTTGATTTTTTTTTTTGCCAGGCAGAGTTAAACAATGAGAGAGAGAGACAGAGAGAGAGTTATAGACAGTGAGAGAAAAACAGAGAGAAAGGTCTTCCTTCCGTTGGTTCACTCCCCAAATGGCCACTACAGCTGGCGCTGCGCCGATCCAAAGCCAGGAGCCGGGTACTTCCTCTCAGTCTCCCATGCAGGTGTAGGGACCCAAGCACTTGGGCCATCCTCCCCTACCCTCCTGGGCCACAGCAGAGAGCTGGACTGGAAGAGAACCTGGGGTGTGGCGCCACAGACAGAGAATTAGCCAAGTGAGCCATGGCGCTGGCCTCATTTCTTGATTAATACTTTAAATAATTTTGGTTATAGAGGAAGGACATGTTAAAATTAATCAGCATTGAATATCAAATGGGGCAGGTATGCTATTTTTTAATAAAACTTGTAACATAGAGCTCAATCTTTTTCTTACTTTTTTCTTTCCCACAAAACACTACTTTAAGATTGGCCCGGGTCCGGTGCTGTGGCACAGCGGCCATTGCAGCCAACTGGGGAGTGAACCAGTGGATGGAAGACCTCTCTCTCTCTCTCTCTCTCTCTACCTCTCCTCTCTCTGTGTAACTCTGCCTTTCAAATAAATAAATAAATCTTAAAAAAAAAAAAAAAAAAGATTGACCCAAGGTCTGTGCATGCACATCTGGTCCTGCACAGCTCAGGACCCAGTGGTGAGCTCCCCACATCCTTTCCCCTACCTGCACCGCCCTCCCCTCCCCTTGCAGGTTGCTTCAACTCCTCTCCAGGCAGCAAATCCGCCTATCTTTGCTCCTGCTGGAGTAAAACAGATACACAAACCCATAGTCCATCCACCATCCACTGCCACCAGCCCTGGACAAGGCCCCCACCTTTTAGTTTTTCCAAGTTGGACGTTGTAAATTGACACCTTTTGTAGATTTCTTTGCATTTCCCTGATTAGTAGCAGTTTTAAGCATGCTGCATACTTGCTAGCCTTTTGCAATTCTTGTTGTGTAAATTGCCTGTTCATACCTTTCACCCTTCTGTTGTGGTAGTTCCCTTTCACTTGTTCCCACAAGGGCCCTGACTACCCAAGGTATTGGTCCTTCAGTTCAGACACTCCCTCCTTTTCTCTTCTGTCACTGATCTGTCTTTTGTCTTCACTCATCGCGATTGCTTTAAGCAGAAATCCCTCTGCACACTTGGTCGCTAAATATCATGGCCTCTGTAGGCCCTGAGCTTGCCACCAAGACAGGACAGGTTGAGCTCTTAGGCCAAGAGACCATTCACTTACAGCATTAGAGCTTTTGTTCTATATTCCTTTTTACTTTGTGCATTAATTCTTTATTGAACACTTGTTATGTGCAGTTAGTACTCTCTAGTCAAAAGGGATATGAATAAGCAAATAGGTCCATGCTAGCAGAATGGAGAAACATACACACACATATCACAAAATAAACAGCAAATGTGTCATATACCCCCAAACTTGGAAGCAATCAACACGTCCCTCAATAGGTGCATGGATAAATAAATCATGGTACATGATTTCAACCCATGAAAAGCCATGAAGGAAATTTAAATGCACATTGGTAAGTGTTTAAAGAGGTCCATCTGAAAAGGCTACAGGCTACATGATTCCAACTCTATGACTTCTTTAAAAGGCACAGCTATGTAGACCATGAAAAAGACCAACAATGGCAAGGGGCTGGGGGAAGAAGGGATGAACGGTAGAACACAGGGGAAGTCTAGGGAGAACCACTCTGTACGGATTGTTTAGGGAACCCACTGTGTGTGGTGGGTGCAGCTCACGCCTTTGTACAAGCTCACAGGGCACACACCACCAAGTGCAAACTCCAGTGCCATCTGTGGACTCTGGGAGATGCTGATGCCGCCAGCGTAGGCTCAGCACACGCAACGGGAACACATGTGCCACTCTGGTGCGGGTGCTGAGGGTGGGGAAGGCTGTGCTACACAGCCATGAGAATTCCTGGCAGAAAAACACACCAGGCAGAGGGAGAGCAGAGGCCCCCAGGCAGGGTGTTCTGGACTGGGGGGGCGGGTCTGGCTGCAGGCAAGGAGGCCTTTGTGGGAACTGGATTTCATTCCTCTCCCGACTGACACAACATTCTTCAGTCAACACCCGAGGTTTAAGGTGACTGCACGTCGCAGCCGATGTCACGGTTTGATGGGAGGTTGGTTCTGTTGCATCATTCCCCAGGATCGCTCCCTCACCACCTCCCCAGGCAGAGGATGCTGGTAAGTCCAGATAAGGTAAGTGCCTGTCACAACAGCCTGTGAGCCCTGTGCAAACACAGGCTGCGACCATCACTGGAGCTGTGCTTGTGGTCAACAAGAAGCCAGGGAGACTTTTGTTTTTAATCAGAAGAGATAAATCAGTTGTAACTCTCTTCAGTGACATTACTGTAAGAATTTGGAAAAATGAATCCTTTGAAAGCTGTTTTTAAATAAAAACAAGGAAAAGACTTGCTTAGCTCTAGCCTGGTCATTTTCTGAATCATTTAGTGCAGAGTTCTGTTGGTTCAAAAATGTTTTCAATTAAGAAAGACAAAACTTCCTACCCCAGATTCATCAAAATTCACTTTAAGTGACTTAAATTAGCAACAGGAAAGGAGCTTCATCAACTTGAAAATTACACCAAGCAGCGCTCGGTGTATTATTTGGAAATGCAAGTCAAAGGAAAATTTAATAGAAACTTCTTAATAAAACAGCACGTGCTTGAAATTTTCCATTGCAGAATTCAATAACCAGCAGCACATTAGACCACATGCCAGGCAGCACGGCTCAGCAGCTACCTCTGGGAACAGCCTCCATCCCCACGGACAGGTCATGGCCTCTCCCTTTGTCCAAAGGGAGCTATGAATTGCTGTTTCCCCCCGAACGCCATTTTTCAGTAGCCGGCACTCACCTCCTGCTCCCTGCCGTGTGGCTCAGAGCTCTCCGTTCCAGCCCTCTCCACCTGCTTGTCTCCTACAACCAGGGGTCAGCTCCTCAGCCAGCTTCTCGGGCTGTCTCCAGCCACAGCACCACGGTGCCTCAGTTTACGGCACTTGTTCCGAACGGCGTCCACGCCTAGGACCCAAAGATGCTCGGTGAGCCTCTGCCGAATGGATGAGCGGTATGAGGCACCTGAGCCGTCTCTGTAGAAGCACTTGAGCTGGCAGGTTCAAAGGGCCACAGATGTCTCCCCTGGGATCCTCAACTTGTCCCCAGTGATCAGAGGCTTTTCATTTTCATCAAGTCTTTGGCACCAACGTTGGATGCTGTCAGCGCAAGGTGGAAGCTGCTGACGGTGCCTCCCTTTCTGATAAAAATCTGAAAAAGCCAAAGAAATGGGGTTTGTTAGCTTTGTGTCACTACAATGAAATGCCGGAGGAAACTCACTTTATGACAGGAAGGTTCGGAGGTTCGAGTCCAAGATCAGGCAGCCCCACGGTTTGGCCTCTGACGAGAGAGGCAGTGGCAGACCATGGAGTACGGGCAGAGGAAGGAGCCAGAGAACCCCGGAGCAAAGAGACAGGCTGGGCCCACTCGGCTCCACATCCAATCCCGTCGTGAGAACTGCCTTCTGAGGCCACGCCCCCAGTCGCCAAAAGCCTCCCCAGCAGCCCACCTCCCCGATCCGCCCTTGGACTTAGATTCTACCCTCCAGTTCCACTGGGCTGCCTGGAGCTTAAACGTCTACAAGAGCTTGGGACCAAATATGGTTCAGAGCACAGGGTGGGTTCCCGACAACACGGGACGTGCATATCCACCAGGCCCCGAGTCCAGCTCCCTGTCTGCTTCTACATAAGGCGGCAGCTGCTCCTTTACTGCCTTCCCCGTCTGTGGAATAAAACAGGAATGGGGTGAGGACTGCACGGGGGCTCTTCGAGGTCGTGTCTTCAGAGCAGCGGATCCAGAGTGCTCCTCACCTGTTTCCTCTGTGTGACCTTCCTCGGCCCAAAGGAACTCGCCTTAGGTTAATCTCAGGGCCGGCGCTGTGGCGCAGCAGGTTAAAGCCCTGGCCTAAAGCGCAGGCATCCCATATGGGCGCAGGTTCGAGTCTCAGCTGCTCCACTTCTGATCCAGCTGTCTGCTGAGGCCTGGGAAAGCAGTGGAAAATGGCCCAAGTCCTTGGGTCCCTGCACCCGCGTGGGAGACCTGGAAGAAACTCTTGGCTCTGGCCTCAGATTGGCACAGTTCCGGCCGTTGTGGCCAGTTGGGGAGTGAACCATCGGATGAAAGACCTCTCTCTCTCTCTCTCTCTCTCTCTCTGCCTCTCCTCTCTATGTGTAACTCTGACTCTCAAGTAAAAAATAAATAAATCTTAAAAAAAAAAAAGTTAGTCTTTGTTTCTGAACAGAAATGTGGCAAAGGGACTGTAAACACCCACTAATTAAAACATGCTTTCTGACTGGCGCCATGGCTCACTAGGCTAATCCTCCGCCTTGCGGCACTGGCACACCGGGTTCTAGTCCTGGTCGGGGCACCGGATTCTGTCCCGGTTGCCCCTCTTCCAGGCCAGCTCTCTGCTGTGGCCAGGGAGGGCAGTGGAGGATGGCCCAGGTCCCTGGGCCCTGTACCCCACGGGAAACCAGGAGAAGCACCTGGCTCCTGCCTTCGGATCAGCGCAGTGCGCCGGCCGCAGTGGCCATTGGAGAGTGAACCAAAGGCAAAAGGAAGACCTTTCTCTCTGTCTCTCTCTCTCACTGTCCACTCTGCCTGTCAAAAAAAAAAAGAAAAAGAATTCCTGGGAGCTTCCCAGCAGTCCTTGTATTGTAAGTAGGCTGTCCAGATGACTCCTACAGACGCCGTGGTCTGGGGGCCAAGGATCTGGTCTCGCCCTTGTGTTCCACAGAGAGGAAACCGGGGCACAGCCCTGGGCTCACCCCCTGATGAGGAGCAATGGGGAGACTGAGCAGAGGGGCCGAGCAGGTTTGAGTTTTCATCAAGGCGCGCTGGAGCTACAACTACATGCGTGCTTCCTGTTCACCCCATTCCCAAATCCCTGGGAACCGGGTAAGCTCCAAAGCCTGGGATGACAGTAGGACTCCAACCAGGGGCACTGGGGTTTTAGAGTCCAGCTCAGCCCTTCTGGCCCAGGACAGCCCAGGTGGGGTTGCAGGGGTGGGGCGGGGAAGGCACACAGAGAAAGAACAGTGTGGAGCATCCGGAATATAGGCCTGGATCCAAGGGCCATTGATGGCAACTGCCCTGTGTTCCAAGTATCGAGAAGGCTTTCTGAGACTCCTTGCAGAATTTCACAGCCTGTCTGGAAGCTCATTGGCTTTTTTTTTTTTTTCCAAGAGTTCATGGCTTGCCGTGTTTTTGGGTCAAGAAAAACTAGCCGTGTCACAGAGGTCAAGAAAAACTAGCCCGGAGTGCAAAGCTGCATGATCTGTGCAAGCAACAAAAATCCCACTGCCCTTTAGAAAGCAATTTATTTTTCTTTCCAGAACTGAGAACTCTGTTGATGGAACACGGAGGCCTAAGTAGGAAGTATCGCTTTCTCATGGTGGGGCTCCGGGGAGAAGGAAATCGTTGTTACTCAGAATAGCTTTCCCGTCATAACCCAGGTGTAACTGCGAAGGGTGAGCTGGAGAAGTCTCCCCTCTGGGGACTGAGCTATTCATAACGCCAGGAAGCACGGGGCGCACCCGGCTAAGGTCACTGCCGTTCCCCCTCCAGCCCTTCATCACCGGGCCCTGGTGAGGGCTGATTATTTGAGTGGAGATGAGATTACCAGTGGTGCACAGCCCTCCAGGATGCCAGTGTCTCAGCCGCAACGTGGGAACGCCAGCAGGCGCTACTGTGTCAAGGGCAAAGTCAAGAGCAGCCCAGTGCAACAGCCAGGCTGGGCTCGCCCACGTGAGCTCTGGCCGGGATCCAGGCAGCCAGAGCCTGCCCTTACTCCCCTGGGCCTGCTCCTGACCTGGAGCCCTGGGGGCAGGAGCTCCTGGCCAAGGTTATAGAAGTGGTGTGTCACCTCGGCCAGTGCACTTGCTTCCCTTGCAAAGCTCTCTCCACGCCTGCCCAAAACAAACCCCTCCAGGCCCCTACGCTGTGTGTCTTTGCCCACGTTTTCAATTCCAGGACCTCAAGTTTCTTAAATTTTATTTATATCAAAAAGTATTCATTTGTATTCACAAATTCTAGTGGTGAAATAAGTACTCATTAAGATCCCAGAGTGGCTGGAAAGAAGACACAGATTGGGAGGGGCTGGCTTCGTAGCACAGCGGGTTAACCTGCAAGCTGCAGTGCCGGCATCCCATGTGAGCGCTGGTTCGCATCCCAGCTGCTCCACTTCTGATCCAGCTTCCTGCTAATGCGCCTGGGAAAGCAGCTGGGGCTCCTGCATCCACGTGGGAGACCCAGATGGAGTTCCAGGCTCTCGGCTGCACCACATGGGGAGTGAGCCAGCAGATGAAAGCTTTCTCTCTCTCTTTCTCTTTCTCACTCTTTCAACTAAATACTTTTTAAAAGAAGACAAAAGTTTGCAACACTCAGATGGGCTTCATTGAGACCGTGACACCTGATTGGACACACGTTTTGAGCAAGGCTCACACAATAAAAAATAAAACTCTCCCATCTCGTAATAGTCTCCAGACTTGACCCCTTCCCAGCACCACAGTGGCCCATAAGTTATGACATCAACCGGGGGGGACATTACGCTGAGAGGAGGTGGGCAGTGTCAGTCTCGGGGCCCTTCCTGGCAGTGGGGGTAATTCTAGGGTCTCTTCTACCTTCTCCGTGTGGTAGGTTTCCCACAGTGATCTTTCAGCTGCGGACTGTGATGGAGTCTGAGCTGTATAGACACCAGGGCCCTCTGTGAGCTCATACAGTTGTGTTAAGAGTGAAGAGGTCTTGGGACGGGTGTTTGGCCCAGCTGCTAAGTTGCCACTTGGGGCACCCACCCCTCATCACCAACCTCTCATCTCGGAGTGTATGGGTTCAAGTCCAAGCTCCTCCCCCAACTCCAGCCTCCTGCTACTATGCACGCAGTCTGGGAAGTGGGGTTGACAGCTCAAGGAGCTGGATCCCCACCACCCATGTGGGAGACCTGGATGGTGTTTCTGGCTCCTGCTTGGGCCTGATGCCCCTGAGCGCTGGGGGCATCTAAGGAGTGAACTGGTAGATGGGAGAGTTCACTGTCTCTGTCTCTCTGTCTTCCAAATAAAATTTTAAGAAAACAATCTTTTTTTAAAAAATTGAAGATATCTGAAAATAAATGCAATTGAGACAAAATATTCCAAGACAAAGAAGGGTCAATGCTAGTGGTTATATACGAGCGTACTTCAAAAAGTTCACGGAAAATGGAAATAAAAGAAAATTGAGATTCTTGTGACTTTGGTGCAAAGAAAAAAATGAAAACGAGCGTGTGGAAAGTGTGTTCTTCCACGCCACATGCTTTCCACAAACTTTTGGAAGAAAAATACAGAAGAAACACTCATTAGACCAGCTTTGCCCAGAAAACTCTTGCCCCTTCCGCTGAGCAGCTTACTGGTGACAGCCACATCCCCCCAGGGAGGGGCTTCACATGCCCCAAAGCCTCAACGTGCTACGGGAGATGACAGGCCAGGGTGGGTGTGCCTCTGGGGCCTATAGTGTCCCACTGCGGCACTGATGGTGACTGCTGGCCTGGGCTGGCCTGGGCTCCTGGGACAGCACCGTGGCCACCTGGAGTCACAGGGGTTTCGGCCACTGGCTGGTGAGCCATGGCTGCGGGGTCCTATTGGCTGAGGTTCCCTGTTGTTCACCCAGAAAGTCGTCTCTCCAGGCTGTTTGTTCCGTCGCATTCTCCATTGCCTGGTTCCAAGTCTGCGCAGACCTGGTGGCCCACTCCAGTTTACCCAAATCCCAAGACAGGAAAGTGCAAATGCCCGTCAATGCAGTGTGGAATCACCCGACAAGGCCTAAACTCTGGCCACACACTGCAGTTGCCGCTGGGTGCCATGTTGTTGCGCGCACGAGCCCTGTCTAATCCAGAGCAGGGGTAAGCTCGGTCCCACTAAGAGGGTGAAGACATCCTTTGTGGGCTGCAAGGCATTGTGGGATCCAGCCTGAGGACCAGCCTCCTCTGCGCCATCCACACGTTCTCCCCCTTGTGAGCTCAACATTTGGGTAGAACAGAAGATCACAGCTTCCACGCGAGCCCAGAATGCAACGAGGAAGAATCTTGTTCTTTCTACTACATGGCAGAGTGGACACGTAGGAAAAGGGTTTTGCATTTTATTGCCTCTTATTCTAGAGCACGCAGAGTCTCACGGCGAGTGGTAGAACCGACACTCAGATCTGGATCGCTTCCTCCCAGCACCACTGGTGGCTGGAAGAGTGCGCTCTTTCAATAAAGGAGGTCGACTAACAAGGCCAAACCTCACGCTGAAGAAGAGGGACGCGGGGTGGAGACGTGGTGTGGGTGCCTGTCCTCAGAGGGCACCATGGGGCCGGGAAAGGCTACGTCACTGGAAATGTCCATGGCTCTCTGAGCCCAAAGATTTCAGATCTCTAGGACGATGCAAATGCCGGGAAGGACTGCCTCGTTGGCGGAGGCAAGACCTCGACCAGTAATTGCCACACGGGGAACCGGGCTCCACAGAGAACATGTACGTGGAAACAGGCCACTCTTATAGAGAAATGGATAGGGAGTGGATCGGCCACGTTATGAAGAACGCTTATTTCAGGGACTACTCTACCTGTTTAAGATAATCCCAGAGCAAACGAAATACTGCCTGGATGGGATGCCTTTATCCTGGGATCACCAGTGAAACTGTCTTTCGGAACTGGTTGGGGGGTGAGTGATTTAAGCTTAGTGAGTTTTGAAGGTCCTATTAAATAGTTTTTTTTTAATTTATTATTTATTTAAAAGTCAGAGTTATACATAGAGAGAAGGAGAGGCAGAGAGCGAGACAAAGGTCTTCCATCCGCTGGTTCACTCCCCAGTTGGCCGCAACGGCAGGAGCTGCACCAATCCGGAGCCAGGAGCCAGGAGCCCCAGCCCTGGTAAACTCTTCACAACTATGTTTTAATCGAGGGATGGGATGGTTAAGTGGATATTTGAAGCAACCTAGAAATTACAACGCAGAGGGGCCAGCACTGTGGTGTAGCAAGTAGAACCCCCACCTGCAGTGCCAGCAGCCCATACGGGTGACGGTTTGAGTCCCGGCTGCCCCACTTCCGATCCAGCTCCCTGCTATGGCCTGGGAAAGCAGTGGAAGATGGCCTAAGTCCTTGGGCCCCTGTACCTGCGTGGGAGACCCGGAAAAAGCTGCTGGCTCCTGGCTTTGGATTGGCCCAGCTCCAGCGGGTGTGGCCATATGTGGAGTGAACCAGCAGATGGAAGACCTCTTTTTCGCTCTCTCTGCCTCTCTCTATATATAACTCTGCCTTTCAAATAAATAAATAAATCTTTAAGAAATAAAGGAAATTACAATGCAGAGAAAATAAAGCAGAACACACCGAGGTCCTCTTCTGTTTCCAGAACTGTTGTAGTCTCAGCAAAAATGGGACTGTTAAGAGGGAACTAACTCTGTTTCTCCAATGAAAAAGGAATGGCGGCTATAGCCCGGAGGGTGATGTCTGAATCCCTGAATTCAGACCGTCAATTGTCTTTTTAGTTCTAGAAGTCAAGTCCAAACAACGATTATCTAGATCAGAAGAAACAAAGTGACAGGAGAGAGGAAGGTCCCAAACACTCTGCTTTCACCATTTTCAATGTAAATTTGTCTAAGCTTAATTTTATGTTTCTCCATCTAGCTAATATGATAGCGTAGGTATGATTTTGCCTCTTATTCTATAAAAGTACACAGTAGTTCCCCTTATAAGGGGCATCAGTTATCCACAGCCAACCATAGTCTGAAAATACTAAACGCAAAAGTCCAGAAATGAACAATTGATAAGTTTTAAACTGCACACCATTCTGAGTGGCAGGATGAAATCTCACAGCATCCCGGAATGTCCCGTCTGGGAGGCGAGTGCTCCCTTTGTCCAGGCTGGCCACCCTGTGCACACTACCAGTCTCTTAGAAGCCAACGTGGGGATTGGACTGGATGTCACTTCTTCCAGGCCAAGTCCAACAGATCACTCCAGCTGCGTCGTTTGGGTCCAGAATGACAGACGTCTTCCATGGGCACCAGAGAGCCCTTTTCTTGCCCAGGCTCACGAGCAGTCTGAGAGGAGCTGGTCACACGGTGAACCGGTTTCTCACTGCCCAGGACCACACCTGGTGGTTACACCCCACTGATGGGCCAAGCTCACGTCTCCACCCTGGGGCTTGCGTCCAAAGCAGTTCCCAGGGTGAGTGCACCCTGTTCCCACTGAGGCTCTGCAAATCCTTCTCAGAATCTTGTAGGGTCAGACTCACGTGGAGGGCGTGTGGGACCTGAACCCAGGGTTTCTGGCTGAGTAGGTCATGGGAGGCCCATGAATCTGCATTTCTCGTTTGCAAGTGATGCGAAGCTCGTGCTGCTGGCCCAGGGACCCCACTTGGAGAACCTCTGCAGCAACTTGACCCAGAAGCCCCGTCTTGAAGTGCCAGCCCTGTCCCCACCAGGTTCCCTCCACAGTGTCCCTGTCTGGGAACAGCTGTGTGCTGCCTAGCAGCTGGCGGCTCCGGGGGCTGAAATGGCTCTTTCAGGCCTGCAGGCTCCAATCTGTCTGCCTGAATGTGTTCTTTATTCGGTGCATTCTGGGACAGTCCAAGGCTGCTGCGGCAGCGCACGGCCCAGCTCCCCTGTGATTGTCGCCTGAGGCCCCTGAGGCTGAGAGCTGATTCCTAAGGAGCCCTGCAGCCGGGAGGCGGCGGCAACCTAGTTTCTAGAAAAATCCCTCCCGCTCAGTTAAGGAGCCTGTTGTTGTTAAATGCAAACCTCCCTAGAGCCTGGGTATTGGCTGGGACCTGAGCAGAGGCCCCGGAGTGTGCTGGGAACGCCTTGGAAGTGCAGAGCAGCCCATTTGTGTGTGAGGCAGGTGAGACCCTGGGATGGCCCAGTGAATTCTTTCCTCTGCCCTCTACACCCTAAGTGATGCAACTCAGGCTGAGCAGCAGCCTACAGAGATGGGGAATGGATTCTGCCAGGATTAGCCAGGGTGGGGTAGCCTGCAGGGGACTGCCCTCCTTGAAGCTATGATGGCGTGTGTGGTCCCCCCAAGCCCCTCGCCTCTCACTGCTGCTCAGCGGAAGGGGTGGGCTGCTCCTCCAGGCCCTAGGCTAGGAAGCAGGGCTTCGGGGGCTCCTGGGCGGGCTCAGGATGCATCCACTGGGTTCAGGTCGTAGAGACACAGCTTGCACACTGGGACTCACCAGCGCGGAGTCCTGGAGCAGAGGACTGGCTTCAGCTACCAGAGGGAGAAGCTCCCTGGAGCTCAGACACGAGCTGGTCCCCAGGTGCTGCCTGCAGGGGTCGGGCAGCCCAGGCCGGGAGCCACAGGAAGCTCCAGAGGCAGCTCCCTGGAGAAGAGGGCATCACTTGAGTCTTGGAACTGCATCAGGGGCTGGCCATCCAGGATTCACTGAGAAATCATGAGCCAAATAAACCTTTTCCCCCCCTGAGTAGGCTACGTCAGGTGTTTCATTAGAGTAACGAGAAACTGACTAATACAGAAATCAGTACCAAGAATTCGCTATGGAACTGCTGTAACTCTACCGGAGGAGGTGGAGGTGGCTTTGGAATTGGCTGACTAGAAGTTGGAACAGCTTGGAGAGGCAGGCTAGAGGAAGTCTAAAATGCTATAAGCAGAATATCATCGGTGATTCTAGAGAGAGCTTAGAAGACCAGAAGAGGGGGTGGGTGGGCAACGTTGTGGCACAGAGGGTTAAGAGGCTGCCTGTGACATCAGCATCCCACGTGAGCACCTGCTGGTATCCTGGGCTGCTCCCTGACAGTCGCCCTGAGAAAGCAGCAGAAGATGGCCCAAGTAACTGGGCCCCTGCCACCAATGGGGGAGATCTGGATGGAGTTCTAGCCTCCTGGCTTCAGGCTGGCCCAGCTCTGGCCATTGTAGCTGTTTGGGGCGTGAACCAGTGGATGGAACCTCTTTCTCTCTCTACATTTCAAATAAATACATAATCTTTTTAAAAACTGACTTGGAAATCTGTGGGGGCTTTTCTGGCTGGAGGGTTCCTGGCATTTGGTAGGTAAGGGTCCGTGAGTGCTGGGTGTCCCACCTTATGCACACCAGTCACTCTGATGGAGGTTGTCCCACATAGTTTTGAATCAATGCACCAGACATTCATGTCTTTGAAAAGCTTGCTAAGAATAATCTGAGCCCAGATCCAAACTTCAGTTTAGACACAATTAATTTTTCCATGTTTTTAACATATGCTACTTTTCCCAGGGGAATTGAAGGAAATTTGGACCACGCTTTGTTCATTTTGGAAACTCTCATCAGCAGTGGCAATGCAGCTACTGAGCTCTGGTCTCCTCGGGCACACACAGGAAGTCGGTCTTGCTGCATGGAAACTTCACGGTGAGTCCACGCACGGGGAAAGCCTTTGACATCCGCGATTTCTATTGGTATATTTGTGCACTTACATGTTGAAGCACTTACATTTTGAAACTCTACATTGCAGATTTCTCTTCTTTATTTAGCCTTCATGTTACAGTTAAGACAGCAAATTGATTTTTTTTTTTTTGACAGGCAGAGTTAGACAGTGAGAGAGAGAGACAGAGAGAAAGGTCTTCCTTCCGTTGGTTCACCCCCCAAATGGCCGCTACAGCTGGTGCACTGTGCCGATCCAAAGCCAGGAGCCAGATGCTTCCTCCTGGTCTCCCACGCAAGTGCAGGGGCCCAAGGACTTGGGCCATCCTCCGCTGCCTTGCCAGGCCATAGCAGAGAGCTGGATCGGAAGTGGAGCAGCTGGGTCTCAAACTGGCGCCCATATGGGATGCCGGCACTTCAGGCCAGGGCTTTAACCTGCTGTGCCACAGCACCAGCCCCAACAGATATATTTCTAAATATATTTCTAGGCACTCACTGAATTATTTCTTTAGGGAAAAGCTTCCTAGGAGCAGAATTGCTGAGTCATAGGTTAGGAGTGGAACTGCTGAGTCATACGTGTGCATATGGCCCCTTTTAGTGTTGTTTTTACCAATTTACCCTTGAAGAGCCTGCAACACACCTGTGTGAGGCTTGGTGAGAGGGAGACGATGTACAGCAGGCCCTGCAGGTGCTGGCTCCTGGGGGTTGTGGGGGCATCGTGGAGGAAGAAGTCCATGCTGGGGACAACAGAAACAAGGCTGCATCAGAGCAATGCCACCGTGCACTACGGGAGTCCTTCCTGACCCAGGCCTCTGTGGAATCAGAAAGCATCTCTTTCATAAACTCTGTTCTAGCACACACCAGCATGAAAGGATTTTGTTCGTGGTAACAAATATTCCTGGTGGAGCAGAAATCTAGCTCAGTGTCCGAGGGCTCTGGTGCGTCTTGGTGGTGCTTTTCACGGACCTTGTTCATGTGCTGAGCTGGGTCTTCTCCAGATTCACGTGTTGGAGCCCTAGCCCCTGGGCTGTGCTTCAAATGTGCTCCTCAAACATCCATGTGGCAGAAACTGAACGCGCAGCTGCTAGCGGTGTCTGGAGTGGGGGAGGCGATTAGGATCAGGTGAGGTCAAGAGAGTGGGGGTCCCCATGATGGCCCTGGTGGCTTTGTAAGAAGAGGAAGAGGGATCACACTGGGTCTGTCTCACCCTGTGACCTCCTCCACCACGTAACGATGCAACAAGAAGGCTCTTGTCAAATGCCGGCACCAGGCTCTAGGACTTCCTAGGCTCCAGAACCGCAGATGAGCTGATTCTTCATAAACTGCCCAGCCTGTCGGATTCAGGTAGAGCAGCCGATGATGAACTCAGACAGCACTGTGCCTTCTTTGGATACAGGGTTGCCAAAGAGGTCATTAAGATGACGTCATACTGGAATAGGGTGAGGCCATTACCCCCTCTGACTGGTTGTCCTTATGAAGTGTGCACACAGGTCATGCGAAAATGCAGGTGGAGGTCAGGGTGATGCTTCCACAAGCCGACATTCTGCAAGATTTCCAGAAACTACCAGAATCTGCAGCCCTCAGCCCCCAGAGACCAACACAACCAGCAGGTTCCCTAACCTCCAGCCCGGAAGGAACTGAAATCCAAAGAGGTCACAAGACTCACGTACAACCACATGCCTGGCTGGCAGCGGGCACAGGCCTAGAACTCCTGTCTTGTACGTCCTATGCAGTATCCTTTCTGCCGCGGGTTTGGGCAGAAAACACCTGCAAGGCTCATGCACCCCCAACACACCCACTTGGGGAGCCTTTAAATCAAGCTCAACAAACCACACTTCTGGGGTCAGAGGATCTGAGTTTTTAAAAATTCACCTGGTTTGGAAATCCTTGCACCCCCTGGCTGCAGGTTAGAAGGGGTGAGCTGTGGCTGTGGGCTAGACGGACCCAGCTGGGGACTGCAGCTGTGAACCTCAGCGTCTACGAGGGATCAAAACGTCCAGGGAGGTGCAGGCCGGGTGCAGTATTTTTTTTTCTTTTTTGAATGTTTTCAATTCGCGGTTGGTTGGGGCTGCAGATATGGTGGCTGAATTGCGCTGAAATCCTCTGCCTCCTTGTAACGGGACGGAAACACCACCTAGGGCCTCGGTGGGCTGAGCGTCATGGGCAGCACCCAGCACCCCTGCACCTGGCACACCCAGCTCACGTCCATAAGGAGGTGAGTGTGACATTTCCAATGCCCTGTCTTCGGGCCACACCATTTCTTGGTGTCAAAAGCTCCTTTTCCTGGTTTTTGTCTCCTTTAACAAGACCACTGGTTCATGTTCTCTCCTGTCGCTCCTTCGGCCTCAAAAGGAACGACGCTGCTTGCAGTTAATCGGTCTTCAAGAGACTTTTACTTAGAAGGAGTGAGAAAGAGAGTGGGGGAACTGGGAGAAGGGGGAAGAGATGGCGTGCACGTTCCTTAAGGGGGAAAGCTGGTGCGCCCCCTTCTCTCTCTCGCTCTCCGCTTATATCCAGAATTCAACCAATCACAGTCAATCAATTACAGTCCATGCACAGAGCTCTCCAATCCGCCACTTGATCACGATCAGCTGTGGAGTCACGCAGCAGGCAGGGCATCAGCGCCATCTTGTTTTCCACGATCCTCAGCTAGATGGGAAGTTCGATCAGCTGCTACATCCGCATTACTGCTATAAGCCAAGCCCAGCATGGGGGGTCCCATGGCAAGCCTATTCATGGGTCCCCACACTCTCCCTTACCTGTCTTTGGCCTGCTCTAAAAATCCTACTCATTCTCCAAAGTCAGGGGTCTCCTCCTCTTGATGCCTTTCTCAGTCTTCAAGTCAAGTCAGCCCTCCCTCCCGATGCCCTCGCCCCTCGACTCAGCCTCCAATGACCTGGCTACAGTCTGATTAGTCGTGGTGTAGGCCGTTCTGTCTGTCACCCTCACTCACCTACACTCCACGCTGAGTGCTGTGGCACACAGGAGCTGCTCATTATGACCTGACCTGGAATCAATGAGGGTGACCAGTCCAACAGTGCCCCACTGGCCTCCTTGGCTGGCCATGAGCTGGGATGCTGGTGACCGTGACTCATCCACATGGCCTTTCACTCGATTTCATAGGACACGCTGGCAGAGCCTTCATGTCCGGGGGGAGCAGTCAACTTAACTGTAATTACTGGGGAACGACAAGAAGAATTCCAGGTCATGGGTTTCTAAAAGATTCTTCTTTCAAGCTGCAATGGGGATAGCGAGGGAACCCCCCAGGGCAGGGCTGACTCTGATGTAGAGTGGAGCCCGCCGGTCCCTCGGGAACAAAGGTATCACGTGAGTGGGGGAGCTGGATCATCGCAGCCGCTTCTCTGGAACAGTGCATTTCCCAGGACCCTCTGCGCCCCGTGTCTCATCCCCGATGTTTCAGGGTGTTAGGTCAAACACAAGGGAAGAGCGAGAAGCTGACTAATGGCGTGCTGTGGGTTATTTTTCCCTTAAATATCTTCCCCTTTCATCTGTTCTAACATACCGATGTGAAAGGAAATTTCTGCCACTCTCTGCTCTTAATGAAATGTGGCTACACAGGTTTGAGGTAGATGGTGTCACTCATGTGGATGCTGTGAGCAAAACTACAAGCAGCACTCTACAGGGTCAAGGTCAGGGCAAGAAGGATAATATCAGGCAATTAAATAATATAATAATAATAATATCAGGCAATTAAAATCCACCAAGGGGCCAGTGGTGTGGCTCAGCCTCCTGTAATGCAGGCATCCCATTATTGGAGCAGCAGTTCGGGTCCTGGCTGTTCTGCTTCTGATCCAGCTCCCTGCTAATGCACCTGGGAAAGCAGCAGAGGGTGGCCCCAGTACTTGAGCCCCTGTCGCCCACATGTGAGATGCAGATGGAGTTCCAGGCTCCTGATTCAGCCTGGCCCAGATCTTGTTGTTCATTTGGGGAATGAACCAGTGGATGAAAGTTTCCCTCTCTCTCTCTTTCTCTCTCTGTCTCTTTAACTCCCCCCTTTGTCACTCTGCCTTTCAAATAAATAAATAAATAGATCTTTTTACAAAAAAATCTATCCAAAGGGGCCGGCACTGTAGCGTAGTGGGCTGAGTCTCCACCCTGGAGTCCCAGCATCCCATGCAGGTGCTGGTTCATGTCCTGGCTGCTCCTCTTCTGACCCAGCTCTCTGCTTATGGCCCGGGAGAGCAGAAGATGGCCAAAGCACTTGGGCCCCTGTACCAGTGTGGGAGACCTGGAAGATGCTCAGGGCATTGGCATAGCCCTGGATGTTGTGGCCATTTGGGGAGTGAACCAAGAGATGGAAGTTCTCTCTCTCTCCCTAACTCTCTCCTTGTCACTCCACATTTCAAATGAATAAATAATTTAACAAAAAAAAATCTGTCCAAAACCTCTGAGCTCCTGTTTACCAGGATGATTGTGTTCTCTGCCTGCCTGCCTGCCTGCACTGACCATTGCTGCTGACTGGCAAATGCTTAGGAACGTGAGGACCTGGAGTTTCCCAGTAAACCAGTAATCACTGCAGAGAATGGTTTCTAAATGCTTCTTCCTCCTGCTCCTCTCCACTCTCAGTTGTTCATCTATTAAGAATGCTGTCTGGGTGGGAACAATGGAGGAGGAAGGGGGTGGGAGTGTGGGTGGGAAGAATCACCATGTTCCTAAAGCTGTAATTATGAAGTGTATAATGTTTGTAACCATAGAGCTGTATAGTTCTGCATATATTCCTATAGACTTACTTCTAAGGGTACAGTTTAAAAACTTGTCATAGGACCCAAAATCCCCTTAAGCTGGGTAGTAAAAATACTATCTTATGCATTAAAGTGATCATATGGATAGGGTTAATGGTCTGGTAATAATAATAAATAGAATTAAAAAGGAGTGGATGTTCCAACATGGGAAGCAGTCCACACAGCAGACTCGTAGAATGACAATCGCTTTATGTAGCACTATGACCTCAGAATCAGCCCTTATGGCATTCTGGTCTGGCTGAAAAGCCCACAAGAGCATTTCAGGCATGGAAATCCATAATACTGACAAAAAATGTCCTACATGAAGGATCTCTGTCAGAGAGATCCCCGTGGAAAGAAGAGGCCATCAAAGAAGGATGTACTTTTCTCTGAAGGGAGAAGAGAACTTCCACTTTGCTTATGGCCTTGTCTAAACACTGATGGAGTCTGGATTCAAAAGACTGCCACAGCCTAGGCAGCTCATGTCAAGAGCCTTGGGTGGTCACTGACATCATACTTAAGAGTGTTAATTGTTAAATTAACAACAGGAGTCACTGTGCACTTATTCCCCATGCAGGACCTCTGTCCTCAAAGAGTTATAATATAATTATGTCTAAGTGCTCAAAAAAGATGTATCATTCTTGGGTGCTTCTTTAATTAAGTTTCTAAAAAAAACAGTGAAATTAACTTTGAACAATGACTTTGAACAGCCCTTTCTCGACTGTTGAGGAACAGTTTTTTTTTTTAATTTTTTTTCCATGCAAATTGTTGAACTCTTTACTTAGTACAGAGTTTGTCTTCTGTGTATAAAGTTAATCGAAAATAGATCTTAGTGGAGAATGGGACTGAGAATGGGAGAGGGAGGAGGAGGAGAGGTAGGAGAGTGGGTATGGTGGGAAGAATCACTATATTCCTAAAGTTGTACTTATGAAATGCATGAGGTCTGTAGTACCTAAATAAAAGGTTTCTTTGGGGGGAGAAAAATAAATACAAAAAGTACAAATAAAAAGAATGCTGCTTGGGGCCACCGCTGTAGCGTACTAGGTAAATTCACTGCCTGTAGTGCGGGCATCCCATTTAGGCACCAGTTCGTGATCCCAGCTGCTCCACTTCTTGATCCAGCTCTCTGTTATGGCCTGGTAAAACAACTGAAGATGGCCCAAGTCCTTGGGCCCCTGCATGTGTGTGGGAGACCAGAAGAAGCTCCTGGCTTCTGGCTTCAGGTTGGTTCAGCTCCGGCCATTATGGCCATTTGGGGAGTGAACCAGCAGATGGAAGACCCGCCTCCCTTATTTATTTGAGAGGCAGAGAGACACAAAGAGACAGAGAAAAAGAGACAGACACAGAGAGACAGACAGAGAGCTACCAAGCGCTAATTTACTCCCTAAATGCCCACAACAGCCACGCTGGGCCAGGAGCGGGAACTCCATCCATGTCTCCCATGAGCGTGAAGAACCCAGCCATCACTGCAGCCTCCCAGTGTCTACACTGGCAAAAAGCTGGAGTCAGGAACTGAAGCTGAGTCTCAAACCCAGGTACTGCAATGCGAGACAAGGTGTCTTAACTACTAAGCTAAACACTGGCTCCAGATTCTAAAAGCCTGCACCAAAACAAACATTCCTTTCATTTCATTTTCCGCAAAGTCTAAATACTCTCCCCGTAAGACGCTCTTCAATCCGAGCCCCATGCCAGAGTTTGGGGAACGCCTCCACCCCTCTGGAGATTTGCACACTAAAGGTGCTGAGAAGTCCTACAGGGCTGGAGAACGTGGCCCAGCAGGTTGACCTAGCTCTTGGGACACCCACAACCCACATCAGAGCTCCGGTTCAAGGGCTCCGAAACCAGCCTCCTGCCAATGCTTCCTGGGAGGCTTCATATGGCGGCTCAAGGACCGGGGGCCCTGCCACCCACACGGGGGAGTCAGATGGAGTTGGTTCCTGGCTTCCGGCTGACCCAGCCTTGGCTATTCCTAGCATTTGGGGAATGAACCAGCAGATGGAAGGTATTCCCTCTCTCTGTCTCACTCCGCCTCTCTCTCTCTTTCTCTCCCTCTCTCTGTCTCACTCCGTCTCTCTCTGCCTTTCAAGTGTATGAAACAAATACAAAGGAAAAAAGAAGAACCCGACAGTGGAATGTGCGCTTTCCTCTCTACATGGAATATTCCCAGAGCCTCTTCCCGATGACTAAGTGAATCTTGGCTCATCTTTTTGGCTTCTGCTTAATCGTCGCCTTCTCGGGGCAGGCTTCCCGTCTGCCTCCTCCCAGCGAGGTGAAGCTCCGGTTACAGCTCCCATGGCCTCTTCCTCTCCTCCTGCACCACTTTATGTCCCTGACAATCAAAGGCTGCTGCTGCCTGGGGGCTGCAAGTCCCACAAAGGCAGGGACCACGACTCTTTTTTTTTTTTTTTTCCAATTTTTATTTGTATTATATTTGAAAGCCAGAGAGACACAAAGAGCTCTCCTAGCCCAAAATGCCTGCAATGGTGGGGCTAGGCTGGGCTTAAACCAGGAGCTGAGAACTGGATCTGTGTCTCCCATGTGAGTAGCAGGGACCCCACTATTTGAGTACCACGGGCCACCTCCTAGGAGGAAGCTGGAACTGAGAGCAGAGCCCGGACTCAAATCCAGGCAGCCAGATACAGGATGCAGGCATCCCACGCAATGTCTTAGCTGCTGTCCCAAATGCCCACTCTCTTTCCAGTCTCTTAGACTCAACATACACGCAGTGCCCGGCTTATAGTGGGCTTATACACACGTATGGAAGAACGAAGGAAAACAACAGAACTTGAGAAAACATTGCACCAATGATGTGTCTTTTTCATATACCCTGTCCCCTCTACCCCCACCCCCTGCCCATGCCACAAACTCTAGAGATATTTCCCTTCCCTTGGTCTCCATGAGCAATACCAGACCCTACCCACTGCCATCAGGGGGGCTCCTCCTGTTGCAGCCCAGGAAATTCGACTAAGGGCTTATGTAACAAGGGGGGGGGCTGAAGAAGGGTCTCAGGCTCAAGTCAGATGACCTCGCAAAGGCCAGCTCCTTCCTGCCTGCTTCCGTATCTGCATCTCCTCCTTGCTCAGGGCTTCCCCTCAGTGCCCACATCCTCTCCCCAGCAGCTCGAGGCCAACTGTGGAGTGAAGGGAGGATTGGTTGTCTCCAGTCTCCCACCACCCTCAGTGTCTTCCGGTTGCCCCAGATATGAGGCAAAACATCTTTAAGACATCCTCTTGCGACCCCCTCATCATCACGCCTCACCCCAGGACTGGGGCATCAAACCCTGGGGGACCAGGTGGCTAAGAATGGGAGCGGAGTGATTGCTTTGTCAAAGGGAAGGCAGCAACCCTTCAAGGCTGAGTTCAAGTCCAAACTCCCCCAAGAAGCTTCTCCACGAACCCCAGACAGTCAGAAGTCTCTTTCCAGTGTTCTTCCTTCCATGTGGTGCCATGACAGGTGTGTCCACTGCACTCCACGTGACTCGGCGTAAACCCATGCTCCCACCCTGAGTTACCTAGTTCTGCATGGGTGCTTGCCCCCAAATGCCACAGTCTGAAAGAAGCAACTCGCTCATCCCATAGGTTCTGCAGGTCAAGGATTTGGTGGGCGTGGCTTATCTCTGTCCTGCAATGGCTGAGGTCCAAGGGTCCAAGGCTGAGGTGACTCCATCATTGGGGTGCACTCGACAGCTGGGGGCAGGAACCGTCTGCCACCTGTTTGGCTGTCTGCACTATCAGGGGGAGCTAAATTCAGCTGCGGTCATTGGCCAGCGCTGTAAAACACGACCTCTGTGTATGACCAGGGCTTTCACAGTATGGCAGCCTCAGCTCCTTAAAGGGATGCAAACACGCCTGGAAAACCAAGGACAGTCTTGGCTTTGATGACGTATCCCCACCGGGGAAGTCAGAGCCAGTCCCCAATTCAGCAGGGAGGAATGGAGAGCCTACCTCTCACTGTCGCGTGGTAAGAAGAGTGTGAGTGGGAGGCATGGAGACTGGAGAGAAGTAAGGCTCACGACATGAAGCCCTCCCAACCCACGTGTCCAGCTCCAGCTCCGCCAGTGTCAAGTTGAATATTCACAGCCTCCTTCATAGGCCATGCAAGACTCCCCACCTAAATCTGGCCTGCTATAGGTTCAGTGGATTCTGAGTCTCACATGCAGTTGCCTTGTCAGAACCAGACCAGATGATTTCGTGGGCCTCCTATGGACCACGGCTGGATGTTCCCCACCCCCGCACAAACCCACAAAAGACCCCCTGTTGTCTGCCCAGTTAGAGACGTCCCCAACTGCACAGCCTGGAACAGCCCAAAGTGGCCCATTTGTGACCGTCCTGGGGTGGCGCTAGTGAGCAACATCGTCATTTTGAGCAAGTCACCCCAACAGCACCTGCACAGAACAGTGAGCTGAGTGCAGAGGGGAGCATCATTGGCCGAGGGGAGCAGCCATGCTTCCTCCAGTGAAATAAAAGTGCCTGGTCAGCTCCCCTGGGAAAACTAGCTGGGATCTTCCCACTGTGCCGACTCCCTGGTAAACCTCGTCTGGGTTGTTGTTTGGCCTCTTGTCAATTTCTATTCGCAAGTGAGCCAAAGCATTGGAGGTCAGGACCATTGAGATCACCTTTGACAACACCCCCCCACACACACACGCACACATACACACACCACATACCTTAAGCATCTCAAGGCGAGGGACTTGAACCGTCACTGCATTAGATTCAGCCACTGAATCCAAGAGCAGAACTAATTTGCCAATTATATATCCATCTGTAGGAAAAATCAAGCACCCCTTGGTTAGATTTTGGGTTGAAAATGTTTCAAGTTTGGGAGAATTTGTCTAAGAGAAAGGTTGTGTGCAAGATCTAAAGAGGACGGGGAAGGCGAGGGATAATCTCTTAAGGACTTGAAATCCTGACAGGAAGTAGGCTTGGTCTTGGGGAGGAACCATCCAGGCGTCTTCTCCACCTCTCCACGAGGCTCCTCTCCGTGACTCCTCAGTCACCCTTCTTCTCACCGTTCCCTCTTGTTCTCTGCAGCCCAGCCACACAAAATTTGTGTTGTTCCTCAAAACCTGCTGCAAACTCACTCTCCCCAGGGCCTTTGCACCTGCTGCCCCCCTCTCCCTCCCCACCCACGGACATTCCAGCCCTAACTCAAGTCAGCTGAGAGTCTCATCTTCTCCTGACAGCCCTCCTTCCTACCACCACCCCTTCCCCATCTTCTGGACTCTGCCTGGCTGCTTGGTCATCTCCTCCACTAAGCTGTAAGCTCTGTGCCCACAGAGACAAAATCCACCTCTACCATGGCTCTGTGGACATCCTGCACTCAGAAAGCCCTCAAAGAGTACTTAGCAGGCCCCGTCACTCCCCTACCATCACGCCTCATCCTTCTCTCTCTGGTGGGCCCCGGCCAACTGCCAGCACTGCACTCCGTCACTCAAGGCCTCTCTCTGGCCACCAGGGAGGGAGGGAGGGGGAGGGAGAGGGAGAGAGAGGGGGAGGGGGAGAGGGAGGGGGGAGGGAGGGGGAGGGGGGAGAGGGAGGGGGGAGGGGGAGGGGGGAGGGGGGAGGGAGGGGGAGGGGGGAGAGGGAGGAAGAGAGGGAGGGAGGGGGAGGGGGGAGAGAGGGAGGGGGGAGGGGGAGGGGGGAGGGAGGGGGAGGGGGAGGGAGGGGGAGAGGGAGGGGGAGGGGGAGGGAGAGAGGGAGGGGGGAGGGGGAGGGGGAGGGAGGGGGAGGGGGGAGGGGGGAGGGAGGGGGAGGGGGGAGGGGGAGGGGGGAGGGAGGGGGAGGGGGAGGGAGGGGGAGAGGGAGGGGGAGGGGGAGGGAGGGGGAGGGGGGAGAGAGAGGGAGAGAGGGGGAGGGGGAGGGAGGGGGAGGGGGGAGAGGGAGGAAGAGAGGGAGGGAGGGAGGGGGAGGGGGAGGGGGGAGAGGGAGGGAGGGAGGGAGAGAGGGAGGGGGGAGGGGGAGGGGGAGGGAGGGGGAGGGGGGAGGGGGGAGAGGGAGGGAGAGGGGGGAGGGGGGAGGGAGGGGGAGGGGGAGAAGGAGGGAGGGAGAGAGGGAGGGAGGGAGGGGGAGGGGAGGGGGGAGGGGGAGGGAAGGAGGGAGAGAGGGAGGGAAGGAGGGAGAGGGGGGAGGGGGGAGAGAGGGAGGGAGGGAGGGGAGGGAGGGGGGAGGGGGGAGGGAGGGGGATGGAGGGAGGGAGAGAAGCACATGCAAGCGTCCCAGTGCGGCAGGCGTGTCAGAACCAGTCCTGGGGCTACCCTAGCGCGTCTCCTGTGCGCCCATTTGAAAAGGAAACAGCCAGGGAAAGGACCAGCCATCCCTGCCTCAGCGTCCCAGGGTGCAACACGTCAGGGAGAGGTGACACAGCTCACAGGGGCGCAGCAGAGACTCAAAACCAGGCCTGCCCTCTGCTCTTGCCCACCTGGTTCCGCCCGCTTCCTGGTCCCCTGAGTCCTCTCCCCTCTATGATGTCCTCTCATCTCCTGCTGCCAGCATCCACCCAGGGTGCTGATGCTACAGTGGTTGTCAGGAGGAGTAAGAAAGTCTCAGATGCAAACGCTCATCGTCGGGGCCGGTGTCGTGGTTCAGAGGGCTGAGCTGCCGCCCGCAACACCGGCACCCCATGGGGCACTGGTTCTCGTCCCAGCTGCTCCACTTCTGCTCCCTGGTAATGGCCTGGAGAACACAGCTGAAGATGGCCCAAGTGGGTCCCTGCCACCAAGTGGGAGACCTGGACGAAACTCCTGGCTCCTGGCCTCAGTCTCTCTCTCTCTCTCTGAAACTGATTTTTAAGCTAAATAAATAAATCATTTTTAAAAAATATTCCTCTTCAATATAGTTTTGAGGTTATCCAGAGCCATCAGGGTTTTTTTTGTACGATATTTTCTTCTCCCGCTTCTTCCCCTTGGTTAACCTCAGCAACTCCGCAGCAAGTATTAACGCCAGTTGTAATACAGCTCGTGACTGTGCTGATGAGACATGGCATCATCTGTGCGTTTGCGTTTGCAACAGCAGGACTTCACAGGCCGTGTCCCAGCCAATGGGATCTGCCCCTGGGTGGAGGGCGGTGCCTGGTCCCGTCTCGTTTTCTGAATGGTGAAGATGTCTTTGCTGAAAAACATTTGACTGTCTGATCATCACCATTTAACAAAGAACCGATCATTCAAACCTGATTTAAAGAATACACATAGGCCGGTGCTGCGGCTCACTAGGTAACTTGCGGTGCCGGCACCCCAGGTTCTAATCCTGGTTGGGGCACTGGATTCTGTCCCGGTTGCCCCTCTTCCAGTCTAGCTCTCTGCTGTGGCCCGGGAAGGCAGTGGAGGATGGCCCAAGTGCTTGGGCCCTGCACCCCATGGGAGACCAGGAGGAAGCACCTGACTCCTGGCTTCAGATTGGCACAGCGTACTGGCCATGGCGGCCATTTGGGGGGTGAACCAACAGAAAAAGGAAGACCTTTCTCTCTGTCTCTCTCTCTCTCACTGTCTAACTCTGCCTGTCAAAAAAATACACATAACTGCATATAGTTATTTACTTATGAACACTTATTGAAAGACACAAGCAGGAATCTCATTCATATAATCCTGACACATGTTCTCATCTGAGCATCAGGGGGCCCTGCTGCGGTCTCCCTCCTGTGTTCTATAGATGGAAGCTCATATATTAGAGAGTGAGTGAGCTGGTCAACGTGTATCTTCTTAGCAATTTCTTGCAGATGGCTTTTAGTCTCTCTGAACCCATTTCTTTTATTTCTTATTTTTTGAAAGATTTATTTATTTATTTGAAAGGTAGAGTTGGAGAGAGAGAGAAGGAGAGACAGATCTTCCACCAGCTGCAGCCCCCAAATGTCTGCAATGGCCAGGGGTGTGCCAGGACTATGCCAAGAGCCATGAGCTGCTTCCAGGTCTCCCACATAGGTGGCAGCGGCTGGCAGGGTCCTGGGGACTTGGGCCACCTTCTGCTGCTTTCCCAGGTGCATTAACAGGGGCTGGATTGGAAGTGGAGCAGCCAGGACTTGAACCCTATGGGATGCTGGCACAGCAGCTTGTGGCTTAATCCAGTGTGCCCACAGTGCCAGCCGTGAACCCATGTCTTATTTGCAGAATGACCAGGGAATGAAAACTTGCAAACATTACCTACTTCTTAGGGCCTGGGGAAGAATTGAATGAAACAAGGGGTTTATAGTATCTGAGACATGGTTACAGGGGCATTCCATGTACAGACAAGGGGGTGTAGGCTCACACAAGCAATTTCCTCAAAGCCAGAAGGCCAGCGAGTGGAAAGGCTGGGATTTGAACCCAGGTCCCTCTAGACTTAACACCTGAATTCCTTCCTTTACCCCCTGCACTTGGTCTGCTCGGTGTTGCCATCACAAAGTGCCTGCGGCTGGCTACTCTATAAGGGCAAGAGATGCATCATGGGTCACGGGGTCGGAGGCCCAACAGCATGGCCTTGGCGTCAGCTCCTGACAAGGGCGTCAGGTGTAGCAGAGGAAATCAGAGGGTACGGGAGGGGGCCGGCGAGCAAGCTGAGATGGCTGAACACCTTCCAACTGCCTGTTCTCGACAGCTAATCCAGCAGCAAACACCTCACGGAGCCTTCGGTCCCTTCCGAAGCTCCTGCCTTCATGACCCACACCTGCCATCAGGCCCAACAACACTGGGGACCAAGCTTCCAGGATAGGAACTTCCGAGGGGCAAACCACATCCCAGCCATGGCACCTGCCTTCCGTGGTCTTGGAGAAAGGAGGAATCGGGCAGGTAGTTCCCAGGGAAGCGTCCTCTCCATTCCAAGCATAGCCAGTCTCACACACGACCTAACCAAACCCCGCGACTTGTCAGCACTGTTCTCAGTCCAGTGTCTGGAACGCAAAGCTGCCTCGTTCCTCCTCTACCTTTCTCACCCAGGGCCAAGCTCCTCTGGAAACACAGGCATTCCAGGAGTCATTCTGAGAGACGCAGTGAGAATTTATCACAGCTGCCATCCCCGGGATGAGGTCTGGAGGACAGAAGGGGACAGGGGAAGGTCCCCCCAACGGGACTCGCAAGACCTGAGCACCATCGCTGCATGGCCACGCCCCTATGCAAGTTCTTCCTTCCGGGTCAGCTGACGTGGAGAGAGCTGCAAGGCACCTGCTCCCTCCCGAGGTTAGGGAGACCTGGTGAAGTCAAGCCCTTGAAAACCTGCTGCAAACGGGGACGGCCTGGGCCTGTGTCTGCCAGCCAGGCCATAATCCATCGCCAATCCGTCCTCAGATCAGAGCCAGATTTCGTGCCCCCGGAAACAGTCATGGCTAATATATTCCAGCAGGTTTTGCACTTTTCTGGCCGCAAAATAAAATCAAACCCAAGTGAGAATTCAGAAACGGCCCCTCGTTCTACCCCTCTTACTGGGCCCCTCCTGTCACAAGGCTCTGAGCTAAGTCTCCACGGAAGGCAAAGATGACCAGGGTTTCGCTCTTACCTCATGAACTGCTGGACAAGGTCGGACATTTACACCCCAGGAAAGGGACCAAGGCCGTGTCAGGATGGTTCAAAGAGGCAGCGCTCACCTTCACCCAGAGGAAACTCCTTGGAGGAGAGAACGTTTCACTTGGATCTTAGAAATCGGCTTGTATTTGGGCAAGTAAAGAGAATCCCTTGGGCCAAAGTTTGGACGCGGAAAATGCAGGCTGTGTATGCCGAACGGAGGAGTGCGTGGACATGGTGGACTCAGAGGGCACGTGAAGACAGGGCTGAGAGGCAGGGACGACGGAACCTCGAAATGCTCACGGAAACTGGAACTACACACATTTATTTCTGTGCAAAAAATGCTGAAATCCATGCACACTTTTCTCATAATACATATTTTTGGTGAGATTTTTAAAGACTCCTTGTATGCATGGATTTCAAAACTTTTTGCACCAAATTAATTGATTCTTTCGTTGCATTTCCCATGAACTTTCTGAAGGGCCCCCATCTAGGAGGGAACTTGAATGTCAGACCAACAAACAGCTTGCTTTTCAAAGAAAAAATCGGAAACTGATCTTGCAGGGAGCTACAGCGAGGCCTGGGCTGGATGGATACCTCAGGCAGACAGCACATCTGAGAGGCCAAGGCAAGGGTCTAATGGTTAAGAAAAATCTGAATTAGGGCAGCAGCAGTGTAAACGGGGAGATACCATGTAATAAGAGACGCCAGTGAAGACAGGCCAGCCGTGTTGTGCTGCGGAGGAGTAAGCCGCCCCTTGCAGAGCCGGCATCCCATATCCCATAGCAGAGTGCTGGTTCCAGTCCACTTCCCACCCAGCCTACTGCCACTGTCTCTGGAAAAGCAGCGGATGGTGGCCCAAGTGCTTGGGCCCCTGCCACCCATGGGAGACCCGGATGGAGTTCTGGGCTCTTGGCTTCAGCCTGGGCCAGTCCAGCCTGTTGTAGCCCTTTGGGAAGTGAACGAGCAGATGGAAGATCTCTGTCTCTCTATCCCTCTCGCTCACTCTCTCTGTCATGCTTCCTTTTTAATAAACACTTTTTGGAAAAAGAATTAAGAGGAGATAATACCTGGAAGTCTAAACACTGGTTAGTAAATTGCATTTGCTTCAATGTTCCGAAAACTCCACAAACCCATCTGTTCAGCAAACAGGGCTCAGAGGACACGCCAGCGAACAAGACAGGGTGCTCACGTGCGCGTGCGCCCTCGGCAAGGGGCGGACTCGACTGCGACTCAGCAGCGTGACAAGGCCGGGACACGGGACTGAGGCCTGAGGGAGCTGCTCAGGGAGGCCTGGGGAGGTGGCATTTTGACCAAGTGTGGACTAGCAAAGCATGGTTGAGGAGAGCGCGATCTTCACAACTCTGGCCCCACATACGTTTTTAAGAAGTGACCTGTTGGCATCAAGACACCAAAGCCTCTGTGGTGCCCAGACAAGGGAAATCCTGCCTGTAAACAGTCCTGTGCAGGGGTGAGGTCACCTGTACCTTGCCAGGAGCACCTGCTCAACCTCTAAGAACATCTTCATTCTCCCAAAGCAGCTATGGGCCAACTTCCCGTCTCTTCTTCCAAATGGCTTTTTGTCATCCAAACAGATTTTTTATTAGTGTCCGTAAAACAGCAGCTCTGGGGCCGGCGCTGTGGCATAGTAGGCTAAGCCTCTGCCTGCCGCACCTGTATCCCATATGGGCACTGGTTCCAGTCCCAGCTGCTCCACTTCCAATCCAGCTCCCTGCTATGGCCTGGGAAAGCAGTAGAGGACGGCCCAAGGGCTTGGGCCCCAGCACCCACATGGGAGACCTGGAAGAAGCTCCTGGCTCCTGGCTTCAGATCAGCACGGCTCCAGACATTGCAGCCATTCGGGGAATGAATCAGCAGATGGAAAATCTCTCTCTCTCTCTCTCTCTCTCTCTCTCTCTCTCTATCTCTATCTCTATCTCTATCTCTATCTCTATCTCTCCCTCACTCTCTGTAAGCCTGCCTCTCAAAACAGCAGCTTTACAAACAACACTTAGCCCTGGACTGAAACACTCCAGAAGCTCACAGGCATTGGATGAGCAGGACTTGCCCACTGATGCTCAGTAAACACACGACCTCGGTCCTTGCCATAGACCACTCGACAGCCTTCAGCACAAAAGGCAGGTGAATTTTTCCATTCAAACAGTGAGTCAACCCATCTGGTCTAGCAAATGCTGTTCCTGGCTGGATTCCTTGTCTGGGACCATTTGCCAAAACCTTTTTCATGAATCAATAGTGAAGATAAGCTAAGCTGTTCCCTCTGGATCTGCAGTGCACTGGGTCCAAGCATAAGACATCAATTTAGTTTGGTTATAAAATTTAATATTCTACAATTCACAGAGAATCGAATTCATTTGCCATCTGGAAAAATTCAGGGGCTTTCAGAATTAATATTTCTCATCTTTTTCCTGACCTCACTGGAGACCTCTCCATTCATGCTAAAAGGTAATAATCTATCTGCAGAATTACCTTTCATTTCAAAAATGGTAAGTCCATTGCCCTGGTGTACTTTGTAATATGTCTGGGCTTTCTCAATCTCTTGCCCTAACAGTACTAAGCCACGTTAAGCATTCCCTGCCTCATAGCTGAGGAATGGGAGTGGATACACCCATCACAGCACAACGCAATTCACCATCTTAAAGCGCACTTTATCCTTCGGTAACCTGAAGGGCTTACCAAACACCTTCCTGTGCAGGAGCTCCGAGGAAGTGGGGAGACCACGCCCTGCCATCCCCCTCTGCCGAGGGGCCTCCTGACCGCCCAGAAAGCTGACGGGGCCGATGGCTGAGAGACCGCCTCCGGTTCTCCCATGTGCATCCTGGCAAAATCTTAACAGCGCCCACCCCACTACACAAGCGGCACGCCCTGTCCTTGTCGTTAGAACCCACCTTCTGCGCTCCCCTGTCGCTGCTGTTTCTCGAGCTCTCTGAGAACGTCCTGTCCGGGGGACCTCACCTGCCCCTGGAGCTCGTGGGTGGACTTCAGTCTGCGGTGTCTTGTGCGTGTGCTCCTGTGTGTCCGTCCTCGCACTCTAACCCCTGTGTCATCACCCTCGAACCCCAAAAACGGGTTAAGAAGCAACGTCGTGGGTCATTTTTCTTTCCCGAACGTCCTCTCTGCTCCTCCTGGCCTGTCTAATGCTACGCTCCTTCCTTTCTCTTTGGAACGTAGCACAAAGGCATCTACAGACCCTGGGACCCTGCACGTCTCCCTCTCTAGAACAATTTCATTGTTCTCTTCTTCTCAAATATTAATTCAGGAAGGGAGAAGTCAGAATATTGCTCGGGTGGTCTTTACATATGCAAATTACTTATGATAACCTATCCCAATGGATAGCACAATTATCTATAAACCTTAATCACTCCCTTCAGGATTGATTTAAATCCTTCCATTAGCACAATGGGCCTGTGTGATAAAGTGTCTAAAGAACTGGGAAGATATATTTAACTGCATTGATACAGATATAGTATCAACTACAAAAAGAAAACCAGGCTCTCCTCTGTAGGAATTGCATAATGACACTCCAGATCGGGGAGAGAAAAACATAGAAAAGGTTCAAGCATTCTCTGGATACCAACCAGCCCAACGCCACTGCTCACGGGGACCCCAGGGCAGACGAAGCCTTGTAAGAGCAGGCTTGCGTAGGGAGCGTCTGAGGTTAGCTCAAGGCGAGGGAGGAACAGCGAGGTGGGCAGAAGATGAGGGTAGGAGTTGGCCGAGGGTGGTGGAGAGGCCGGCTACTGGTTCACCAGACGGCAGCCTTGACCTCTGCCATTTTCTTGCCAGGTCTGAAGCCTGTTCTGCTCACCTGTCCATCTCAGCCTGGCATACGCTGCCCTCCCTCTAGGAATCTGCTATAGATGCAGTTGCTGGTGCCCCTCTCCACCCCCTTCCACCCTGACCATAAGCAGTGCCTGTGTGGACATCCTTGGCCAGGAGTTGTTGCTGCGCACCCAGCATGGCTGGAAGGCCCTTCCCACCTCCCAGCATTATTCCTCTGTCATCCCAAAGCCCCTTCCTCTGGCCCCACCCCTCCCTGCCTTTCTGGCCTATGGATGCTTCGAGCACATTCCCTGCACATTTAACACGGTCAGGGGCTGCCCTGGAAGATATGTCATCCTCATCCTCATTGTTGGAACACGTGAATGCGACCTTTTTTTTTGGGGGGGGGGGCTTTGTAGATGTAATTAAGTGGCAGGTGTCAAATTGAGATCATCTCACATTACCCAGGTGGGTGCTAAAGCCAGTGGCAAGTGCCCTTGTAGGAAGAAGGCATAGAAGATGCGACAGACAGAAGAGGAGGCCTTGCCTTGTGGCCACAAGCCAGGGAACCCAGAAGCCCCTAGAAGCTGGGAGGGGCAAGGAATGGACGCTCCTTGGTGCCCCTGGAAGGAGTGCAGCCCTACTGACACCCTCGGGTCAGACTCCCGCCCTCCAGAACTGAGAGAGAACGAGTTTCTGCTGTGTTAAGGCACCTAGTTAGGAATAATTTGTCAGAACAGCTCTAACACACCAAGACAGGCACCTAATGCAAACAGCTACTACTTATCAAGCGCTTACAAAACCCCAGGCGACACACTGAGCCCTTCGCATGGATTTGCTACGCGATGCTCAGCTGCGAGAATGACCCGGGGCTGGGCAGTGGGAGCTCAGGCAGCCCCTGTGTTCTGTCTCCAGTGAAGCCACCCCACGGCTGTGTCACAGCCCCGTGGATGTGGATGGCGTCACAATGCTGATAGTGCATAAGAGAGGGAGAGAGAGAGAGAGAGAGAGAGAGAGAGAGAGAGAGAGAATGAATCACATGGCCAGAAAGAAGCCAGAGAGCCCAGAGAAGTTAGGCTCGCTCTTTTATAGCAGCCCTCTTTCAAGAACTAAGCAGCATCCTACGAGAACTACATCACTTCCTTCTGAGGGAACAGCTCCAAAGACTTACCTACTGTGTGCTAAGCTCCACCTCTTAAAGGTCCCACTACCTGAACCCTGCCACACCAAGGACCAGGCCCCCAGTGCATGAACTCTTAGGGGACACACATTCAAACCGCAGCAAGAAGTACTGTGGTATCCTCTTTTACAGATAAAGAAGAGAAAGCCCTCCAGGCACAAGGAGGACAAGAAGCGTGCCCATCCCACACAGGCGAGTGTGAGGGGCTGGGCGGGACCCCAGCCCAGGTCACCTGTTACTGCAAGCCCATGTGCAGAACCATGAAGTCACACTGCCCTTAATGGTCACCCTCACATCCCCTTGGACCCAAGTTGCCACCACAACAGGTCAGCTCCAGCTCACACCCTCCATCCCATTACCTGGCCCTCCCCAGACTTGCTGTGCCACTGATGTCGCCAACTCTAGGATTCTGTGGCTGACACCTGAGTGGCTCCCTCCCTTACCCTTTGACCTCTAGGCCAGCAGCATGCATCCTTGAGCGTGTGCAGAGGCTTTCAAGGAGACAATGAGCCTGCGTGGTCTTCAGAAAACTGTAACTTTAGAGCCCGAGCTTTTAGCTTCGTGTTCTGTAAGTGAACTTGACAGCCTGGCAAAGTACACGCCAGGGGTGTAGAGCTCAGCTCCGGCCTCTCTGGTCTCTGCGTGGACCAACCCTAGCCTCTGCTCACACCATCTCCACGAACATCCCCCTGGGAAAGGCAAGACACTGCACGAAGCGGAAGCCCAGGAAGAGGACGAGCACCCAGCATGGGTGCCTCGCGTTACTGTAGGGCAGCAGAGAACTGGGACGACGTTTCAGCCTCACACAGCGCTTCTTCTGAAACGGTCTCCTTCCAAATAACCTGGGTCTCACCCCTTCTTCCCCAAATTCCCGTTCACAACGGTCCTTCTCCAACTTTACCCAAGGATACACGCGCGTGGATGCCGTTTTAATCCATGGCTCCCAGAACGCAACGATAACTCAATCCACAGAAAGAGAAGAGGTTAATATTCAGAGCCTACTGTTCACAAAAATAGTTTTAATCTTATTTCAGGTTATGTAAATACGTTTATTATGGGAAATAGGATAGGGCCAACAATAGAAGACTTGACTTGCAAGCTTTCAAGACTTTCAGAACTCTAAGATGGGACAGCGGCATGAGAATTCTGTAAAGAGAATTCTAGAAGGAATGTTGGAAATAAATCCCTGTTGAAGAACAGCTGTGCTGATAGCTGTTGGGGAAGAGTGGCATTTAGCCTGGACACATTGAAAGCAGAGATAGAACTGTTTTATTTGAAAATATCAGTATTCGCAACATCCTAGAAATTACATCCTTTGCTTCTACGTTACAGCAGGTGTGTGGTTCCTCCAAAGGCTCCTAGGGGTCAGAGGTCACTAAGTTCTGTCCTCGGCTGCCCTTCACACTGTCCTTGGCTTTCACGACATGACTTTCTTTCGAAGCTCACTCCATTGCAGTAGGCCAACCGCCACTGTCCCTTCTGGTCAGCACCGCAGCCCCTGTACCACCCCGCAGCCGTTCTTCTATGGCATTGGCTCTGGCTCACCAGTGACCTCCCCTCTTTGTCCTGTCCGCGTTTTGGCAATGTTGCCATCCCAACGCGCAAATGCTGGCTTTCCCCCTTGCTCTCGCTCAGCCGCTCAGAACACAGCCTGCACCTGGTGTCATTGCACCACCCTTGTCATCTATTTATCAGACACAGCTCTCCATGTACGTGGACTGTGCACCTGATCAACCAACCCAGATCTAAAATATTTGGGAAAAGGGATCGCCGCGGCTCAGAGGGTTAAAGCACCATTTGGGATGCCACGCATTGTTTCAGAGAGCTGAGCCAGGCCTCACATTCTCTGCTTCTGATCCAATTCCTGCCAGTGTGCTTGGGAAAGCAGCGGGTGATGGCCGAAGTGCTTGGAGTTCATGGCCCCTGGTGGTGTGGGGCACAGGCTTACCCCAGCTGGGGTGGGGAATGATTTCCAGACAGCACCTGGGGGCCTCAGTCCGAGAAGGATGGGAGCCATGAAGAGGACTTTGTCACTCCAAACTCGGTCTTCTGATTCAGCTCGCTGGCTCCCGGCTCTCTCCTCCTGGACTTGGACTGCAGCATTCGCAGGGTGAGTGAGCTGTGCCCTCCAGGGCTATTTCCGGCCTGACAGCTGACAGGTCTTCCGCATGGTGCACTCACCACTGAGCTTCCTGCTGCTCACCCTGTAAGCCTCAGGCTAGGACGCCTACCTTTCCACGTCACTGTGATGTCTTTCTCAGTGGGGAACATACTTCCATGTGGACAAACATAATACTAATCCATAGTCGCAATGCCTACCTAACAATATATCCATGAGTATGTGCCCTGCTTTATTTAACCACTCCTATTTTGTTCACAGGTTGTTCCCAAATTTCCTGCCATGAACATCCTTATATCCACATCTTTCTGTTTTATTTAATTACTTCCTAAGAAAAGATTCCCAGAAGTGGATTAGGTCAGATAGAAAGTACAATAACACACACACACACACACACACTCACACAGAGCCAAATCTCTTCTACAAAACTTATCTCACTTCACACTCGAACATAGGAGTCCATTTTCCCTACAATTTCATCAACCTTTAGTGTTATCTTTTATAAAAGAAAAATCGTTTGCTATTTTACTGGAAAAAAGTTAGTGGCATCATTTCAATCCGCTTTTCCTTGATTGCTTCCAGTTTTCATGAACTCCCAGGCCAATCACAGTTCTTTGCCACTGAATTGGTGATTTGTGGACTGTGGCCGGTACTGTTCATTTTTTCTTTTTGACTTAAAAATCACTACACATGTACTTTTCTATATTACATTTTATAGCTGTTTTAAAGCTATGACCTTATTTATTAAATACGTTGCACATATTTTCCTTATTTTAGCACCTCCCCCTTTTTACTTTGTCTATTTGGGAGGCAGAGAGATAGAGCACCCTTACACGAGGTAACTCCCCCAACTTTTCGCCTGCTGTGGCTGAGACTGGGCCTTGGGGCCAAAGCCAGAAGTGGAAAATTCCGTCCAGGTCTCCCGGGGGACGGCAGGAGCCCAGTCACCTGAGTCCTTCCTGCTGCCTCCCAGGCCCACAGTAGCAGGAAGCTGGACTCAGAAGCCAAAGCCAGAGATGGTATCCCCAAGTGGACGTGGGCATCCTAGCTGGCATCTTAATCGCTAAGCCAAATGCCCACCCCTGCCATTTGGTTTATAATGTTGTTCATGGTTACATGATGGAGCAGAATTGGTTAGCTTTTATCTAGACCATGAATAGGCAAACTTCTTCTGTTAAAGGATAGCCATGCCAAAGCAGCCACAGACAGTAAAAAGTAAATGGACAATAAAACTTTATTGGCAACAACAGGCAGTGGGCCAGATTTGGCCTGCGGGCTGTGGTTCTTTTTTTTTAAGATTTATTTTATTGTATTTGAGAGCCAGAATTACAGAGAGAGGGAGGGAAGGAGAGGGAGAGAGACAGACAGAGAGATAGACAGAGAGAAAGAGAGAATCTTCCATCTGCTGGCTCACTCCCCACATGGCCACAACACGAGAGCTGAGCCCATCTGAAGCCAGGAGCCAGGAGCTTCTTCCAGGTCTCCCACGTGGTGCAGGGGCCCATGACTTGGGCCATCTGCTTTCCCAGGCCATCAGTGGGGAGCTGGATCGGAGCTGCAGCTGTGGGCTGCGGCTTTCTAACCCTTGACTGCTAGGAATCGAGACGTCTATTTATTTTCCTCCTAGTTCTGCTCGTTAGCCCTTCTAACTCAGCTCTCTCATACCCCAGTTCTTACCCATTCTTTGGGGAAATCCATAAAGAGCGGGACACGGCCTGCAGTCTCCCAGGACGGTTCACCTCGTCTCTACATCATTCAGTCAACGCCGCTTTGTTCAGAGAAACAAATATTGCCACAGCTCTCGGTATTTGCCTCCACTACACGATTTGATGAAATAAAAATGTTAAGAGCGTTCCTCGGGTTACTATTTCTTCTTCTGACGTTGGAAGATTATTTCCCGTATTTACAAAGACTCAGACTTTCTCTGGATCACTGGTGTTTGCATCAAATCCATGGTATCACTTAACACACGGCATTTGCCCTCCTCTCGTAGGTCAGGCTAGGGGGGTCACCTCTTAGAGACGTGCAGTTCTCCTGTGGAGCTCTGCTTACAGTGAGGCTAGGTGCTGCAGGGTACAACACAGGACCTTGTTAATGCCTCTGACCTTGGGCACCGGGTTTCCTCTGAGTGTGTGTGTGTGTGTGTGTGTGTGTGTGTGTATTAAAGATTCATTTATTTATTTCAAAGTCAGAGTTACAGAGAGAAAGGCATAGACACATACAGATAGGGGGAGAGAGAGAGAGAGAGATCTTCCATCTGCTGGTTCACTCCTCAGTGGTCCAGGACTGGGCCAGGCTGACACTAGGAGCCTGGAACTCCATCAAGGTCTCTCATGTGGGTGGTGAAGCCCCAAGCACTTGGGCCATCTTCTGATACTTTACCCAGACCATTAGCAGAGAGCTGGATCAGAAGTGGAGCAGCCCAGACTCAAACCAGCACCCATACAAGACACTAGTCTCACAGGCAATGGCTTTACCCACTGCGCCACAATGCTAGCCTAGTGCTGAGTACATTTAAATAAGAGGAGAGCATTCTCCCTTTCCCATACAATTTGTTTTATGTTTGAAAAACAATACTTTATTTTACAACAGATAAGCCTAAGTATCCAAAAGAATGCAAGTCACCACATTTAAGCTAAGAAGCACCTCTGAGATTATGTTTAAAGACGGTAAAGCAGCAAGGTAGTGATTAAGAAACGTCATTCATACTCCGCACGGTCACTGTGTGTGGACGACGCTGAGTACCGCTCAGGCCTACAGCATTCTGTCACTACACCTCCAGGACGATCACCCCATTTTGTAGACAAATGAGCTGCCCCTCCACGCCCTCAGGGGTTCGGTTACAGGACGGCCCACCAAGGACACCAAACTCCGCAGATGTTCAAGTCCCTTCTATAAACTGGTGTAGTGCTTGTACGTCACCTGTGCATTCTCCAGGGAACCTCACATCAGCTCCAGATGACTTACAATACGTAACACAATGTAAAAGCTACCTCAACAGCTGGCACTCTGCTTTGTTAAGGGAGCAAGGACCAGAGGGAGAGTCTCTATGTTCAGTACAGATGCAAGCATCACAGGTTTAATGAACCCTGCTCCCATCTGTCGTTGGCTGACCCAAACCCGGGGACAGAGAGCCAGTTATGCAAATTTCTTGTTGAAGTCCACAGCTGCCAACAGAGCCTACACTTGTGACGAAATTTGGAGTCCATGCTCTAAATTGCTTTTCTTCAAAATTCTGAACCGCCCAGTGCTGTGGCTCACTAGGCTAATCTTCCGCCTTTGGTGCCGGCACCCCAGGTTCTAGTCCCGGTTGGGGCGCCAGATTCTGTCCCGGTTGCTCCTCTTCCAGTTCAGCTCTCTGCTGTGGCCCGGGAGTGCAGTGGAGGATGGCCCAAGTGCTTGGGCCCTGCACCCCATGGGAGACCAGGAGAAGCACCTGGCTCCTGCCATCGGATGAGCACAGCACACCAGCCACAGTGGCCATTGGGGAGTGAACCAACGGAAAAAGGAAGACCTTTCTCTCTGTCTCTCTCTCTCACTGTCCACTTTGCCTGCCAAAAAAAAATTCTGAAACCTAATTCTTTAAGATTGTCCTCGGCTTCTGAGAATAAGAGCAGCAGTAACAGCAGCACACATGGGCCAGGCCTGGCAGTTAGGATCCCCAGGCACTAATTCTCCTGGTCCCCCAAATCCGTCTTACTTAGGTGGGCACTAAATATATTTCCATTTCTCAGATGAGGAAACCAGGGCACAAACATTGAAGTCTGTGCACGTCGGAGCCAGGGTTTAAATGCAAACTGTGCTTCCGGCTCCAGAATCCACACTTGGAGCAGCCACGCTTCAGTCACAAGAGATGTAGACATCACCGGAGAACACGCAAACGGCCAACCACTGCTCATCACAGCTTAGTTCCTCTCCTGTTACTCTGAGCAGAGTGCAACTGTCTAAAGCACACCAACTGTTTCAAAGCAGCTTCTCCCGTGAAACAAAACCCTTGCAGAGAGCCTTCTTCAATTCTTAGAAACTCTTATTTGTTTGGTCGTTTCCTTAGCAAGCGAGGTCCTGCTAACTTCTCCCATATGAAGGCACCACGTTGCCTTCTTGAATTATCCGTCCTCTCTTTGACAACCAAGTGTACTGAAGATCTTAGTCTATGTTCTGCTGAGGAGAGACGTGCATTCCTGCCACCTGTTCACGTGCGTGCTGTTGGGAAGCCCAGTGCCCTCTGTGTTAGGGCTATGCTTGCTACCAGGAGGGAGTCATTTTCCTCTCCACTAAGTCCTAATATCAGTCAGTTCTGAACCAGCCTGCTTTAACCAGAAAGCTGTCGAGAACAGCATGGGCTTGGCAGCTCGTAACTTTTTACAACACACTTAAAATGAGCATAGCAGTTAAAAACATGGGGGGAAAAAGTCTATACCAACCTAAATAAGAACTGGCAATCTGCGGCCGGCACCGCGGCTCACTAGGCTAATCCTCCCCCTGCAGCGCCAACACCCTGGGTTCTAGTCCCAGTTGGGGTGCCGGATTCTGTCCTGGTTGCCCCTCTTCCAGGCCAGCTCTCTGCTGTGGCCCGGGAGGGCAGTGGAGGATGGCCCAAGTGCTTGGGCCCTGCACCTGCATGGGAGAGCAGGAGGAAGCCATTTGGGGGGTGAACCAACAGAAGGAAGACCTTTCTCTCTCTCTCACTATCTAAATCTGCCTGTCAAGAGAGAGAGAGAGGGAGAGAGAGAGAGAGAGAGAGAGAGAGAGAGAGAGAGAGAACTGGCAATCTGGGACCAGTGCTGTAGCTTAGTAAGCTAAGCCTCCACCTGCAACGCCGGCATCCCATATGGGCACCGGTTCAACTCCCGGCTGCTCCACTTCCCATCCAGCTCCCTGCTAATCAGGGAAAGCAGAAGCAGATGGCCCAAGTCCTTGGGCCCCTGCACCCACGTGGGAGACCCGGAAGAAGCTCCTGGCTCCTGGCTTCAGCCTGGCCCAGCCCTGGCCGTTGCAGCCATTTGGGAAGTGAACCAGCAGATGGAAGATCCCCCTCCCCTTTCTCTCTCTCCCTTTCTCTCTCTCTCTCTCTCCCTCTCTCTCTCTCTCTCTCTCTCTCTGTGTGTGTGTGTGTGTGTAACTCTGCCTTTCAAGTAAATAAAATAAATCTTTAAAAAGAGAGAGGCACTGAAATATATGAGTTTATTGCATGCATCTCACTTGCAGTCGTCTCCAAAGTCTATGTTGCCAGCCAGTGCTAGTAATTATCCCTTTTTTGAGACAGGGAATCGGTGCCAACACCTGTGGATAGTCTTGGTTGTCACAACCGGACCGGGTTCTGTGGACACGTTGTGGGAAGAAGCCAGGGATATTGCTAACCCTCCTGCGATGCAGACAATAAGCAGTTGTCTGCTCTGGGGAGCCTTGCCTCCCTGCAGTCTGTGCCCATTCTCATGAGTCAATAAACCTTTCCTCCGAGCAAAAGGAAAAAAGAAAGAAAAAACCAAGCAACTGTGTAGCTCCAAATGCCAGCAGCGCCGAGACGGCGAAGCCCTACAGGGCTGCCACGTCCTGCCTGCCCTTCGGTGCCAGCTCAGATGTCACCTTCCGGAAGCCTCCAGAATCCCTTCTCCCACTTCTGCGTGCTCTCCCCAGCTCCTTGTGGGGACAGCAGCGGGAACACTCGGCCCTTCCCGCTAACCACGCACAGCGGCTGCCTGGACTCACGCCTGCCTGATTCGTCAGCGCTCCCAGAGGCTCGCACGGGGCTCAGCCCCCGCCAAAGAGGCATGAGATGTTTGTCTCCTGCATGGCTGGGGAATACCGTGTCTGTTTCCTGTCCCAGGCTGTATTTCCTAGGAATTCCGTGGCCTGACAGCTCCGGGTTCCAAGAAGCCACGCCCCTTCCTGGCATCAACCACAGGAAAGACGGTGCCCCCATCAGCCTCAGAGGGGAGAGGCGAAACCAACGTGGCAGAGCGTATGTCTCCGGGGGTCCAGGGGTGCCCCCCAGCATCACTCAGGCAGGCACAACCCTGGCTTGGACGGGAGCCCGACAGTGCAGGGAGCAGGAGCAGCAGCTTCAAGCCTCGAGACCCTAGCTGTTCTCAGGCCTGGACGCAGACACGCTGCTGCGGGGGGGATCGGGCCTGCTGCCCACCGCCCCCCTGAACTCCGCGTTTTCTCTCCAAGTCCTTGGGTTGTCAGGGAGCCTGCAGCGTCCCGGCAGGCCTAGAAAACTGCTGAATCTAAATAAACCGGCTCGGCGACCCAGCTCCGGCTGCACCCAGATGTGCCAGCTGCCACTTCCTCCTCCCCAGCTGCTTGGGCAAGGCGCTGTGCCGCATGCCATGGGATCTCCGCCCAGCAGCTGAAATGGCAGTGAAGCCTGCGGGGTCCCCGCTCCGGACCGCAGGAAGCAGGCACGAGGGAGCCTTGGGGATGCTGCCAAAGGAGTGATTAAAGTGGGGTAGGAGAGAGAAGAAGTGCTAGGTCAGCCTGACCCACAGATCTCACACCACCACCACAAGCTCCGTACGTGATGCGGAACTTTCTGATAGTCACATTTTAACAAGGAGAGGCCAGCATTGTGGCTCAGCAGGTTACGCTGCCGCCTGCGATGCCAGCATCCTGGATGAGCGCCGATCAGTCCTGGTGGCTCCACTTCAGAGCCAGCTCCCTGCTAACGGTCCTGGGAAGCAGGGAGCAGAAGATAGTCCAAGTGCCTGGGCCCCTGCCACGCACACGGAGGTCCCAGATGGAGCTCCAGGCTCCTGTCTTCCCTCTGGTCCAGACCTGACTGTTGCGGCCATAGATGGAAGATTTCTCTCTCTCTCTCTCTCTCTCTCTCTCTCGGTCTCTCCCTCTCTCTCTGTCACTCTACCTTTGAAATCAATAAAATGATTCTTAAGAAGATAGAAAAAACTGCTATAACTTTCAATAAAAACCAATATAGTCCAAGTAGTATCAGTTCATCCTATAATCAACATAAAGAGTATTATCAGTGATTTACATAATTTTAGTATAGCAGGTCTTTGAAATTTGCTGCATGTTCCACACTTAACAGAGTATCTCAGAGGAAATAACCACATTGCAAGAGCTCAGCAGCCGTATCTCAGAAGCTCATGGATAGTGCGTGTCTGAGTGCTCCAGTACCCGACCAAGGCGACTCTCAGTGCCTGGCTCACGCATCACACACACAACAGGAGACTAAGGAACACCTGATAGACAATGCGATGAGGAGTATTTTGAATTGACTGGCATTCCTCTCAAGGGAGCACATTCCACACGGGGCTGGGAGACGTCCTTCCAGCAGCTCGCTGTGGCAGACGTAAGGGTGGGAGTGGGAGGCGGAGAACCCCACGGAGAACGCGGGATGGCAGGCTGAAGGCTGAACTTGCACCTCTCAGAGGGTTCGCTCCGTCTGGAAGGGAACTCTTAATTAAGCTCCCAGGATCAAGTCAGAAGACAACAGAGCTTCATTGCACACTTGGAAAATTGTCAACATCTCCAACATCAAAAAGAGCGCATTAGGGCCACTGGGAAGCACCCACACGAAAGAGCGCGTGGCCATGATAAGGCACTTCTTGGAAACACGGGGATGGAAAGAACACAGAACTAGAAGTGGAGAAGAGCAGTCTTGAGCGCAGTGGCTCTCAAAAGCCAATTTCACAAGAGCAAAAGAAAGAAACATTCAGAAAATTGCCATCGGCTTTACTGGGAAATGCCGCGATCCATGATCAACGATTTTTCTGGACTTTCCAATGTTTTTCTAATGAATGCAAATTTTCTGAGAGTTAGGGAGATAAAAAACAAAAGCAAAACCCAATGACTCACTTGTCAGAATTCCCCTGGTTGGGTAACTACTTGCTTATGTGTGTGTGTGTGTGCGTGTGTGCACAGCCATGCAAGTGTGTGTGCACATGCATGTGCGTGGGTGGGCGTAGATCTTCCTGGGCCGTCCGCTGAGTCTGATCTCAGGCTGATGCTCAGTCGGTCTGGGAAAAGGCCATCTTCCTCCGCTCTGTTATAATTATCTCCTAGAACTGTGTTCATTTGGCTGGAATAACTCTTCCGTCGCCATGCTGTTCTCATTTCTTAGCGCACGTCCCCCATGGCTTTTTGTGAGATAATCTCTCATGAACACGCCCAGCTAAGAGGAGAATGAGCTTGGCTCTTCACTTTATGTGTAAATAAGACCATAAATCACCTCCCATCTCCATGTTCTCTCCCCTAAATCTCAACCCAGAGGTAAAGAACCTGAGGCGATTATGCAGCCATGAGCATCAAGCCACATTCATGACATCTAATCACAGCAGGCTGGCCGCACAGCTTCCGAGAGGCTCATCTGTCAACAGCCTGCTTTGTGTGGTAGGGTTAAGAGGGGACAATAAAGCTGACAGCAAAGTGAAAGTAGGAAATTCAAGCTATTCAGAAAAGAACATACCCCACGTAGATAAAATATGCTATTTATGAAATATCGTAAGACGGTAACACATTCAACGAAGAGGTATGCGCTAAAAAGATCAAAGTTTATAAAAGGAAGTCCTATATTGCCAGATATTTCTTTTTCCTGCAAGATACTAAATTGGATACCCTGACCAACCCATCCAAATAGAAGAACCCAAACACTACAGCAGAGATCTATGAAACTGTTTCTGCACGCTAAGGTGTGTACGGCTAGAATGTTCGCCGATCTCCGAGGCGAGCTGAGCCAGCGCACTCTGGAAGTGCCATGCGGCAAGCACCCGGAGAACCTTGGTGAGACTGCGGCGGGTGTAGGGGCAAAGTCAAGGCCACAGCAGACTCAGGGTGGGAACAACAAGACTCACGTACAGTCCGGGCATTCTCTGAGGGGCTTGACCCACAGGGAGACCCCCACGGAACAGGAGCAAACTATCACAATCCCGAGGCTGGAAGGAGTGAAACAAACAACCAGAGGCCACGTGGACTTGTGGGCCTGTTTTCCACGTAAGCTGAAAACCTCCAGCAGGAAATGTTAGCTGGAGGTGGGCACTGCCCCAGAGGGACTGGCAGGACATCCTCAGCTACAACCCAGGCCTCAGAGAATCTCCATAGATCAGTTCCTAATAAAAAAATGAGAGGGACCGGTGCTGTGCTGCAGCAGGTTAAAGCCCTGGTCTGCAGTGCCGGCATCCCATATGGGCTCCAGTTTGAGACCCAGCTGCTCCACTTCTGAACCATCTCTCTGCTGTGGCCGGGGAAAGCAGTAGAAGATGGCTCAAGTCCTTGGGCCCCAGCACCTGCATGGGAGACCCAGAAGAAGCTCCTGGCTCCTGGCTTTGGATCAGCCTAACTCCGGCCATTACGGCCAATTGGGGAGTGAACCAGTGGATGGAAGACCTCCCTCTCTCTCTCTCTCTCTCTCTCTCTCTCTCTCTGCCTCTCCTTCTCTCTCTGTGTAACTCTTTCAAATAAATAAATAAATCTTTTTAAAAAAATGAGGAGTTCGCCACCTAAAATAACAAAATACAAGAAAATAATGTATATACTAATGCCTTTAAATGATGGATTAGTTGGACAAGCCTTCTCAGTGGGGGAAAGGTAAAAGAGCTGTACTCAGAAAACTATAAAACATGGACGATAGAAATTAAAAAGTCACAACTAAACAGAAAACAAATCCCAAAGTCACAAATTGGGAGAATTAATTTTAAAGTGCCAATATTACTCAATATGAGACACACATGGGATACAATCTCCACCAAAATTCCAAAGACATTTTTCAAAGGAATAGAAAAAGTTTTAAATATATATGGAACTGCAAAAGAGTTCAAGCAGCCAAAACAATCTTGAGGAAGAAAAACGGAGTAGGATATGATAACACTTCCTGACTCAAATTATATTACAAAGAAATGGTCGTAAAAACAATATGGAGCTGACCTAAAAGCCAACACAGAAATCAGTGGAGGAGAACAGAGGCTCCAGAGATAACACCAAGCACATACAGTCCACTAGTCTTCAACAACGCCACCAGAGGGACACAACAGTCCCTGCCTTTCCTCCTTTGGAAAAACATAAACTGGCTGCTTATCTCACACCATCACAAAAGTCAACTCAAAACAAGACTGAAATGCAAGGACCCGAATCCATAGCACGGATGGGAAATAGAGGGCAAGTTCTTTGTCACGGATTTTGGCAATGACTTTTTGGGTCGGACACTAAACGTTCAGGCAACAAAGCAAAAGTAAATCAGTGAGACTACATAAAATTAAATGGCTTCTGCTAACAGAGGAACAATCAACAAACACAAGGGCAGCCTGCAGAATGGGAGAAAATATTTACCAACTACTTATTTAACAAGGGGTCAATATCAAAAATTATAAGAAACTCCAACAACTCAATAGCAAAAGTAACCAAACTGGACAGAGGACCTGAATAGACTTTTTCCCGAAGAAGACAGGAAAACAGCCAACCAGGGGGCGTGGGTGGGAGGTAGGTTGGGTGGGCAGTGTCCCTATGTTCCTGACTCTGTAAACATTAAAAAAAATTTAAAAGAATTTTAATACAACAACAAAAGGCCAACAAGTATAGAAAAGATGCTCAACATCACTAACACGAGGGAAGTGCAAACAAAGCCACAAGGAGATATTACCTTCACCTGTTAGAATGACCATTATCAGGAAGACAAGAGGTGGGCCGGGCGCTGTGGCCTAGCGGGTAAAGCCACCTCCTGCAGTGTTGGCATCCCATTTGGGCACCGGTTCAAGTCCCTGATGCAACTCCCAATCCACCTCCCCGCTAACATGCCCGGGAAAGCAGTAGAAGATGGCCCAAGTCCTTGGGCCCCTACACCCACGTGGGAGACCGGGAAGAAGCTCCTGGCTCCTGGCTCCTGGCTCCTGGCTTCAGCCTGGCCCAGCTCGGATTGTTGTGGATGTTTGAGGAGCGAATCAGCGGATGGAAGACCTCTCTTGCTCTCACTATCACTCTCACTCTCGCTCTCGCTCTCTCTCTCTCTCTCTCTCTCTCTCTCTGCATCTCTATAACTCTGCTTTTCAAATAAATAAATCTCTTAAAAAAAAAAAGGTGTTCACAAGGATATGCAGAAAAACAACCTGCAGTATACTGTGAATGGGAACACAGATTGGTATGGCCTGTGTTGGAAATAGGGGGGAGGCTCTTAATGGAATTAAAACAGAGTAACCATAGAACCCAGCAACTCCTCCTCTGGGAATATACCCAAAGCAGACGAAGTCACCACCTTATCTGCACTCCCACGTTCATCTCAGCTTCACTCCCAATAACCAAGACACAGAAACAGCCCAAGTGCCTGTCAATAACAGAACAGATACAGTGATGGTAGACACCAGGGAACTTCAGAAAGTCTGTGAAAAATGGAACTAAACAATAAAGTTTATTTTCCACGAACTTTTTCAGAGCCCCGTGTGTGTGTGTGTGTGTGTGTGTGTGTGTGTGTATGTGTGTGTGTAAATCCCCTTAAAAGAGGGAAATCCTGCCACTTACAACTTATGGATGAACCTAGATTAATTTATGCTAAGTGAATAGCCAGACAAAGTAATATTATACAGTCTCACTTATAAAAATCCCAAAAAACCCGAGAGTAGACCAGACGGTGTCAGGCATTGGGAACAGGGTAAGTGGGGGGACACAGGCCAGAGGTACCCATTTGCAGTTCTTTTGGATGAATGAGTCTGGCTATCCAGTATACAATATGAAGATTATAATTAGCAATATTGACTTGTATCTTGGAAATTTACCAAGGTTGTTGATGTTAGGTCCTCTTAACACACTCACACACACAAAACCATGTGAGATGATGATGTGAGTTTACCTGACTGTAATAATCACTTTCCTACTTACATGGATATCAACCATCACATTGGGTCACTACACGTTGCATACATGTATCAAGTTATCACACTGTGCTCTCCACAAAGATGTAAGGCTCTGGGGCCTTCCCTCCCTCGGCTGACTCAACACACCCCTGAGTGCTGTATGTTGCAACGGAACCCCGGCTCTAGGCCCGGCAGCACCAGCGCAGGGAAAACACACCTGGGGTGGGCGCCTGCTGCCTTGAGGTGGAAACATCGCTGTCTGCTCTGTGGAGTGCTAGCCTGTACGTCTTCAGGATAGGTCAGGACTGCAAATCCTGCTCTTCGGATCCGCCTCTTCCTGTGGCTCCGCCTACTGCAAGATGAGAGGTCGTCTCTGCAAACTCTTTTAGTGTTTTTGTTAGTTAACTGCCCTCAGTTCTTAAAAAGTAAAAAAATTCCCTTCACTGTTGCTTCACAGCCTGTGAAGCATGCATGCAACTGGATAAAAGCCAGCAGGGGGACACAAGTCCACAATGCAGAGTTACTCCAGGACCCTGCACCCAAGGAAGGGCAGCCGTGCAGAGACTGCCCTTTAAAAGGGTCTTGTATTGGACCAAAGGGGCTGGCCCTCATCCCACCACCATGCTCAGGCCAGGGCACCCCAACAGGGGGCAGCGCAGTCAGCCATGGCTGCTTTGCTCAGACACTGGCCAGGAGGCCTCTCCAAGAAAAACTCAGCCTTGACCTGAAGCCTAAGGCGGACGCCGAGGGAGGAGACAGTGGGCAGCTGTCAGGTGACCACACGCACAGCTGCTGGGCAGAAGCACCAAAGTGGCCCCTCTCTGGTCTGCCCTAGCCTACACAGGAAAGACGCATGCTTGAAAGCGCAATTATCCAAACGTCTGTCTCAAGGAGCTAGAGGAAAAATAGCGAATTAAGCACAAATGGAAGGAAAAGGTGGCAGTAACAAAGATAAGAGGGGGCTGGCATGGTGGTGTGGCAACGTAGCCACTGCCTGCGACACCAGCGTCTCCTGAGCACCTGTTCGAGTCCCGGCTGCTCCACTTCCAATCCAGCTCCCTGCTCATGCACCTGGGAGAGCAGCGAACATGGTCCAAGGCTCAGTCCCTGCACCCACACAGGGAGCAGGACAGTCACCCGCTCCTGGCTATCTGTGCAGTGAACCGGAAGATGGAAGTGTGCGCTCTCTCTCACCCTCTCTCTCTGTCACTCTACCTTTCGAGTACATAACTAAATACATCTTACCAAAAACAAGACAGTAGAGAAAGCACTGATGTAGAAAGCAAATGAGCACAGTGAAAATCTGACTTCAGAAAGACTAAACAATCACTAACTCCTTAGCCAGGCTTACCAAGAAAAAAGAAAGACAAATACAAACTGCCAATATCAAGTTCAACATATGTTGAAAAGATAATACAGATACATACATAAGACAATAAAATGATAAGAAGCAATTTTATGCCATACATTTGACGACTTCTAAATGAAATGGATGAATTCCTTAAAAAGCACAACTTTCTACAATAGTCACACACACAAATTAAAAATGTAAATAGTCCTATATGTGTCAAACTAATTGAATCCATAATTCAAATCCATAATTCAAATCCATAACTCAAATCCATAATTCAAAGAAAACTCTGGTCGTCATCGGCATCACCAGTAAATCCTTCCATGTATTGAGAAACAAATCACACCTCTCTTCTACAAACCCAAAGCTGGGAACACAAAAATACTTCCCAACTTGTTTTATGGGGACTTGATACCATAATCTGTCAAGGATATTATAAGAAAGTAAAATTATAGGCCAATTTCTGTCAGACTAAGATGCAAAACTTCAAAACAAAATAGTAACAAATCAAGTCCAGAACCTGTGGCTTATTCCAGGAACACAAGATTGACTTGACATTCACCGGGCCAGAGCTGTGGCGTAGCAGATAAAGCTGCCGCTTGCAGCGCCCACATCCCATGTGGATGCCCGTTCGTGTTCCAGCCGCTCCACTTCCGATCCAGCTCCCTGCTAATGGCCTGGGAAAGCAGTGGAAGATGGCCCACGTGCTTGGACCCCTGCAACCACATGGGAGACCTGGAGGAAGCTCCTGGCTTCTGATTGGCCCAGCTCCAGCCATTGCAGCCATTTGGGGAGTGAACCAGCAGATGGAAGACCTCTCTCTCTTTGTCTCTCTCTCTTTCTCTGTCTCTCTCTATATAACTCTGTCTTTCAAATAAATAAATAAATCTTTTCAGAAAGTTTTTATTTAATAAGTATAAATGTCATAGGCACAGCTTTTGGATTATAGTGGTTCTTCCCCCCATACCTGCCCTCCCACCTCCACTCCCGTCCCACCTCCTACTACCTCTCCCACCCCATTCTTCATTAAAATTCATTTTTAATTATCTTTAGATACAGAAGATTAATTCTATACTAAGTAAAGATTTCAACAGTTTGCACCCACACAGACACACAAAGTATAAAGTACTGTTTGAAGACTAGTTTTACCACTAATTCTCATAGTACAACTCATTAAGGACGGAGGTCCCACATGGGGAGCAAGTGCACAGTGGCTCCTGTTGTTGATTTAACTAACAATTGACACTCTTAATAAATCTTTTTTAAAAAGATTGATTTAGGGGCTGGTGCTGTGGCACCAGGTAAAGCCGCCACCTGCAGTGCCAGCATCCCATATGGGCGCTGGTTCTAGTCCCGGCTGCTCCATTTCCAATCCAGTTCTCTGCTATGGTCTGGGATAGCAGCAGAGGATGGTCCAAGTCCTTTAGTGTCTGCAACCATGTGGGAGGCCCAGAAGAAGCTCCTGGCTCCTGGCTTCAGATCGGCACAGCTCCAGGTGTCGGAGCCAACTGGCGAGTGAACCAGTGGATTGAAGACTTCATTCTCTCTCTCTCTCTGCCTCTGCCTCTCTGTAACTCTGCTTTCAAAAATAAAACAAATCTTAAAAAAAAAAAAAAAAGCGAGCCAGTGTCCATGTGGGATGCTGGTGTTGTGGGCAGAAGCCTTACTCACTATGCCACAACATCGGTCCCAATACATTATAAAAAAAAAAAAAAGATTGATTTAACGCTCAAAAATAATCAATGCAATTCACTGATTATTCACATTAACAGATAAAGAACAAATACATAGCTTTTCTTGATCTATTGAAAGATGTATGTGATAAAACTCTGCACCCATTCATAATAATCATTTAAAAACACCCTCAGCTAACTAACCTAGAAAGAAACTGCCTCTGATAAAGGACAGATCTCCACACCCGCAGTTAATAACACACTGAGGGAGGCAGGCATGGTGGTGCAGCGTGTTGAGCGGCCGCCTGCAACACCAGCATCCCTGTGAGCACAGGTTCGAATCCCAACTGCTCCAGTTCCAACCCAGTTCCATGCTCACGTGCCTGGGAGGGCAGCAGAGGGTGAGCCATGAGTGCAGGCCACTGCCATACACGTGGGAGACCCAGATGGAGTTCCTGGTTCCTGGGTTTGGCTTGTCCCAGACCCAACAGTTGAGAGCATTTGGGAGGTGAACCATTGGCTAGAAGATCTCTCTCTCTCTCTCTCTCATAACTCTGCTTTCCAAATAAATAAATTTTCAAAAAAAAAAACCACACTTAGAGCTGAAATATCAAACATTTCCCCCTGACTTTCAGAATCAAAAGCAGCCACTACATTTCCTCCCTTCAACTTTGTATCGGTTGTCTTAATCAATACAATAAATCCAGGAAAAAATATATAAAGGTTTTACAGAATAATGTAAAATTCTCCCATGAAAATAATGATTGTGTACATAAAATAATCGAAGCAGTCCACAAATTACTGGACTGCATGGTGGAGTATGGAAAGGTTATTAGAGGCACAGTCAATACACGATAATCAAAGCGCGTAGGAGGTGGTGTCACACATTCTAAAACTGAGCTTCCAGGTCTTCCCTGCCCTCAGCAATGCCTCTGTCTCTTCATGCAGGTGAAGGTGTACGAAGGAAAACCCACAGCAGCAGCGTCCACGTTCTCTAGATGAGACAATTCGCTCAGGGAAGCCAATGTCAGAGTTGTTGGTTATGAGAGGTGTGACCCTGGGTGCTCAGCCGCATGGGGAGACGCAGGAAAAACTAGAGGAGGGAGGGTCTGGAGTTGTTTCCTGTTTTGTATCCATCTTAATTCTCCCTGTTGTCTCCAGTCGCTCAGCAAGCTTTGATTAAGTGCTTAATTAATGTCGGGCTTGTTTTAGCACTTATGAAATAAAGGCAGAGCTGTGTTTATTCTAGTGGGCGAATTGAATCACAGAAAACCAGAAAGCAATAAAGAAACACAGCATGAGGACCAGGAAGAGGTCAGTGCTGTCATTACGTATGGGCGCCGGTTCCAACCCTGGCTGCTCCACTTCCAATCTAGCTCCCTGCTAATGCACCTGAAAAAGCAATGGAAGACGGCCCAAGTGCTTGGGTCCCTGCACCCACATGGGAGACCTGGAGGAAGCTCCTGGCTCCTGGCTTTAGATCGGCCCAGCTCCGGCTGTTGCGGCCATTTAAGGAGTGAATCAGCAGAAGGAAGACCTCTCTATGGCTCTCTATTTCTCTCTGTGTAACTCTGCTTTCAAATAAATAAATCTTTAAAAAAAAAAAAAAAAAGGACTAGGGACACAACCTAAAAGTGGTCTAGAATACTCTGACAGCTGGAGTTTGCGGTGGACAAATACTCCCTGGGAATTCTCAGAAATACCTAGGAGAGGCCTGAATTTACTAGACTCAAATGTGAGACGTGGACTCCAGTCATTTTAGTTGGATGTAAAAGGAATAGTGACATCTGTTGTCTACACACTTGGGACATCCAGGCTGCTTTATAACTATCACACTGATAACATCTGTATGAAAATATAAGGCCACATCGCTTGCAAAACACTTTCATTTTTTTGATATACCATTTGACAGATAATTTTTTGCTGTTTTACTCTCCAAACCTATCCCAATACTTGAAAGGCATGACTTATTCTTCCCTCTATGATACACTTGAAGGTATCCAAACAGAAAATAACACTGTACTGGAATAGAGCTTTATACTGATTTATCCACATGAAGCAATCTACTCTCTTTATAACACAGCAATCACTCAACTCTTTTAAAAGAAGAATGTTTAAGACTGAATTTAACCCTAGCCTTTCGGAGTGTCTCCATTAGACAGCTTGTTGAAACCGACTAGTGGCATAGGCCAAACGAACCTCCTCCCCTCAGATGCTGTGGTGCACAGAAATACAGTCAAATGGGGAAAGAGAACCCAGAGAGACGTGTGTTCCAAAGAGAAGTCAGCGAACATTCTGCCTCCTTCCCTCAGCAGAGTGAACCTGTGAGCACCGTGGCCAGGGTGGAGGCTGTGTTTGTGCTGCGCAGAACCATCGTTAAAGGCTTTGCTTTACCGATGGATAAGACCATCTGTCTGTCCGTCCCCTAGCTTGGAGCTAGCTGATCACTCCTCCCCTCCCTCAAAGTGTCCCTCCTGTGCATTGACTACGAAAGCACCTCCCAAGAATCCCCTGGGCCAGCGCACAGGCGAACAGGGTCAGAGTCCAATTTATAAAAATGTATGTATTTATTATTTATTTGAGAGAGTTCCCATCTGCCAGGTCACTCCCCAAATGCCCACCACGACTGGAGTTGGGCCTGGATGAATCCAAAAGTCAGGAACTTGATCCACGCCTCCCATGACCCAGTACTGGAGCCATCACTGTGGCCTCCCAGAAGCCGGAGCAGGGAGCAGAGCCGGGACTCGAACCCGGGCACTCCAGTGTGGAATGCAGGCAGCTCAAGAGGAAAAAAAAAATGCTAGGCTGAATTTTTTAATTTTTTAAAGTCAGAATTGACTCTCAGAGAAATAGAGAATGAACACGCTTCAACTATCTGCTTCACTCGTTCATGAAAGAAACAACAAAAATGGTCGGTTCAGTCAAAGGAATATGGAAAGACTTGAACGTATCTAGGCACTGGAAGAAGTAATGCTGGGATAAGATTGCTAGGTTAGCCATAACACCAGTTCCTAGCCCACAGAGCAACGGAACCATTATCCTGTGGTTATCTTGTCTTTTATTTAAGATTTATTTATTTTTTATTTGAAAGGCAAAGCTACAGAGAGGCAGAGAGAGAAAGAGAGAGACAGAGACAGAGACAGAGACAGAGAGAGAGAGGTCTTCCATCTGCTGGTTCACTCCCCAAATGGCCACAACGGCCAGAGCTGGGCCAATCTGAAGTCAGGAGCCAGGAGCCTCCTCCAGGTCTCCCACGTGGGTGCAGGGGCCCAAGGACTTGGGCCATCTTCTACTGCTATTCCAGGCCATAGCAGAGAGCTGGATCGGAAGTAGAGCAGCAGCCAGATCTCAAACTGGCACCCATATGGAATGCCAGCCCTGCAGGTGGTGGCTTTACCCACTACACCACAATGCCGGCCCCATGGTTATCTTTTCTAATGAGGAGAAATCGTGTTGCATCTCTACTGGATAAAAATCATTTCTACCTTAAAAAATCTACAAGCTACGGGTGGGTATTGGCTTCACGGCGGGGTGAGCTGCTGCTTGGGACTCCCACATTCCTCATCAGGTGCCTGGTCTGAGTCCCAGCTGCTCCGATTCTGATCCAGCTTCCTGCTAATGGCACCTGCGTGTGAGTCCCCACCACATGGAGGCCCAGAGGGAGCTCCTGGCTCCTGTCTTCAGTCTGGCCCAGCCCTGTCTGTTGTGGCCATTTGGGGAGTGAATCAGCAATTGGAAGTCTCTCAGTCTCTCTCTCTCTCTCTCTCTCTCTCTCTCTCTCTCTCTTTCTACCTCCTTTTTCCTCCATCACTGTGCCTTTCAAATAAATAAATAAACAAATTAGAGAAATGGACCTTCAAGAACACAGGCCAGGCCAGCTCACAGAAAACTCAAAACCAAACAAAAACAAAAACTCACCTGCGGCAGGCATTGAACCCAGCAGTAATTTAGAGGCCAATCAAGACACTCCGAGCCCACAGCAGAGTCTGGCCTCAACACTCAGCTCCAGGTCCCTGCTAACACACACCCTGGGAGGCAGGGATGACGGCTCAAGTGACCGAGTCCCTTCCAGTCAAGAGGGAGACCTGGACTGGGCTCCTACAAGGTGGTTCCAGCCTCGGCTATTGTGAGCATTTGAGCAGTGCTTGGGGGGCTCGCTCGCTCTCTGCCTCTCAAATAAATGAATAAATAACATTGTTAAAGAAAAACAAACTCTACCCTTGAAAGGAATAGTTAAAAGTTCATCGGACTTTTTCAAGGAATTTGCCTGTGGCGTTTAGAAAGTGTGGTTAGGAAGAGCAGAGCAGGTACGGAGGCAGCCCACGGATCCGCTGGTGCCCAGGCTGAGTGGGGATGCCTCCTCCCTTGTCTGCTGCCACAGAGTGGGCGTGGGGGAGGGTCCCAGGTGCTACGCAGAGGGGCCATGCCATGCTCAGACTCTGAGCGGAAAGGGGTTTGGAAGACTCAGTGCTAACTAACCACCCAGGGGATTGCATGCGGGAGGGAACACACCTGTGAACAGCACAGGGAAAGAGCTTTGCGCTCTGCCGCAAGTCCATTCACTGACGAAACAGACGTTCATACCGTCTTGTGGGAAAATACCGGGAGGGAAGCAAGGAGGCCCACAGATATCAGGAAACGAACACTTAGCCGCCAAGGGGTGCGTCAAAGCCACCACCGCCAGGGACGTCAGTTCTGGCAGTCACCGAACCTCCGTGAGTGCCCAGAGCCCCGTGGGGACTGCGGTGAGCTGAGTCCCGACCCCACGGAGAGGGGGAGGCACCGCCACAGCCACTGACGGGAGCCCTGTCCCACAAGGACCTCCTGGGGTCGAATCTTCGGATTCTTCAAAGCTGCGATCTCCGTGTGTGTGTGCAATCTTGTAGCTTTTAGATTTGGGCTCAGAAGTTTTTAGTTGGTGCAAGATGGAGGAAACACATCCACGGGCCAGCACCTAGTGACTTCCGTATTCAAGGTGTGGTTCTCTTGGACCCAGGTCTGATGCCAGCAACACTGCAAAAACCCCTCCTGCAGACGGGCATTCGGGTGAGCGGTGAAGAGGCCACGGAGCACACCTGCACCCACGCCGGAGCCAGGTCAGAGCGCAAGCCCCACTCCCAGCTCCGCTTCCTGGTAATGCACACCTGGAGGGCAGCAGTGACGGCCCAGCTGCTTCTGTCCCTGCCACCCCATGAGCGACTTGGGGGAGTCCTGGCTCTTGGCTTTGGCCCCACCCAGGCCAAAGTGGGGGCGGGGGGAGTGTTCTGGAGAAGGACCTGAGATGAGAATAGGAGATTCTCTCTCTCTCTCTCTCTCTCTCTCTCTCTCTCTCTCTCTCTCTCTCTCTCCCCCTCTGTGTGTGTGTGTGTGCGTTTTGGTCTTTTAAATGAATAAGTACTTTTTAAAAATCCCTTTTCCAAACCATCCGGTCTCATCTCCCAGACACCTCACCCCCAGACTGCCGCTTCCTGTCTTACCTCCCCAGGGGAAGACTCTGCCAAACTTCTGATTCAGGCTCTTCCAAGTTCTGCTTCTCAAGTCCGTGGCTTGGCCTGCCGCCGCCTTTGGATGACCGGCATTCCACTTCCACGTTTGACTTGGGCGCCCAGAAAACGCAGCCCAGCCTGGGCCTGAAATCCCTACTACTGCTCGTGAGAGGAGAGATCCGAGCTTGTGTGCGATGAGCAGAACAGATGCTGAGTTGGATGAAGAGAGAGGGATCTGTCCCGGCACACAGGTTGGGGTAAGCAGGGTGTGCGTGTGATTAAGAACGAGAATAGTGAACTGAACTGAAAAAAGGGGGATTTGTCTCAACACACGGGATGAACAGCACAGAACATGGAGATTAGAGCTTAATAGATCAGGACTGCTTCCGTAGCCACGCAGGGTGGTAACTGCAGGCAGTGGTTCTCGACCTCGACTGCACGTTCCGTAAGACATGAAAGCTTGGGCCCCACTAGGGAGATTCCAGGGCAATCTGTCTGGATTATGGGACTGGACGTCGGTACTGTTTCCAAGGCTTCCGGGGATCTCACCGTGCAGCAGTGTCACGACCCCCTGGGTGACGGACAGACACAGCGCACAGCGATTCAGAGGTGCACTCCCTTCAGAGGGCCCTGAACTCAGTCCCACCTGCGTCACCCTGGCTCTGTGTCCCTGGCCAATGTGCCACACCCACTGCACGAGGCTGTGTGGAAGAGTTTAGCAAGTATGGAACAAATGACGGCCATTGTTGTCAGCAGGTATGAAGGAAAATTCAGTGACCATTCATCATTTCACAGTATTTGAAATGGTCCTGTTACCTAACAATACCACTTGAGATGCTTAGACGAACATCATGCTGAGTTTACTATGTAGATACATATACACACATAAGTTAACTCAGTAAAATGTGTATTCATTTGAAATATTGCTGCAATAAATCATTTTGAGGAGGGCATAGAAATTATAAGTGAAGCCGACATGTGGATATCTGGAGAGTACTGTCAGAAATTTGTTTTAATATAGTTGCTAATATATATGTGTATATATATATGTGTGTATGTGTGTATATATATGTGTGTGTATATATGTGTGTGTGTATATGTGTGTGTATATATATTTGTGTATGTGTGTGTGTGTATATATTACATAGTTGCTGCCTTATCCGTGGTTGGAAACCCAGTCATACCCCACTGCCTTTGGCTTGTCTCCTATGGCCGCCTTTCCCTGCGTGGTGTTTGCGACGAAGCCCGCCTGTTCTTTCTCCTCCCCAAACCCGAGACTTCCCCAGCTTCTGCCTGTTCGCAAACCTGCCAACCCCGGAGGTGTGGAAATAAGCCCCCCCTGTACAAGTGTTGTCTTTAAATCCACCAGAGAGCCCAAGAGAAGCATCGGCGGACGTTATCGGAGGTGTGGCCGCACGGGTCTGTCCTCTCTCTCCGTTTCTCCTGCCCTCTTCCTCTCCCCACCTGCTGACCGAGCTTTCTGTCACCTCTGGGGTCCTTGCGGTCCCCTCGCCTCCAACCTCCTGGCCTCTCAGGACCTGTCAGCTAGACGTAGCTTCTCTTGTACACAACTCGGTGTCAACTCCTCCTTAGGCCTCACCAGGTCCTAACTTTCCCTTCCGCTCCAAGAGCCTGGCTCTCTTGGGTTATGACCGCTCTTGACAGATTCCTTAATACCAAATTAGGAAAAAAAAGTAACACTAGAAATCATAGCAAATGGCTCTTCTGACCCATTCTAACCAGGGGCAGAGAGATAAATGGCTACAGTGTATAAAACCAGGAACCATCCTAGAAATCTAGAAAATTCAGGTAAAATAAGTGACAGTTCTTTGTTGTCTGTCAGACTGGCCAAGATGTTTTAAAAAAATACTCAGTGTTCAGCGCAATATAAAAAAAATGGAATTTCATACGCTGATGGTGTACAATTCATAGGGAAAAGTCTGATCACATGTGTCAAAAGACTTTGCAACACAAATATGCATTAAGAGCCTCGAAAATACTCTTTAGTGTAAAAATTCCACTTCCAAAAATTAATACTAAAGAAGAACAAAGTGACATGTGACGTTTTATATACAATCATCTTTACTGCAGTGCTATTTACAATAGTAAAAATATTGGGGAACAAGTTAAATGAATCTAAGTAAATTAGGGTGCATCCATAGAATGGAATACTACACAGCCATTAAAAATCACACTCTCAAAGATGATTGATTGCCATGAATTATATGTAAGAAACACACATCCAAATAGGAAAATTTAAGAGAAAAATTCAAACTGTTAAGAGTGGTATCTCTAGGAGGTGTGATTGTAAGACTTTTATATTTTTCCAGTTCTCTATAATGAACCTATAGTGTTTTATAACAACAAGCAGATGTGCACGAGGCATTCAAAGTGCCAAAAAAGAGAAAAACAGAATAAGCAACTCTCTATTTATTTATTTGACAGGTTGAGTTATAGACAGTGAGAGAGAGAGAGACAGAGAGAAAGGTCTTCCTTCCATTGGTCCACTCCCCAAATGGCCACCATGCCCAGAGCTGCGCTGATACGAAGCCAGGAGCCAGGTGCTTACTCCCGGTCTCCCATGCGGGTGCAGGGCCCAAGCACTTGGGCCATCCTCCACTGTACTCCCGGGCCACAGCAGAGAGCTGGACTGGAAGAGGGGCAACCGGGACTAGAACCCAGAGCCCATATGGGATGCCGGCGCCGCAGGCGGAGGATTAACCAAGTGAGCCACGGCACTGGCCCAGCAACTCTCTTGAGAGAACTGCTTTAATAAAGCTTATTTGTGTCTTTAGCCCAACATCACGTGACTCTAACGCCTATCTCTCCCGGTCAGGGACTCCCTGACGCCTGCTGCATCCCGCCAGGCCAAGCTTCCTGCACAAAGACAGAGGGACAGGAAGGGAAGGCTGGACTTTGTCTGCACGTCCGGCATCATGAGTGCTGCCTCACAGACTGCAGCCAGCTACCAGGAAACCGAGACAAGCTGCACAACGCTCCGCGTCACGGTGATGCGCTCCTGAGAGGTGCTTTTCCTACTTCTAACACCAGAAAACACAAAATAAGCACAGTCTTCACTGCGGGTCCAAGGCAGCCATCGTCAGAGAACAGAACACATGTGCTGAGTTCTGTCTCGCACCTGGTTTTGGACGGAGATTGAGGGGGAAAGGCATGGGAGTGAAGGCAAGGCACACAGAAGACTGCGGGCACAACCAAGGGGCACAGGGACGTGGACCTGGCGTGACCGGCACAGGAAACCAGAGTCTGCGTGAGCCCCGGCAAGGACATCCCTCGCTGGTGCTGGCACAGAGCCAGGGTCACAGCTGGCTGGGGGGTCACAGGCACACCACAGCGACTGCTCATTTGGTCTTTCCCATAATCCATCGTGGCGGTGCAGCTCCGGACCACACCACCCCTTGTTAGCATATCACAACGAAAATGACACACCTGCTGAAGCAGAGTGCTCTGAGGTCTCTGCCCCCCCCCCCGTTTATATCTGGTTTATTTTTGGCATAATGACAATTACAAGAGCAGGCATGTGTGTGTGGGGGGGGTATGTATGTGTGTGTGAGTGTGTGTGTATGTGTGTGTATGTGTGTAGTGTATGTGTGTGGGGTGTGTGTGTGAATGTGTGGGGTGTGTGTGAGTGTGGTGTGTGTGTGTATGTATGTGTGTGTGAGTGTGTGTGTGAGTGTGGTGTGTGTATGTGGGTGTGGTGTACATATGTGTGTGGTGTGTGTGTGTGGTATATGTATGTGTGTGGTGTGTGTATGTGTGTGGTGTGTTTGTGTGAGTGTGTGTGGTGTATGTATGTGTGTGGTGTGTGTGTGAGTGTGTGGGGTGTGTGTGAGTGTGGTGTGTGTGTGTATGTGTATATGTGTATGTGTGTGTGTGTGGTGTGTGTATGTGTGTGGTGTGTTTGTGTGAGTGTGTGTGGTGTGTGAATGTGTATGGTGTGTGTGTGGTGTGTGTATGTGTGTGGTGTGTTTGTGTGAGTGTGTGTCGTGTGTGAATGTGTATGGTGTGTGTGTGGTGTGTGTATGTGTGTGGGGTGAGTGTGTGGGGTGTGTGTGGGTGTGGTGTACGTGTGTGTGGTGTGTGTATGTATGTGGTGTGTGTGTATGTGTGTGTATGTGTGTGGTGAGTGTGTGTGGTGTGTGTGTGAGTGTATATGTGTAGGTGTGTGTATGTATGTGTGTGTGAGTGTGTGTGGTGTGTGTGAGTGTGGTGTGTGTGTGGTGTGTGTGTATGTGTATATGTGTATGTGTGTGTGTGGTGTGTGTATGTGTGTGGTGTGTTTGTGTGAGTGTGTGTGATGTGTGAATGTGTATGGTGTGTGTGTGGTGTGTGTATGTGTGTGGGGTGAGTGTGTGGGGTGTGTGTGGGTGTGGTGTACGGTGTGTGGTGTGTGTATGTATGTGGTGTGTGTGTATGTGTGTGTATGTGTGTGGTGAGTGTGTGTGGTGTGTGTGTGAGTGTATATGTGTAGGTGTGTGTATGTATGTGTGTGTGAGTGTTGTGGTGTGTGTGAGTGTGGTGTGTGTGTGGTGTGTGTGTATGTGTATATGTGTATGTGTGTGTGTGTGGTGTGTGTATGTGTGTGGTGTGTTTGTGTGAGTGTGTGTGATGTGTGAATGTGTATGGTGTGTGTGTGGTGTGTGTATGTGTGTGGGGTGAGTGTGTGGGGTGTGTGTGGGTGTGGTGTACGTGTGTGTGGTGTGTGTATGTATGTGGTGTGTGTGTATGTGTGTGTATGTGTGTGGTGAGTGTGTGTGGTGTGTGTGTGAGTGTATATGTGTAGGTGTGTGTATGTATGTGTGTGTGAGTGTGTGTGGTGTGTGTGAGTGTGGTGTGTGTGTGGTGTGTGTGTATGTGTATATGTGTATGTGTGTGTGTGTGGTGTGTGTATGTGTGTGGTGTGTTTGTGTGAGTGTGTGTGATGTGTGAATGTGTATGGTGTGTGTGTGGTGTGTGTATGTGTGTGGGGTGAGTGTGTGGGGTGTGTGTGGGTGTGGTGTACGTGTGTGTGGTGTGTGTATGTATGTGGTGTGTGTGTATGTGTGTATATGTGTGTGGTGAGTGTGTGTGGTGTGTGTGTGAGTGTATATGTGTAGGTGTGTGTATGTATGTGTGTGTGAGTGTGTGTGGTGTGTGTGAGTGCGGTGTGTGTGTGGTGTGTGTGTATGTGTATATGTGTATGTGTGTGTGTGGTGTGTGTATGTGTGTGGTGTGTTTGTGTGAGTGTGTGTGATGTGTGAATGTGTATGGTGTGTGTGTGGTGTGTGTATGTGTGTGGGGTGAGTGTGTGGGGTGTGTGTGGGTGTGGTGTACGTGTGTGTGGTGTGTGTATGTATGTGGTGTGTGTATATGTGTATGTGTGTATGTATGTGTGTGTGAGTGTGTGTGGTGTGTGTGAGTGTGGTGTGTGTGTGTGGTGTGTGTGTATGTGTATATGTGTATGTGTGTGTGTGTGGTATGTGTATGTGTGTGGTGTGTTTGTGTGAGTGTGTGTGGTGTGTGAATGTGTATGGTGTGTGTGTGGTGTGTGTATGTGTGTGGTGTGTTTGTGTGAGTGTGTGTCGTGTGTGAATGTGTATGGTGTGTGTGTGGTGTGTGTATGTGTGTGGGGTGAGTGTGTGGGGTGTGTGTGGGTGTGGTGTACGTGTGTGTGGTGTATGTATGTATGTGGTGTGTGTGTATGTGTATGTGTGTGTGTATGTGTGTGTGAGTGTGTGTGGTGTGTGTGTGTGTTGCAGGAGCTGGAGGAGGAAGGTGCTAGGAGTAGGATCTTCTACTGGTTCCAAACACAACTGCACATTTTAAAAATCCCAGTGGTCAGGATTGCCAGGCCCAGGCCCAGCCCCAGCCCCAGGCCCAGGCCCGCAGAACCTCCGGGGTGGGTCTGGCATTGTAGTACTTAGGACTTCCCCGTGAGCCGCGCCTCACCCCCTCTCTCCCACTCTGTCCTCTTGGATCATCACCAGGACCATAAAATCATGCCTTCGTCTCTCGTATTTCAAAACTCGGCCCCACGCCTTCGACCGCAGGAGCTGAGACCCAGGCTGCTGCGCTCTGCCTGTGGGCTGCGGGAGGACACCGGATTGGCTGAAAGCAAGAGCAGTGCCTGCCCCCAGGCCTGCGGGGCCCATTCACCCCAGGCTCCGACCCAGCCTCACTGTGTGTGTGCCTATCACCTCCCCCAGGAGGCTGGGGGGGGTCCCACCTGCCCCCCCACCCTTCCCAGCACTCTGCATGTGCCTTGCACACAGTGGGCGCTGGGTGATAGCCCATCGAGGAACAACTCTGAGGGCCGGTCTGTCCTCCTCCTTTCTAACGAGAGGTCCAGACACAACCACTTCCTCACATCCCTCTTGTGGTTTCAGCCACACCCGGTTTGACAAACTGCCTCTGGGTCTGGTTTCCATGGAGACCTCTCTCTTGGGGGAGAAAAGTGTATTTGCCGAAGGGACACCACAATCCACCACGGGACGGGGAGGGGGTGGGGAAGAGCTGTTCCAACTGCCAGGGGAAGCTAACACTGCATGCCACTCCAGCCCCGTGTCTACACGAGATGTTTTTCTGAGAAGGCAGCAGCGATTTAACAGGTTCTCCTTGCCACCCTGCCTCAAGCATACTCCTCTTCTAGGTCACTCGCTTTTCAGGAAGTGAGGCTGGAGGAGAGGAAGCGACTGTCAGGCCTTGGGGTTGAAGAGAAGTCTGAGGGCTGTTAGAACAATCCGAGGTTGGACTGCAATTCCCAGCCAGGCCCACAAGGGGTCACAGTGATTCAATAAAAGGTGATTCGTTATCTTCATGAGAAAAAAAAAAACTGCCTTATAGCTGTCAGCCTTCAAAGAAGGAAGGAGAGCCTCAGAGAATCCAGGAATGTCGGTACATTGGAAAGGAAGCTGTGACTGGAGGGCCAGAGTTCACGGGAGGAGAGGTGCCCAGGCCACCGTATGTGTCCACCACTATAGCAGGACTCATAAGATGCAGCCCCACAGGTGTGGTGTAAATTTACTACCAATGGGAACAGGGACTGGTGGAGATACGTAATTGCTGTCTTAACGTCTAATGATTTCATGTGTGTTTTTAACATATGCATACGTTGGGGCCAGCATTGTGGTGCAGTGGTAAACTACTAGCACCCCATATAAGAGCACTGGTTGAGTCCTGCCCCACCTCTGATCCAGCTTCCTGCTAAGAAGATGGCTCAAGTGCTTGGGACCCTGACACCACGTGGGTGACCTGGATGGAGTCCCAGGTTCCTGGCTTCAACCTAGACCAGCAAGGGCTACTGTGGTCAATTGAGGAGTGAGCCAGCAGATGCAATATCTCTCTGTCTCCCCCTCTCTATCATTGGGTCTTTCAAATAAATAATTAACTGATTAAATCTTAAGATAAATGTGCATACACCTTAAAACTGCTATTGAACCTGTGAACTCATTCTTGTTCAACCAGGTGGTTGGGGGTATTTGGAAATAAACTGTCAGAAGAGGTGGGAGGTAAAAGCACTTGCCCACAGGCAATCAAAGCCAAAATACGCAAATGGGATTGCATCAAGCTGAGAAGCTCCTGCCCTGCCAAAGAGACTCCCAGCAAAGTGAAGAGGCAACCGACAGAATGGGAGGAAACATTCGCAAACTATGCAACTGATAAAGGGTTAATATCCAGAGTGTATGAGAAACTCAGCAACAAAAAACACACAATCCAATTAAGAAGTGGGCAAAGGACTTGAACAGGCAGTTTTCAAAAGAGGAAATGAAATGCAAATGGCCAACAGACACATAAACAAATGTTTATGCTGAACTCTTTACTTAGTGTAGGGCTAACCTTATGATTATAAAGTAAGTTGAAAGCAGATCATCGTAAAAATTAAGAGAGGGAATAAGAGAGGAAGGAGGAGGAAGGATGGGGACATGGATAGGAAGAGGACGGTGGGAAGTATCATCATGTTCCTAAATTTGTATATATGAAATACATGGAATTGGTTTACCTTGAACTAAAAAAAATTTAAAAACAAAAGAAAGCACATGCCTAGCGGCTGGTGCTGTGGTGTAGTGGGTAAAGCCACCACCTGCAATGCTGGCACCCCATATGGACACCAGTTCAAGTCCTGGCTGCTCCACTTCCAATCCAGCTCCCTGATAATGCACCTGGGGAAGCAGTAGAAGATGGCCCAGCTGCGTGGTCCCCTACACCCATGTAGGACACCTGGAAGAAGCTCCTGGCTCCTGACTCGGGCCTGGCCCAGCCCCAGCTGTTGTGGTTATTTGGGGAATGAACCAGCAGGTGGAAGAAGTCTCTCTCTCTTTCTCTCTCTTGCTCTCACTCTCTGCTTTTCAGATAAAATAAATCTTTTTTAAAAATAGCACATGCCCAGCTGTATTTCAGGATTCTCAGAAATCACCCCAGCTCCCAAGCGGAAATGTCCATCTCTAAGCCCTCCTACTTTCTTTGCACAGAGCTGCAAACTTTTCAATAAACCACCCCCAGTGGCGGAGAGACCCTCTCCTTGTCTCTGATTCATTATTAAATATATTTATGAAGTTTCTACCTACCACACACATGTGATATACAAGACATGGAGGGATCAAAGATAGATAATACCTGTGACTTTCCTCTATGAACTCAAAATCTACGTGTGGGGATGGTCCTACAACCAGAGGGTGGTTGTAGTACTCAGAGGCTGAGGTGGTCTATCTATCTGCATGAGTCCTCCTGGGGGAAAGCCATGACTCTGAACACCAGTATGTACTCTCCAACAAGAGTCTACAAGGAATGTCCCTACTTTGGGCATCCTTCGGTGATGTGAAGATTCACAGGCTTGGGGCCGGCGCTGTGGTGTAGAGGGTAAAGCCGCCACCTGCAGGGCCGCCATCTGCAGCATGATACGGGCGCTGGTTTGGGCCCCAGCTGCTCCACTTCCAATCCTGCTCCCTGCTTATGGTCTGAGAGAGCAGTGGAAGATGGCCCAAGTGCTTGGGCCCCTGTCCCAACATGGGAGACCTGGAAGAAGCTCCTGGCTCCTTGCTTCAGATTGGCCCAGCTCCAACCATTGTGGCTATTTGGGGAGTGAGCCAGCAGATGGAAGAAGACCTTTCTCTCTCTGCCTCTCTGTCTCTCTGTCTCTGTCTCTCTCTGTCTCTGTCTCTGTCTCTCTCTCTCTCTAACTCTGCCTTTCAAATAAAATAGCTCTTTAAAAAGATCCACAGGCTCAACTCTGACTCAGCGGCTTGTGCTGCCTCCCCAGAGCTGCCAGCATTGGCATCGCGCTCCCAGTGTCCCAGGGGTATCCCAGTGCCCCCCACCCCAGCAAACCACATCAGTGAAGCTTCACCCTTGAAGTCCCTCGAGCCACTGAGGCCGGAGCACTTCAGCAAGTCCAGAGACAAAAGTTTCTAAACCAGAACTCAGCTTGTGGGAGCAGCTTCCTATAAGGGGTCTTCACAAAGTTCACGAGAAATGTGTTACGAGAACACTATGTGTGGATTTCAAATTGCTTTTATGCTTATCTTTCAATTCCATTTTCCACGAACATTTTGAAGTATTCTTGTAGGGAGCGAATACGGACAGACCTCGGATAGATTCAAAGTCTGTAACATTCAAAGTCCAAGCCCTGTTTTCCATACAAAGTAACTCACTTTCTTTGACTGCTTCCTCTTCTTCCTTGTTTATCTGACGTTTCTGGACTCTTATTCCAGGAACGACTGTGACTGTTTAATTTATTATACCCCGTCTCTTTCATTACCCCCTCGTTATTTCATGGTATTGGGAAAACACATTTGCATAGCAATCTGGCTGCAATAAGCAATAAATTTTTTAAAAGATTTATTTGTTTGAAAGGCAGAGTTACAGAGAAAGATAGAGACAGAGAAAGAGAGAGAGAGAGGTCTTCCATCTGCTGGTTCACTCCCCAAATGGCTGCAACAGCCAGAGCTGTGCCAGTCTGAAGCCAGGAGCCAGGAGCTTCTTCCGGGCCATCTTCTACTGCTTTCCCAGGACACAGCAGAGAGCTGAATTGGAAGTGGAGCAGCCAGGCCTCGAACAAGCGCCATGTGGGATGCAGGCCCATCAGGCTGGGGCTTTACCTGCTGCGCCACAGCATCAGACCTTGCCATAAATTTTAAGTCTGTGGCATGCCAATGAGGGCCAGTTTCTTTCTTTCATTTTGTGTTTTTTAAGATGTATTTATTTGGGGCCGGCGCCGTGGCTCAACAGGCTAATCCTCCGCCTTGCGGCGCCGGCACACCGGGTTCTAGTCCCGGTCGGGGCACCGGATTCTGTCCCGGTTGCCCCTCTTCCAGGCCAGCCCTCTGCTGTGGCCCGGGAGTGCAGTGGAGGATGGCCCAGGTGCTTGGGCCCTGCACCCCATGGGGAGACCAGGAAAAGCACCTGGCTCCTGCCATCGGACGAGCGCGGTGCGCCGGCCGCAGCGCGCCGTCTGCGGCGGCCATTGGAGGGTGAACCAACGGCAAAAGGAAGACCTTTCTCTCTGTCTCTCTCTCTCACTATCCACTCTGCCTGTCAAAAAAAAAAAAAAAGATGTATTTATTTGAAAGACAGAGTTACAGAGAAGCAGAGGCAGAGAGAGAGGTCTTTCATCCTCTGGTTCACTCCCCAAATGGCCACAGTGGCCACAGCTGGGCCTATCCAAAGCCAGGAGCCAGATCTCCCAGAAGGCTGGCAGGGGCCCAAGCACTTGGGCCATCTTCTACTGCTTTCCCAGACCATTAGCAGAGAGCTGGGTCAGAAGTGGAGCAGCCGGGACTTGAACCTGCGCCCATATGGGATGCCGGGACTGCAAAGGCTTTACCCACTACAGCGCCCACCCCGGGGCCAGTTTCAACTTTGAGATCCAGAAAACACAGAGAATGGCTGGGTGTTTCCTCTTCTATTCTTGTGTGTGTGTGTGTGTGTGTGTGTGTGTTTCAAAATTTCTTTATTTGAAAGACAGAGTGACAGAGAGAGAGAGAGAGAGAGAGAGAGAGAGAGAGAGGTCTTCCATCCACTGATTCACTCCCTGGTTGGCCACAACAGCCAGGGCGGGGCCAGGCCGAAGCCAGGAGCAAGAACTATGTCTGGGTCTCCAATGTGGGTGGCAGGGGCCCAAGCACTTGGGCCATCTTCTGCTCCTTCCCCACGCACATCAGCAGGAAGCTGGGTAGGAAACAGAGCAACCAGGACTCAAACCGGTGCTCATATGGGATGCCAGTGTTGCAGGCAGCAACTCAACCCGCTGTTCTACAACCTCGACTCCCACATGTGCACTTTTCACCAGTGAGGGAGAACTCAGCCTGCTGGATCGAGCCCTTAGCACCACAAAGGTTAGGGGAAGGACACCTTGAAGATGTTCCTTTCACTGTCATGAACCTGGCTGCCCACTAGAACTTGGGCTTGGCATGAAGAGACAGTTCCAGAAGGGACCTCAAGCGTCCTCTAGTCCAGCTGTTGAGAACACCTGTCTTGCAGGAATCTCCCCCAGGGAAGGGCTGCACAAATGAAAGAACAGACAATTGTGGGAACTCTTCTGCCAAGAGTGCCGACTGCCTAAGATCCCTGGAAGAGCTGCATGTAGCACTTTGGGGTGGAAGTCTGTCCTCCACCAAATCACCCCAAAGAGGCAGGAAAACGATAATAAAGTGACCCCAGGACTGAGGGCCCGCTGTCTGCCAGGCGTGCTGGTGAGGCTGGTGAGAGGGGAGGGGGCAGAGTCGAGCCCCGTGCAGCGAGAGCGCTTGAAGATGCAGAGGCAAAGCGTGCTGAGAACCCAGGAGGAGGGGCAGGCTAAGCTAGGGCTTAGAGAAGATGTGGCTCCGCGGAGTGTGCCCGAGTGGCCTGGGACCTGGCAGCCAAGTGGGTAACTACGAAGCAGAGTGGGGAGTGCTGTTTGTAGGAGCAGCACAGCATGGTGTGGGAACTCAGAAAGCTCCTTCCTCATCCTGGGGAAGACAGCAGGAAAGGAGCGAGCTTGGCAGTTAGCAGCGACGGCCCCTGGTGGCCCTGGGGACCCGGGAGGCAGATGAGACTGGCTCAGAAGGCTGGGGACGAGCCGCAGAGCACCGCGGGATCCTCCAAGCGCTGCAGAGACCCTCGGGTGAATGCAAGTGCCACCCTCAAAACCGTGACCTGAAAGTGCCCTTGGCCATCCGGAGGGAAGCAGGCAGGGCCAGGAGCATGGCTTTGAAGAGGAAAACGCGCACCAGACGTGACCCTGGAAGCAGGTGACTCCTGCTCTCTGCCGCCACCTTCCAATTACCGGAGAAGAAATCCTTTGCCCCATAATTACGGTGCTTTGAAGCCACCGGGGCTTTCCAGAAATAACGGCTGGCATAGTTAGAGCCAGAGGCCTTCCTTGGGATGGCAGTGTAACTTAAGGCCCCAGGAACAGAGAGGGAGCTCCGAGCAGCACATCTGGCCCATGCCGGCCAGTTTGTCCTTTAGATTTCAGTACCACTGCCACTGCTGTGCTCAGGAACACGCAGCAGATGCATAGGAAAATCACCGGAAAGTCTGGAAATGACTGTGGGAGAACAGCCTGAGTGGGTGGGTAACTCTTGACAAAAATGGCAAGAACTGGCTGGCACCGTGGCTCAATAGGCTAATCCTCCGCCTTTCGGTGCCGGCACCCTGGGTTCTAGTCCCGGTTGGGGTGCCAGATTCTGTCCCGGTTGCCCCTCTTCCAGTCCAGCTCTCTGCTGTGGCCCGGGAAGGCAGTGGAGGATGGTCCAGGTGCTTGGGCCCTGCACCCCATGGGAGACCCGCATGGCTTTGGATCAGTGTGGTGCGCCGGCTGTAGCGGCCATTGGGGAGTGAACCAACGGAAGGAAGACCTTTCTCTCTGTCTCTCTCTCACTGTCCACTCTGCCTGTCAAAAAAAGAAAAAAAGAATTACGCACAAAGCACAATATACGCCAATAAAGGATGTACACTAGATTCTGGCTCAATCTGTAATTCCTCCTAAGACGCATGGACGGCGAGCCCGAGCCCCCCATCCTGGGCATTCCACGCTGTCCCTTGGTGCTCCACTCTGAAGAATGCTCAGAAAGTTCTGGGTCACACTGCTTTAGGGAGCTCCAGCAGTGGAGTTGAGGGGGCACAGAAGCATTTCAAAGCCTGAGAAGTAGAGAACACATGAAATTAACAAGGTAAATTATGAAATCATCACATGGTTCTATCGTTTTGCGTGGTGGAATGGTAACTTTCTCTTCAAGATACGAAAGGAAAAACCAAGGACTCCAGGGTGCCCTGTAGATAGTTACCCATCGGGTGCACCTTCCCCTCTCCAGTTTGTTTTTTTAAGCTGTTTGGGTGGACTTGTTTGTGTAACACATGAACAAGGCCAGAGACCGCAGCATGCGGGAAAATCCAAGTGCTCTCAAGTGGATCCGACCTACAGGCGCGCCAGGAAATGACGCGGGCCGGCTAGTAAGGGAGGGAGCCAGGCAGCCAGGAGGATCAGGAGGAAGCAGAAAGCAAGCTGACAGATAGAGCACGCCACGCAGGTCAGGGCTCCGGACAACACGGGGGCTACTGACAACTGTTCTTGGGGCAGCCTGCTGCACGGACAGCAGAGGGGCCAAGTGGCTCAGAGACAGACGCACAGAACGCCTGGACAGAACACGGGGCCTGGACGTACACCCACACACCTCAGTTCAGTCCCTCTAGGAGCAGCCCCGAGGCAGGAATCTGAGGGTGGGCAGTTTGTTTGGGAGATACGGGGAAGCGAGATGGGAGCGAGCCATCTGGCACGAGGGAAGCAGCTAAGACAGCCACACAGTGGGCTGGGGACTGTTTTCCTCGGGAGAGACAGGAAGCATGTCTTGGAACCACCTTAGAGGGTGGGTAATTTAGCGCAGTGGTTAAAACCCCAGCCGGGGACGCCTGCAGCCCCTACCAAAGGCCCAGGTTCCAGTCCTGGCTCTGCTCTGAGTCCAGCTTCCCACTAATGTGCACCCTGGGAGGCAGTAGTGACGGCTCAAATACTTGGATCCCTGAGACACAGATGGAGTTCCGGGATCCTGGCTTCAGTCTGGCCCAGTCCTGGCTGTTGCAAATATTTGAGGAACGAGCCAGCAGATGGAGGATCTTTCTCTACCTCTGTCTCTCTGCCTTTAAAATAATCTAAAAACAAAAAATAAATAAATAAATAAATAAAACCAGAGAGTGATCATGCACTAAAAAATAGAAATAAAAAAGAGCCCGAACCTGCAGAGGGAGGAGGGGCCGGGCTGTTCCTGAGGCTAACTCCTCTGATTTTGCCTGTGAGCTGCCCCCCCAGGAGATCCTCAGAATTGCAGCCTCTGTGTTCTCAGGCCTGAGATAAAATAATGGCAGCTGGAATCCACCAGGAGCACACTGAAAGGCAAAACACGGATCTGGACTTTCTTCGCAACAACACACGCTTATCCTTTAATGCTGTTTTTCGATGAACTTTTCAAAGTATCCTCTTACAGCTCAGCAGTATTGTGTGTGCTGCACTGGTGTGCAACAGGACCACGGAACTTTTTCTAGGCGTGTTACTACTTTTTCTGTTGGAAAGAGAAAGAGACAGAGAGTTCCCATCCGTTGGTTCACTTCCCAAAGGCCCACTTAACAGGCTAGACGGGACAGGCTCTCTGTCCGTACCTCCCACGGGGCTGGCAAGAACCCGCTTATTTGAGCCGTCACCTGCTGCCTCCCCCAGTCTGCACTAGCAGGAGGCTGGGATCAGCAGCCAGAGCCAGATATCAAACCCAGCAGCTACTCTGATTCGGGATGTCGGCATCTTCGTCTCCACTGGGCTAAATGCCTGGGAAGGCAGTGGAGGATGGCCCAAGTCCTTGGGAGACCCGGAGGAACCTCCTGGCTCCTGGTTTCAGATCAGCACAGCTCTGGTGGCTGTGGCCATCAGGGGAGTGAACCAGCAGATGGAAGACCTCTCTCTCTCTCTCTCTCTCTCTCTTTCTCTCTCTATTTCTGCCTCTTTATAACTCTCTTTTCAAATAAATTAAAAAAATCTTTAAAAAGTCAAATTAATATATATTTTTCCTTCAGAATTCTCAATTTTCACATCTTAAGAAACCATTCCGTATGTGGATGTTGTAAAGATATATGTATTTTTAATATATATTTTCTTCTTTTACATCTAGGTCTTTAATCCATCTGTACTTTATTTTTGTGAAGTGTGTGGGATAAGGAACTAATTTTATCTTAGCCATATGGATAGTCATTTGTCCTAACATCATTTATTGAATAACCCATTTCTTCTCACTCATTTATAAGGTGATCTTTTGTATATACCAAATACACATAAAGATCGTTTACATGAAAAATGCAATGTTTTGAGTTTTTACTATAATTTTGAAGAATAAATCATATACATGATAAAGGAACTATAACACCTAAAAACCAGCCTGCAGATTTAGTAAAGTTACCAGGAGCCAACAGAAACGATACTAGCTTAGTGTCTGTAACATACTAACTTAACCTTTCAATTGATAAGGAAAGGCAGTGAGACAACTGATAAATGAGCAAAAGGCAGAAACAGCATTCACAGAGAAGGAAATCAGTGTCCAATAATCATACAAAAAAAATGTTCAATCTTGAAACTGGTGGTGTAATGGGCTAAGCCTCCGTCTGTGGAGCCAGCATCCCATATGGGCACCGGTTTGAGTCCCAGCTGCTCCACTTCCGATCCAGCTCTCTGCTATGGCCTGGGAAAGCAGTAGAAGATGGCCCAAGTCCTTGGGGCCCTGCACCCGTGTAGGAGACCTGGAAAAAGTACCTGGCTCCTGGCTTCAGATCAGCTCAGCTCCGGTCGTTGCGGGAGTGAACCAGTGGATGGAAGACCTTTCTCTCCATCTCCTTCTGTCTGTACTCTGCCTCTCAAATAAATAAAGTTTTTAAAAAAAGAAAGAAAGAAAGAAAGAAAGAAAGAAAGAAAGAAAGAAAGAAAGAAAGAAAGAAAGAAAGAAAGAAAGAAAGAAAAGAAGAAGATGAAGAATCAGAGAGGGAGCCGGCCCGCAGCCTTTGACACTGATATCTCGTATCGGAGCACTGGTTTCTGTCCTGGCTGCTCCACTTCCCATCCAGCTCCCTGTTAAGGCTCCTGGGAATGCAGAGGAAGGTGGCTCAAGTACTTGGTCCCTTGTACCCACATGGGAGACCCGGATGAAGTACCTGGCTCCTGGCTTTGTGGCCATTTGGGGAGTGAATCAATAGAAAAAAGTCTCTCTCTCTCTCCCTTGTCCTCCATCTCTCTCTCTCTCTCTCTCTGTCACTCTGCCTTAAAATTAATATTTTAAAAAAACCTTTTATTTATCTCCATGGTACTTGGCATCAAAACTGTTTTGCTGTACCACGGCTCTGCTTTCCACCCCAAAGTCTGAGAACCATCTTGTTTGTGAAGGAGGCCCCTGCCTATGGGCACCCAGGGGCCAGTCACCTACAGGCTGGGGTCCCCCTCTGCCCAGACTGGGGAGAGAAATGCATTAGGTTTTCATCTGCCCTTCTTGCTACACTCAAGCTGACGCTGTGAGCAAGCTCATGTCCAAGCTCTTGCTTGTCAGCGGTGCTGTGACCTTCCACGGATTGGTCAGCGGTGCTGTGACCTTCCACGGATTGGTCAGCGGTGCTGTGACCTTCCACTGATTGATCAGCGGTGCTGTAACCTTCCACGGATTGGTCAGCGGTGCTGTGATCTTCCACTGATTGGTCAGTGGTGCTGTGACCTTCTGTTGATTGGTCAGCGATGCCGAGCTCTTTAGGGACTTCATGATGGCCGGGTGGGCTCCAGATGGTCTGGGGGTTGCAAGTACGTGGTAGTTACCTTCTGCCCAGACCTGCAGTTTCCCTGCCTGGACCTGGAATTCTCCTAAACGAACCCCTCTGGACAGTGCTGGCCAACGAGGTTTTATCTATTGGAGAGGTGCAGGACTCCTTGAGTCTGGTGATTAGAGCCTTGTAGAGCCAGCTGTACCTCTCTCAATGCAGTGACTTCCTTTGGTAAAGGACAGGCAAGGACACCTTGGGCTGAGGGACACAGAGAGGCTGGGTGGTGCCCCATGTTGCAGGGGCTCTGTCTCACTAACATGCCAGAGAACGCCGTGGAGAATGGCCCAGATTCTGGGCCCCTGCCAACCCTGCGCAAGACCTGGATGGAGTTGCTGGCTCCCGGCTTCAGCCTGGCCCAGTCCCAGCCATTGTGATCATTTGGAATAATGGAAGATCTCCCTGTATCTCTGCCTTTCACATGGATGGATACACACACATGTACACAGAAAAACATACGTAACATGAATGCTGACCACACAAAGCAGCAGCAGTCTTGTCCTTCAGGGTTTATAATGCATCGCATTTCTCTCTGAAGGCTATCATGGTACAATGCACAGACTGCGGGAAGAAACAACAGGAATTTGTTTTCCCACATTCTGGACGCTACAAGCCCCAGGTCAAGGGGTCGGCAGCTGTGGTTCCTCGGAGGCCTCTGTGCCTGGCTCCCAGCAGCTGCCTTCTAGAGGTCACGTCCTTACACGGTTTTCCTCTGCACGTGCGCACACCTCTCTCTTTTCATGAGGATGCCTGTTCCGCCGTATGAGGGCCCCACCTTTACGACCTCATTTTACCTTAATTACCTTTTAAATTTTTTTGAAGATTTATTAGTTTATTTATTTATTTATTTGAAAGGCAGAGTTACAGACAGAGAAGGAGAGAGACAGAGAGATCTCCCAACTGCTGGTTCACTCTCCACATGACCACATAGCCAAGGCTGCACCAGGCCAAAGCCAGGAGCCGGGAGCTTTTCCAGGTCTCCCACATGGGTGCAGGGGACCAGGGACTTAGATGACCTTCTGCTGCTTTCCAAGGCACATCAGCAGGGAGCTGGATCAGAAGTGGAGCAGCCGGGACTCAATCTGCACCCACAGGGGATGCTGGCACTGCAGGTGGTGGCTTTACCCATGAGGCCACAGTGTCGGCCCCCTAATTACCTTTTTAAAGGTCGTAGCTCCAAGTACAGTCACATTAGTGGATGGGGCATCAAATATGAATGTGAGGAGTGGGGGACACGATGCAATCCATAACTTACATCTGGGATTAAAATCCAATGTAAGAAAAGATGGCGGGGCAGGATGATAGTGCTAAATATATCAAGTGTATTCTTAAGTCCCAGGACTCCCAGGGAAGCAGTGAAGTAGTCAGCTTTTCTCTGTCCTGAGTTTCCTATAACCCTGGTGCTGCTACTGAAGGAAGATGCAGAGACAGCAGACAGAAAATAGAAAAGTGTGGAAATAGGCTCATCCAAAGGAAAGGAAGAGGGGCCAGTGCCGTGGCTTACTTGGTTAATCCTCCTCCTGCGGTGCCAGCATCCCATATGGGCGCCGGGTTCTAGTCCTGGTTGCCCCTCTTCCAGGCCAGCTCTCTGCTGTAGCCCAGGAGTGCAGTGGAGGATGGCCCAAGTGCTTGGGCCCTGCACCCCTGGGAGACCAGGAGGAAGCACCTGGCTCCTGGCTTCAGATCAGCGCGGTGCACCGGCCATAGCAGCCATTTGTGGGGTGAACCAATGGAAGGAAGACCTTTCTCTCTGTCTCTCTCTCTCTCACTGTCTAACTCTACCTGTCAAGTAAATTTAAAAAAAAAAGAAAGAAAAGAAAAGAAAGGAAGAGAAACAGAAGCAGAAAATGGCTGGGTCAAATAGAAAACAAACAGCATACGGCAGAAATAAACCCAAATACGCACAACAGAGGTCAGGCGCAGGATGGAGAAACCCAGGAGCACAGCATAGGAAAAGGACACAGGAATTCCAAGAATTAGAGCAAAGGGGAAAAAAACCTTTGGCCAGCAGCTGGTCAGGGAGCCCCAGGGGTGAGCAGGGAGATGAGAATGGAGGTCTCAGGGCCAGCGCTGTGGCGCAGCAGGTCAACGCCCTAGCCTGAAGCCCCAGCATCCCACATGGGCACCGGTTCTAGTCCCGGCTGCTCCTCTTCCATCCAGCTCTCTGCTGTGGCCTGGGAAAGCAGAAGATGGCTCAGGTCCTTGGGCCCCTGCACCCACGTGGGAGACCCAGAAGAAGCTCCTGACTCCTGGCTTCAGATCAGCAAAGCTCCGGGCATTGCAGCCAACTGGGGAGTGAACCAGAGGATGGAAGACCTCTCTCTCTCTCTCTCTCTCTCTCTCTCTCTCTCTCTCTCTCTCTGCCTCTCCTCTCTCTGTGTAACTCTGACTTTCAAATAAATAGACAAAAATCTTAAAAAAAAAAAAAAATGGAGGGCCCTGGATGGGATGCTGGGGGCGGGGGGGATGGAGTTACCACACCAGGTGATGAGACGAGTGCACTGTGAGGTGTGTGCACAGAATGAGCAGCGAGCACCAGCAAACAGCTAAGTGAACAGCGCCATCAGTCACTGTCACTCTCAGTAGAGGCAGCAAGCAGGAGGTGAGCAGGGCGGCCTCCACGTGTGCATCTCCGTATCCTGAGAGCCGTCTCTGCCGGCCAGCGTGCCCAGGCGGAGAATGGGGAGGAAGACACTGTGACGAAGCTAAGTCTTTACTGCCAGGGGAAACAGAGACTGTCCAGGCTTGGGAAGTAGGTGTAGAAGGGGCAGAGAGAGAGCTAAAAGCAAAGTGCTGCTCCCAGGCTCGGCAGTCGGGAGGGGACTGGGGCTGGGAGAGGAGGGGCTGCGCCCTCTACACATGCCTTCAGAATGCCCAAGCGTAAAATCCCTGTGCTTGATAAAGCCAAAACTAAGTAACAAAGGAAGAGTGAGATGAGAGAAAAAAGTCTAAAAGAATATCAGCCAAAAATACTAACAGTGTGTGTCTCTAAGCAATGGGAATACGGACTATTGTTTTTATTTCTTTTTGCTCCTTTTTCTACCATAAACATGTTGAGAGAGAGAGAGAGAGAGAGAGAGAGAGAGACCTTCCATTGTCTGGTTCACTCCCCAAATGGCTAGCTGGAACAGGCCAAAACCAAGAGTCTGGAACTCTCTCCAAGTCTCCCAAGTGGGCTCAAGGACCCAAGCACTTGGGCCATCTTCTGCCGCTTTCCCAGGTGCATCAGCAGGAAGCTGGATAGGAAGTGGAGCAGCTGGGATTTGAACCTGGGCTCAGATATGCAGCTTAGGTCACTGTGCCACAGTGGCGGCCCTTCTATAATAAACATTTTAAATGTATTTTATTTTAAACTGATACATGGTAATTATTCATCTTTATGGGGTACTGTGTGAGAGGTCAATACAGGTAAACAATGTGTCGTAATCAGATCAGGGTCACCAGCATATCTATCACCTCGGAAATGTGTTATGTCAGAAATACATTGAATATTCTTTGTGTGCTTGCATCTAACTGCGATGAGCCTATGTATGTCAAGCTGGTGGAGGCCCTGTGTGCTGAGCACCAGATCAACCTCATTAAGGTTGATGACAACAAGAAACTTGGGGAATGGGTAGGCCTCTGTAAAATTGACCGAGAAGGGAAACCCCGCAAAGTGGTTGGTTGCAGTTGCGTAGTGGTTAAGGACTACGGCAAAGAATCTCAGGCCAAGGATGTCATCGAAGAATACTTCAAATGCAAGAAATGAACAAATAAAAATTTGGTCCATAAAAAAAAAAAAAAAAAAAAAGAAAAGAAAAGAAATATTCAATTCACGGTGGTCCGCCAGAGTTACCCTTCTGTGCTCCAGAATATAAACGGTAGTCCTCCCAGCCCTCCGACCCCTGCACCTGTCACCACCCTCTCTCCAAGCCCCACCCCACTCCCCATCTCCCCAGGCCCTGGTAACCACCACGATCTAGTCTACGATGGACATGTCTAACAATTAAGGATGCAATGAACTGTCGGGCAGAATATCTGATCCATCACAGTCTCCATTTTCCTACTGCCAGGGTCTCCTGGGGGAGCCGCTGCGGGCTGCTGGGCCCCAGAATCAGCGCTCAGGTAGCTCTGGAGACACCTGGCAGCGGGGATCGGTGATGCAGCTGAGCCAGGACACAGCACGGGCATCCGGGCTCAGTTCTGGCTCCTGAAGCAGTCAGTGCACGCTGTGGTCTGAGTGTCCCCCCGAAGTGATATTGTGTTGGGAGCTTGGTCCTCAGTGTGGTAATGCAGTAGCTGGCAGAACCTTTAAGAGGTGGGGTCTCATGGGGCGGGGGCGAGGAGATGTCCTCAGCTTGTTAGGAAGTTGCCCTCAAAAGGGATCCTGGAGCTCTCCCAAGAGGGGGTGATTGTAAGAGAAGTCCCACCCCCAGTCACCCTGGGGCTCCTGGGATCTGACCTGCTCTCCCAGGCGCTCCTGCCAGGATGCTGCTGGCCCTCACCAACGGCCAGGCCGGCCAGACTGATCTTGGACTCTCAGGCCCCAACGCTGAACTGAACTAACCTCCTCCCTTGAACTTGGCCTGCCTCAGGTGTCTCCTCATAGTCATGAAAAACAGACTCACACAGGATGGGAGGCGTGGGCACAGCGCATGGACGGAGCCACGGAGCAGCCTCACCCAGACCCAAGGGGCCCCACCTTCCAGCTGCCGATGCCCATCAGGGAGAATCATCTCAGCCGGGCACAGTGCAGGTGCAAACCAAGGCCTCACCGGAGGATCCGAGGAGCTGCCACTGCACTCACGGACTTCAGGGAAAGCCAACCTGGGAAACCCAGGACTCCTCCAGGGCTCCAGACACGGGGCTTCCTGACAGCGAGAGAGACGGGGTTGTCTCAGGAGGGGCACGGCCACTGGGACGGGGCCTCTGGAAGCTGGACCCAAGGTGCACGATCATTGCGAGTCTGAGCCGGTTCCTGGAACTGCATTAACAAAGCGCCATGAACGGAGTGGCTCAAACAACAGAACCTGTCGGCTTGTGATTCTGGGGACCGGAAGTCCCAGGACAGGATGTGTCTGTCTGCAGCTCTGTCTCCAGCTTCCGGCTGAGTAACTCCAACCTCACATGGCAACCTCTCCTTCTAGAAGGACGCCAGTGCTGTAGGCTGAGGGGCCACCCTACTTCAGTGTGACCTCATTTTAACTCCGTTGACACCTGCAATGACCCTGATTTCAAGTAATGCCATAAACTGAGGTCATGGGGGTTAGAACTCCAACACCTGACACAGTCCCAGACTGACACGGAGGGTAGGGTCTGCATGCAGCCTTGGCAAGCAGGTGGGGCGCATCACAGGGTCCACTTTTCAGGAGCTGGGGAAGAGACAGAATAAAGAGCCAGGCTGGCGCCATGGCTCACTTGGCTAATCCTCCGCCTGTAGCGCCAGAACTCCGGGTTCTAGTCCCAGTTGGGGTGCCAGGTACTAGTCCTGGTTGCTCCTCTTCCAGTCCAGCTCTCTGCTGTGGCCTGGGAGTGCAGTGGAGGATGGCCCAAGTGCTTGGGCCCTGCACCCCATGGGAGACCAGGAGAAGCACCTGGCTCCTGGCTTCAGATCAGTGCAGTGTGCCGGCCGTAGCAGCCATTAAGGGGGGTGAACCAACGGAAGGAAGACCTGTCTCTCTGTCTCTCTCTCACTGTCTATAACTCTCTCTCTCTCTCTCTCACTGTCTAACTCTGCCTGGCAAAAAAATAAATAAATAAATAAATAAAGAGCCAAGCCGCTCCTCTGTCTGGTGCACCCAGGAGGATGGGTGACACCTGGGGACGTCTGGCGTCACCCACTTCACTGCAGACGTGACAAGGGATGTGGCGCAAGGAAGTCATCGTCAGTGTCACCGTCGTGGTCAACACCAAAGTCACGGCCACAAGGGCTTCACTCACAGAACCCCACCACTCCACGTGGCTTGACACAACCTGGCTCTGCTTGGACAGGGAGGGACAGGGAGGACTGGCTCTCGTCCACATTTTATAGATAAGAAACTGAGCCTCGGGAGGACGGAGGAGATTTGTCTAAGCTCCCAGCAATCCGTGGCACGACCCAAGACTCCACTCTAAATCTGACTCAAACACCTGTGCCCACTCCTATTGAGGGGAAGGGCTGCCTGGGACTCTGGGGGAAGACGACGGTGGGGCTGGGTGGAAACTGTGCTGGGATTGATTGTGGATGTCTGCCATGGACAGGTGTGTGAGGGACTGGGGAACGCGTGCTGTGTATCGGCCCCTCAGTGGAAAGAGCTCTCAACAGGGACCCTAGAGCCTGTCTCTGCTGTCTACAGCGACAGGTGCTACTCATATTTCCTTATGTCAGTGGTCTCATTCGTAAAACACAACAAAACAAAAAGGATGATTACAAATTTCCTTTCCTGCCATAAAATTCTATGGTTTCTATAAAGACAATCACTGAATTATACCTCTTCTCTCCTTAGGAACAACGTATAGATGTGAAAATGTATGGAATGAGGTATTTATGCACAAAACAGAAATTTTCGTAGAAAAACAAAGTACTTCTCTACAGACCGGGTCACCTGCAGAGGTTGCGGGGTCTGATTCCCCAGCGATGATTACGTGTGTCGGGGAAATACCTGTGTGCCAGCGAGCCTGCTGCAGGACCAGCCCCCGTGGGGATGGTGGGTGTTGTGGGCACGCACTCTGGGGGCCCCCTCTGCACTCCACTCACCTGAGCATGGGCTTCACTATCACCCAGTGTGCACTTGGGGAGGGGTGAGCCAGAGGGCAGGCCGTGGGCACCCATCTGAAGCCTTCAACGGCATTCATCTCACAAGGAGTCCTGGAGGCCTGGCGGCCATCTGGGCAACACAACATTCATATAGCGCTTGTAGTCCTTAAAGAAAAGCTAGGGCCGGCGCCGTGGCTCAACAGGCTAATCCTCCGCCTTGCGGCGCCGGCACACCGGGTTCTAGTCCCGGTCGGGGCGCCGGATTCTGTCCCGGTTGCCCCTCTTCCAGGCCAGCCCTCTGCTGTGGCCCAGGAGTGCAGTGGAGGATGGCCCAGGTGCTTGGGCCCTGCACCCCATGGGAGACCAGGAAAAAGCACCTAGTGCCTGGCTCCTGCCATCTGATGAGCGCGGTGCGCCGGCCGCAGCGCGCCGACTGCGGCAGCCATTGGAGGGTGAACCAACGGCAAAGGAAGACCTTTCTCTCTGTCTCTCTCTCTCTCACTGTCCACTCTGCCTGTCAAAAAATAAAAATAAAAAAAAATAAAAATAAATAAAAATAAATAAAAAAAAAAAGAAAAGCTACCAGACACATGCATGATCGACATTGGCTTGATCATTCTCCTCCAGACCCTGCCAATAAACTGATTTTGTGCAAATCCTGTCATGTTGCGAGGAAAGAATTTCAGTCTTGGGAACCTCCTCTCACCTTTCCCCCATGCAACTCATTATCATTCCCCAAAAATGTGCTTTTTGGTGTGAAATAGTCAGAGTTCTCCAGGGCAGAATCTGACCTGCTCTTTCCATTTGGAAGTTCGCTTTTTAACCAACTCACCAGTACCCTTCCATCAAAAACTCCCCATGAGAGAAAAGCAGGCTGGTTCTTCCCTCCCCCACACCCCACTCTGCTGCCCTAGACCCTCCCCTGGCTCGGGAGACTCGAGCTCTACCCTTGTCCTGAGTGGTTAAGAGCACACCCAAGGGGACTAACCCTGATACACGTCAAGACCTATCACATCAACTGAGTAACTAAGACAAGGCGCTGTTGGCACAGACCAAAGAATCCACTGTAGAATAATCCAAACAGCTTTGAAAAGGAAGAACAAGGCCATAAGACTAACTCTACCTGATTTCAAGACTTATGACCAGGCCGGCACCGTGGCTCACTAGGCTAATCCTCCGCCTTGTGGCACCGGCACACCAGGTTCTAGTCCTGGTCGGGGCACCGGATTCTGTCCCGGTTGCCCCTCTTCCAGGCCAGCTCTCTGCTGTGGCCCGGGAGTGCAGTGGAGGATGGCCCAGGTGCTTGGGCCCTGCACCCCATGGGAGACCAGGAGAAGCACCAGCGAGGTGCGCCGGCCGCAGCGTGCCGGACGCAGTGGCCATTGGAGAGTGAACCAACGGCAAAGGAAGACCTTTCTCTCTGTCTCTCTCTCTCTCTCACTGTCCACTCTGCCTGTCAAAAAAAAAAAGACTTTCGACCAGTCTACCAGTCTACAACAATCAAGGTGTTACAGTTTTAGTATGAAGATAGACAGATGGGGGGGGGGACCAGGGCACAGAAGGCTAAGCCACCGCCTGTGATGGCAGCATTCCTTAAAGCAAGTCCCAGCTCCCTGTTAATGCTCCCTGGAAGGCAGCGGAAGATGGAAGTGCTTGGGCCCCTGCGTGCAACGTGGGAGACCAGAATGGAGTTCCAGGTTCCCGGCTTTGATCCGGCCCAGCCTGGGCCATTGCAGCCATGTGGGGAGTGAGTCAGCAAAGAGACGATCTCTCTCCTTCTCTTTCTCTCTCTTTCTCTCTTTCTCTGCCTTTATTTGTAATTTCTCTAATTCTTTCCTTCAAATAAAATAAATAAATCTTTTTAAAAATTGTTGAAAGACAGATGGATAACTAGAACAAGAGTTCAGAAATAGATGCACATAACTATAGTCCATTGATTTTTGACAGCAGTACAAAGGAAATTCATAGAGGAAAGAATAATCTTCTCAATGAATTTTGTTAAAATAATTAGATATTTACCTGCAAGAAATCAACCTTGATATTTACCTGACATGAGATGCAAAAGTTAACTGAAAGTGGATCACAGACCTAAATATAGGAGTTAAAAGTGTAAAATTTCTAGAAGAAAACACAATAGAAAATATATTGGCCTTGGTGTGGGCAAAGATGTCTTAAATACAAAATGAAGAGCTCAACACATACCAGGGGAAAAAAAAGTGATGTTACCAAAGTTAAAGTTTTTGCCCTTCCAACCAAAATGAACATGAACATTTAAAGTAGGACACATGGGGTGGGCATTCGACACAATGGCTAAGATGCCACTGGAACGTTCACACTCCATGCTGGGAGGCCTCCTTTCAAGCCCTGGCTCCACTCTTGATCCCCGCTTCCTGCCAACGTGCACCCTGGGGGGCAGCAGGTAGTGGCTCAAGTCTCTGGCACCCACATCGGAGACCTGGATGGAGTCTGGGCTCCTGACTCTGTCCCGGGCCAGTTCTATTGTTGTGGTCATTTGGGGAGTGAACCAGTAGATGACAGATCTCTCCCTCTCTTTCTGTCTCTGCCTTTCAAATAAAGGCAGAGATTGTGGGAAAATATTTATAAAATATATATATGGAGGGGCTGGCGCAGTGGTGTAGCAGGTAAAGCTGCTACCTGCACAACTCCACAATAAGGATTCAAGAAAAGTGATGGCGAAATTACCCCCAAAGACGTGAACACACAAATCACCAGCGTAGACAGGCTGGTGGCAAATAGGCTGTGGACCGCGCTCAGCTCCCAGTCACTGGGTGAGAACATTTTAAGACCACAGTAAGACCAAGCACTCACAACCTGTGGACTTTAGTACACGCAGTCTAGCCCTCGTGGATGGGATGCACTCATTTGCTGGCTGTCTGCATCCAGCTTGGAAAACCTGCTAGAAGCCAGCCAGTTCCCTCCTCCAGCAGCTAACCAAGTCCATACTCCACCCCACACCATCACTGAGCTCTCGGACTCAGGGCTGCCACACCCCTGCCCCCATCACTCCAGGGCCGGACTAAGCAGCTAGGGAGCAGCTCTGAAGGGATCCAGAGCAGCCGGTCCTAACCCTGCTGGCCCTGCCTCGCCCAATGCTGCCCCTGCAGGGACCACAGTGAGGGCGCCTGCCACGGGTCTCCCCTGCCAGCTGCCACCCCCCAGATCGGGGCTTCCCGGGCGCAGCCCTGTGCTGAGTCCCTCCTCCCAGGAACCCTGAGCACAGAACTGGACGCTTCCCTGCCTCGTCCTTCTCTATCCCTGTCTGATCTCACCAGACCTCACCCAAGCTCACAGGATGGAAACAGTCAATTGTTCCCCCATAAAGTGGCTTCAGAACAAAAGTAAAAGGGGGTGGGGGTGGAGGGGCATGTGCAGGTGATGTGAGTCCATCCCCATCACGCCCACAGCAGGGAAAGAGAGGGAAGACACAGAGAGCCGTCTCCCTGCCCCGGGCATGGGGCAGGCTCCGGAGCCGTGTCCCCAACTCCTCTGCTGCACAAACGGAGGGACGGCTGGAGCTTTCCGAACCTCACCGGATGCAGGAACTCCCCTTGCACACTAGTCTCAGGGGCTCCACACCGTGGCCCACAACCCCTGACAGAAGAAGCCAGGAAGAGGCAGGCTCGTGCGCTGACGGGAGGCAGGGGCCTTTCACGGATCCCATCTGTCACGTCTCGGGTTTGTATCGTCCCACGCTGTACCTTCCACGCCACTACCCCATCTCTGCATTGCAAGAGCTAAATAAAGCCTGTATTTCGCTCAGCTGACAATTCTGAAATACGTCCTTACGTACACTGGAAATATATTCTGTAGATGGCCTCGGGGCCGGCTTGGAACACAGGAGTTAGAGGGGACTTGGTCACTCGGAGCCACCATGTGGAGACTTGACGGGTGCAGAGCGAGCGGGCTTCCTGAAGGCCGAGCTGCACGGAGGTGACTGGGTCACATTCCAGCCGAGGGCAGACTTGGGGAAGAGGCACTTGCACTACCTGGATCATCCTTTGGAAGGCCTCTGCAGGCACCTTTAGGATCTGTCTCTAGAAACTTCTTTCCTGGAGGGTCACCCACGATCCAGCATCCCCGCCCACTTCCGCAGCCGGGCTGGCACCAGTGGTTCAATTGGTTAGGGGGCTAGTACCACTTGAGCGTCACCCAGGCTGTGCACTGCCCTGCGGGTCCCTCCAGTGGCTGCCTGCCAGCCATGCCACTGCCTGGGACTCCTGGAAGTGTCACCCAGGAGGAGCCGGGTTCTCCTGCTTTCTTGTTCCCCCGGGGGCGCCCTTCCACCCAGGAAAGGGAGAGCTCACTCTGGATTATAAAACTGTGTCACTGGGGCTAGCCTCGTGGCATGGCCTAACTTTCCCCAGACTGCACCAGTCTTGGGACGGTCAAGGACTGGGATGACAGTGTCACTGGGGTTTGTCCCCTGCAGCCACCCACACCTCCCTTTTGCATTCCCGACACCCAGATGGGGCCCCCAAAGCTTCACCTTCCAGCTGATTTTGCCTCTTACTTTTCAGGGGTCTCACTGTCATGTTTGTGCCCAGTTCCCGTTGGGCCTCTGCTCTTCCCCTAGGAATTCCTATAGGGCCGGTGCCGTGGTGTACTAGGCTAAGCCTCTGCCTGCGGTGCCAGCATCCCACACGGGCACCGGTTCATGTCCTGGCTGCTCCTCTTCCGATCCAGCTCTCTGCTGTGGCCTGGGAAAGCAGTGGAAGATGGCCCAAGTCCTTGGGCCCCTGCACCTGCATGGGAGACCTGGAGGAAGCTCCTGGCTCCTGGCTTTGGATCAGCGCAGCTCTGGCCGTTGCGGACATCTGGGGAGTGAACCAGCAGATGAAAGACCTCTCTCTCTCTCTCTCTCTCTCTCTCTCTCTCTCTGCATCTCTGTGTGTGTGTGTGTGTGTCCTTCCCTCTCTCTGTAACTCTGCCTCTCAAATAAATAAATCTTTTTTAAAAAACAAAAGAATGTCTGTAAATCATCAGAAGGTCTTTCAGCCAGCGAGAGTCTGGCTGGCTTCTGAGCAGTCCACAAGCTGAAGCTCCCTGGAGACGCATGAGTTTGTTCAAGTTTTCAGAGTGGACACAAAAAGGCAAAAGAGACTCCAACGAGTGTTCAAGAGCTGGGGAAGAGCAAGGAGGCCGAGGAGGCTGGACTGCAGAGAAGTCGTTTGTGGTCAAGGACAGCTGTAAGTGGGAGAGGCTGATGCGATCCTCGAAGGCCAAAGGCATCTGGGGTCAGAAATGACAAGACCTACTTACAGGCCAGGGCACCAGCGCATGATCTCAAAGGCACAGGTGTCGGAACTCGTGTCTGACAGCTCCTTCTCTGATGGTCTTTGAGTCTAGTGTGTGTATGCCTACTGCCCGCAATGGTTTCAATATGCTCTGTATAACTCTAATATTGCACATTTATAAATCTATCTGTCTAGCAGCATCAAGGGTGTGGCAATGACAGCAGCCACCACACCCTCAGACCCATGTGGTGATGTGGAAGATGGCGGCCATGGGAAGCTGTCAGGTCACGGGGGCACTGTCTTTGGAGCGGGTTAATGCAGTCTTTAAAAAAAAAAGATTTCATTCATGTATTTGAGAGGTAGAGCTACAGACAAGAGAGAGGGAGAGACAGAGAGAACGGTCTTCCATCTGCTGGTACACTCCCAAATTGCCGCAACAGCCAGAGATGGGCCAACCCAAGGCCAGGAGTCAGGATCTCCCTCTGGGTCTCCCACGTGAGTGCAGGGGCCCAAGGACTTGGGCCATCTCCCACCGCTTTCCAGGCCATTAGCAGAGAGCTAGATCAGAAGTGGAGTAGCGGGGCTGGTGCTGTGGTGTACTGGGTAAAGCTGCCGGCTGCAGTGCCAGCATCCCACATGGACACCAGTTCGAGTCCCGGCTGCTCCACTTCCGATCCAGCTCTCTGCTGTGGCCTGGGAAAGCAGTGGAAGATGGCCCAAGTCCTTGGGCCCTTGCACTCATGTGGGAGACCCAGAAGAAGCTCCTGGCTTCTGGCTTCGGATCGGCACAGCTCCGGCCGTTGTGGCCAACTGGGGAGTGACCAGCAGTTGGAAGACCCCCCACACCCTGCCTCTCCTTCTCCCTCTGTGTAACTCTTTCAAATAAATAAATAAACCTTTAGAAAGAAAAAAAAGAAGAAGAAAGAAGTGGAGCAGTCAGGACACAAACCGGCACCCAAGTGGGATGCCAGAGCTGCAGGCAGAGGCTTAGTCTACTATGCCACAGCGCTGGCCCCGGTTAATGTAGTCTTGCTCTGGCTTCTTGTCATGCCACAGGGCCTCTCCTCTCCCAAGCATGCCCACAAATGGCTGCAACTGTCAGGGCTGGGCCAGGCCAGAGCCAGGAGCCTAGAACGCTATCCTAGTCTCCTCTGTGGGTGGCAGGGGCCCTAGGACCTGGACCATCTTCTGCTGCTCTCCCAGGCGCATTAGCAGGGAGCTGGATCAGAAGTGGAGCAGCCCAGGCTCCAATCAGCACTGTGCTGTGCCTCAATACTGGCCCCTAACTCAACCTTCTTCACTCCACTTTTTCCATGAACTTTTAGAAGTACCTTCAGCACCGCTGCATATCCATAGAGTGTAGAAGACTATACAGCAGTAAAACACAATGAAATACGGTCATTTGCAATAAAATGGAGGAATCTGGAAAAGATCGTGCTGGGTGAAATAAGCCAGTCCCAAAGGGACAAATATCACATGTTCTCCCTGATCGGCGACGACTAACCAAGCACCTAAAAGGAAACCTGTTGGAGTAAAAGGGACACTATGAGGACAGTGACTTGATCAGCCCTTGTCCTGACTGTCGATGAACTACTTAACACTTTACCCCCATCTTTTCTGGTGGGGGTTCTGACCCCCTTTCTCTTTACCCGCCCTCCTACAGCGGAAACCATGAACTGTTTTTCTTCTCTTGGCACGGAAGGTTACTGTGCTTCCCTTCAGAGCCCCCCAAGTGACTTCTCCTCTGCCCATCGATCTTCTGCCGTGTCTTTGTGACTCTAGGGCCAGCTCCTTCTGTTTCCAAAGTCTTGCTCCAGGGCAGTCCCTCTCTGGATCTCCCCGAGTCTCGGTGGAAAAGCAGAGGGCGTGTCTTCCTTTTGCTGTTGAATTTCAAAAGCCTTCAGGAACGTTTTGTGACCCGGGAGCAGCCTCCGCTTCCTTTCCCTGTTAGCTCTCTGAGGGGCCGCCTCTGCGCAGCTCAGGATCTGCCGGTCAAGCCCCCTGCCCGGGAGGCCGCTCCGTTTCCTGAACGGCCATGGCTGCCCGCCATGGCATCCCCTCTCCTACCTGCGAACCCGAGCTTCGTTATGCTACATGTTTGTTGTCTGGGAGGTCAGGGGGGTTTGTAGATCCTTTAATTCCTGTCTTAAATTCAGATGAGGATTTAAGGGGGCTGTTGGCTTGACTTTCTCTTGGTCCCCCGATCCCACTTCACCTGATTCTTCTACTCCCGCCCCTTGACTGTTGTCCTCCACCCTGAGGGACATGGGGAGGCTCGGACATGGTAGGGGGGTCCCAGGCTTTACTGTGCCCCCACCATGCAGCTGAGAGAGTAGTCTACTCTTGTAATGATGAGGTTTTGTCACTTGCATGGCTCCTGTGACTCAGGAACAGGTCATGCCGCCTCCTGGGAGTGGGCTCGCCATCTCCAGGGCCTGGCTCCTTGGTCTCTCTTCTGCATGCACCTGCCTGCCACACCTGTGCCCCTCCCACCATGTGATGCCTTCCCCGTGTTTATGTCAAGAGGCCGAAGCCAGCAGAGGCAGTGCCATGTCCCTGGACCTGCAGAGCCGTGAGCTACAATAGGCCTCTCTTCTTCATACTAGTCAGGCTCCAGTTACTGCAACAGACAGCAGGCCGAGACAGTCAGATTCTGCATGCAAAAACCCAAATCCACACACTTCTCACCCTCTACAAGAAGCTTCCAGAAGATTCCAGACTCCCAGTCCTGACAGAGAACCCCCTCTCTTCTGTTCCAAAGACACCCCTAGGTGCTCATGTCAAAGCACTCATCACGAGGTCCTGACTGACGGCGGGTCTCCCGTGCGTGCTGCGCAAGGCTTCGCCGGGTCTGTCTCTGAGTGGCAAGTGACAAGTGCTTGCCTCATTCCTTCATTAAGAGGAAACAAAGAAGGGGCCGGCATTGTGGTGCAGTGAGCAAGCCGCCTCCTGCACGCTTGGAACCCACATCAGAGCACCAGTTCAGGTCCTGGCTGCTCTGCTTCTGATCCGGCTTCTTGCTAATGCACCTGGGAAAGCAGAGGAAGATGGCCCAAGAGCTTGGGCCCCTGCTGCCCACCTGGGAGACCCGGATGAAGCTCTGGGGTCCTGGCTTTGGCCTAGCCCAACCCTAGGCTGTTGCAGCCATTTGAGAAGGGAACCAGCAGATGGAAGATCTCTGTGTCTCTCCATCTTTTGTTGCTTCTCTCACTTTTTTTTTTAAAGATTTATTCATTTATTTTGAAAATCGGAGTTAGAGAAACACAGAGATAGAGAAGATTTTCCATTAGCCGATTCACTCCTCAGAATCAGCCCTTAAGGCGTTTGGAACTTGCTGAAGAGCCCATGAGAGTATTTTAGGCATGGAAAGCCAAGACACTCTGGGAAAAAAATAAAATAAAAAATACCTAAATGAAAGATGTCTGCGAGTGAGATCCCAGTGGAAAGAACAGGGCCACCAAAGAAGGAGGTACCTTTCTCTGAAGGGAGGAGAGAACTTCCACTTTGACTATGACCTTGTCGGAATAAGATCAAAGTCGGCGAACCCTAAAGACTTCCATAGCCTTGGAAACTCATGACTAGAGCCTAGGGAGATTACTGAGGCCATAAACAAGAGTGTCAAATTGTTAAGTCAACATCAGGAGTCACTGTGTACTTACGTCTCATGTGGGATCTGTCCTTAATGTGTTGTCCAATGTGAAGTAATGCTATAACTAGTACTGAAACAGTGTTTTACACTTTATGTTCTGTGTGGGTGCAAACTGTTGAAATCTTTACTTAGTATCTACTAAATTAATCTGTATATAAAGATAATTGAAAATGAATCTTGATGTGAATGGAATGGGAGAGGGAGCGGGAGATGGGAGGGGTACGGGTGGGAGGAAGTTATGGGGGGAAAACCATTGTAATTCAAAAGCTGTACTTTGGAAATTTATATTTATGAAATACAAGTTAAAAAAAAAAAAAGAAAAGAAAAGGTGGGGAAAGCCCAAATGTCAATGGCGGCTAGGAGGGAAACGCAGACGGGGGCTCCTGAAACGGACAGAGGACATGGGGGGGGGGGACAGGACCTGTCGAGAGAATGAAGAAGAAAGGGGGATCCCCCCACCCCCACGCCCCGACTTCCGACAGAGAACAACGCGCAGGGCTCGTTTCTGTAAACACCCGCAGCAGGGAGATGGATCCGCTGGGCTGAGATCTGATTGCGAGTTTAGGTTTAGGATTAGGAGACGAGGGACAAACAAAAGTAAGGGGGAAAGGGTTTACAGCCAGTAACAGAGGGAACAAGTTGCTTGACCCTTACGTGAACTGTGTGCTCCGACTCGAGCTTTAGAACTGAAGAATCCAGACAGAGGGGACTTACAAACCCGCAGTGGGCCAGCTTACTAGAGAGGATGCTGACACGCTTGGTCTTCTGGGCTTAAAGGTTTGCCTGTGATCTCCAGGTTTGCAACTTTTGGGTAAGAAAGCCGTAAGCATAAGAATGAATTCTTGGTGCAGGAGGTTAGGAGACAAAGAGAAACTGAAGGAATGTCATCAAAGGGCTATGGAAGTTCAATGCTGTGTGAGACTAGGGTGGGTCTTAGAGGTCCCAAGAGCTGGAGTATCTGATCTACCTCTTTGTTTCCGGATGCTAATGTCACAGCTAATTAAAGTTAACTAACCCAGGTGAAGGCGGCATGTGTTTTTCTCTTGCAGATATTGGGTCTTGATTGTTAGGGAAAACTGAATCTTAAATGGAGTGTTTTGGGGGCAGGCGCTGTGGCGCAGTAGGTTAATCCTCTGCCTGCAGTGCCAGCATCCCATATGGGTGCTGGTTCTAGTCCCAGCTGCTCCTCTTCCAGTCCCGCTCTTTGCTGTGGCCTGGGAAAGCAGTAGAAGACGGCCCAAGTCCTCGGGCCCCTGCACCCATCTGGGAGACTGGGAAGAAGCTCCTGGCTCCTGGCTTCAGATTGGTGCAGCTCCAGCCATTGCGGCCAATTGGGGAGTGAACCAATGGAAGGAAAACCTTTCTCTCTGTTTCTCCCTCTCACTATCAGTTGAATAACCCTAGCAGTAGTTGTGCTATTTAGCTGCTTAACAACAGTGAAGCCATTTTAAATGCCCCAGTTTTATCATAAGCAACTTTAGCAAAAACTTTCCTGGAGTTAGGGCCGAAACCATAAGTTATGGAGGGGCAGCTGTGGGTTAAGATAGCACCGCCTCGGTACCTAGCCGCCCCCGGGCAGCTGTGGGTTAAGATAACACCGCCCGGCATCCAGCTGCCCCTTATCGGTGGGGCAGGGCGGCAGCGAAATGTCTCCTGCCCGCTCTTACTCCGTGGTCTTATCAAACCCCTGTAACCCTCCCCGTAACTTTGCTTTTCTTCTGCTTCTGTACTCCTGCTTCTGCAATTCCCCCACCCGGGTATATAAGTGTCCCCCAGACACTACCGTGTACGCTTCTCCGGTAACCCGCTGCGTCGGGTGTGGGGCAGCGTCCACGAGCGCTCGTGAAAAATAAAAAAAAACCTCCTCTTGCAAATTGCATCGTCTGGTCTGAGGATCATTGAGTCTGGGGTCGCGTTCTGAAGGACTTTAAGGGGATTGGGGTCCTTCACAGTAACTCTACCTCTCAAATAAATAAATAAAATATATATTTTTTAAAAACGGAGTGTTTTATTTGGGTCAAATGGTATGAACCACTGAAAATACTTGTGAGGCTATAGAAGGATGCCCAGTTTACATTGTGCTCATGAGAGAATCATCTCCATATTACGTCACGGGAGCCATCGGGGTCCCCAAGCTCTGTGACGCAGTCCTTAGGGACTAGGTGTGTGGGCAGCTGCATCATCACAGGGCAGGTGTGTGGGGGCTGTGAAATGCCTAGGGCGGGGAGAGAGATCATCCCTCGGGTTAACAGGACTCCTCACCCAGGCTCCGCCTCCCAGGCCTGCAGCTCCTCACTTTCCACTGAGCAGGACCTAGAAGGAAGCCAAGTTCCACCCCAGCTGGGCAGGGCCCTACCAGGTGCTCTTGACCACGGAGGCCACCGTAGGACCTGCTCACAGGGACTGGTAAGCAAGACCCCAAGAGGGTCAGAAAGACCAGTGGAAGTGTGTGGATCAACCAAAGAGCCCTTAAACCTGACCTGAGTTGGCTCAGTCCTCAAAAATTCATATGGAATGTGGGAGGGAGAACAGCTGGGACACACACTGAGACGGGGTGTGGAGACAGGAACGCCTGGGTAGGAGGAGTCAACTTTCCAATGCAGGCCTCCCCTCAGGCACAGGGACACGGGTCCCGGCGCGTGCCGGCTCTATGCCAGGGACAAGGAGGCCGGGAGACAAGACTCGAAGAAGCCTGGTGCTGTGTTCCGCCACACTGCAAAGGTCAGGCGCTAGGGCAAGTCCCTCTTTCCCCATGGGGAAGACGAACAATTTCTCCTGCCTCTCCAGGCTGCAGGCCAAGTTCAATACGCCCGTGGGAGAACTGTGGGCCTGCACAGGCCTCTTAACGTGACTGTGACCCTGACGGCAGGAACTACTCAGCCCTCCTTAGACCCCGGGCTGATGTCTGGCAGCACTGTGCGAAGAGGAACCTCCGTGTGCTGTTCCTGTCCAGCTGGACTGGGACTTGTGCTTAGTTCTACTGGTCATTCCCTTCCCCCGGCATTCCACAAAACACCTGAAGGCCATCAAAATAAAAATGAACACGAGACCCAAAACTGTAAAAAGAGATAGAGATGGCATCGTGAGAACTGAACATGTGGTTCATTTTCCAAGTGAGGCATTCAGCTGGGTGGACAACCAGCTGGCACAGCAGCTTACAGGTGTCACAAGCAGCCAACTAGCGCGACAGCTAGGCTACACCTGGAAAGTCATAGGCAAACAGGATGTTAGGAGTGGCCAAGACAGGGGAAGCAAATGCAGGAAGATCCTAACCCCCCAGGACTGGCCATGGAGGAACTGGGAGAGGGACCTGCATGCTAGGACTTGAACAGCTTGCTGTCAATCACCCTGGTGCACTCCCCACCAGACACCCGATCTTGCAAGACTGTTAAAGCTTCGGTCTCTGTGCACTTCCCAGGTCTGAGTCCATCCTTTGGGTGGACTGGTGAGGTTATTCTTCACAAGGGGCGGGCAGAGCCTACAATTGGCCCACTCACAACCCCTGCAAACAGAAGCATAGAGGAAACACCCCCTAAGGAGTTGAAAGGGATGGATGGTGTGGCACAGTGAGTTAGGCGGCCCCTGGGGACAGGCACTTCCCATACTGGAGCGCCAGTTCAAGTCCCAGCTGCTCCACTTCCCATCCAGCTCCCTGCTAATGCCTCCTAGGAGGCAGCAGATGATGGCCCAAGTGCTTGGATCCCTGCCACCCACGTGGGAAAACCAGATGGAGTTTCTGGCTCCTGGCTTTGGCGTGGTCCAGTCCTGGCTGTTGCTGGCATTTGAGGAGTGCATCAGCAGATGGAAGACTAATCATTCTATCATCTATCCATCTGTATTTATATATGTCTAACTCTGTGTGTGTGTGTGGGGGTGTGACTCTGCCTTTTAAGTAGGAGAAAATAAATGAATAAACACTTTTTAAAAATAACTGGGAGGCAGAAGTGCTGATCATAAAACAAGGGATGCCCAGTGAAGCGGGGGGCAAGGGGAGGTCTTTGCAGCTTGGTGGAGAGACAGCTGTCCTTGTGATCGGAGCCAAGGTCTCATGTCAGGGAGGGTCAAAACCAAGTAGGAAGGGGAGGCAAGGGCGAGCCCAGGGGCCACTTTGCAGCCTTGCTTCGTGGGGACAGCCTGCAGAACCTCGGGAGGGTGTGAGCAGGGAGCTGACCGGCACTGCAGAAGGCCCCTGGTGGAGAGAGAACTGGCCAGGAGAGGGGGGGATCTATCAGGAAGCAACTGAGGGCTCCAGGTGGTGAGTGCTAAGGAACTGGGCAGGCGCAAGGAGGCACAGGGACAAGGCAAGAGCTCCCCAAGGGTGGGACCTTAGGACTTGATGGCTGAACATGGGATGGGGGAGAGGGCAGCCAGAGATGGGAACAGGGTTCCTGGCTTGATGGCTGAGTGTGTGTTGGGGAGAAGCAACAGGGAGCGGGATGAAGGCAGCTCAGTCTGGGTCACGTTCAACCTGAAGGTCTTCCGAGACTTCCCAGGGTCTTCCCACCCTGCAACCCACCCACCTCCCAGTGCAAATGAGTAGCAGCAGGAATGACCACACGAGTCCTTCCTTCCAATGTGTGCTCAGTGGGCCGAGAGAGCAGGGTGCCCTCCATAACGCAGCCGGGCCTCGCCGGTCAGCGGGGGTCTGACTTGCACAGACGGAGCTCTCCTGAACAGGAAGCACCCCTGGGGGGGGGGGGGACAGCTCCCACACCACACTGCAGCTCTCCCAGTGCCCGCCCTGCTGGCTCGGAACCTGCCGAGCTTCTGCGATTGCACCAGCCGACCCCGTGGGCGCGCTCTTTATTTCTACCTTCATCTCTATCTCTGTACCATCTGTAGCTACAGTTCTATCTCTGTCAGTCTCTGTCTCTATATCCCTATCTACATCTCTACCTATCTCTCTCTCTCTCTCTCTCTCCTAACACACTTGGCTTATCTTCAGCAGTTTTGTCCAGATCTTTTGCCCCAAGACCTGAAGTCGGCTCCTACTTACTGCCTTCCTTCCAGCAAGGTTTCTGGGATGGGTCACGTGTGGTACAGAAGGAAAAGTGGGGAGGAGGCGGGCAGCTGTGGCCTGAAATGCCCCCACTCCCGGCTTGCTGCGACCCTTCTCTACCCGCCAACGCCCACCTCACCCATCTGCAGGAATCAGAGCCTCCAACCATGTGGCATTTCAGACAGCAGCAGGAAGAGACCACACCACACAGCTGCAGCCCAACCCAGGCCACGCATGAGACAGGCCAGCCCCTGCCCCTCCACTGCATTCAGCAGCCAGAATGCTATGTCCCTTCTGTCTCTCTTCCTCACAACTGGAAATATCACCCAGACATCAGGGGCCAACATGTGGCTTAGTGGGTAAAGCGGCTACCCAAGACACCAGCATCCCATGTGGACATCGATTAGAGTCCTGGCTGCTCCACTTCCAATCCAGCTCCCTGCTAATGAACCTGGGAACACAGCAGCAGATGGCCCAAGAGCTTGGGTTCCTGCAACCATGTAGGAGACCTGGATGAAGCTCCTGGCTTCAGCCTGGCCCAGCCCTGGCTGCTGTGGACATCTAGGGAGTGAACCAGAGAATGGAAGATCTTTCTCTCTGTCTCTTCTCTGACTTTCAAATAAATAAATAAATCTTTTTTTAAAAAAAATCCTTCCAGAAGCAATTAACAGAAAGCCATCAATCTCCCAGTAGGTATGTTTGGGCAGCCCCTAACTTTCAGGTGACTGCACCCAGGGGACACAATGGAGTTTAAGTGCTCATGAACCAGAGACATTTTTGGATAAATACAGCAGCATTGTTAAGAGACTTGCACTCTGAATTGCTGGCAGAGTTTCTAGGTTTTTAAAAGTCAGGATACACTACCCATATAGAATATGGACTTTTAAAAGGATATTCTTAAGAGTTGAGAGTTAAAATATGTTCATGTTAGTCAAATTAGAGAATTAGAGGGAATGGCAGCTTGGGTCAAAACTCTCCAGTGGACTGTGCAGTTGCAATCACACTGTCCCCACTAGGTGGCAGCAGAGGGACATGTGGGACTTGGCACTCCTGGCTTTGGGGTGGTGGAGAGGAGGTAGACTGATGAATAACTAACTTTGTTTTGGTGTCCTCTTGGCGTCCAATGTGTCAAACCACTGTAACATCTACTAACATCGAAAACAAAGGGAGGCCGTTTGCCTGGTCCCTGTCCCTGGCTTCAGCCTCTGGCTGTTGCAGCCATTTGTGGTGTGGACTGGAGTATGGGAGCTCTCTGTCCTTTCTCTCTTTCTGCCTCCCTCCTAAAAAATTAAATTGCAAACACAAGTACCCCCATAGTGTAAAACTGATTTTAAAACACCACTACCAACTGCATAGGGCAGGATTTGGGGTGTGGGACACAGGAGGGCATGGGAGCCTGCTGGATCCCAAATGCACTTTGTCCCGCGTGCACACCACGCTCTTCGTGGCCCTGCGCAGGATTTGGGGTGTGGGACACAGGAGGGCATGGGAGCCTGCTGGATCCCAAATGCACTTTGTCCCGCGTGCACACCACGCTCCTCGTGGCCCTGCGCAGGATTTGGGGTGTGGGACACAGGAGGACATGGGAGCCTGCTGGATCCCAAATGCACTTTGTCCCGCGTGTACACCACGTTCCTCGTGGCCCTGCGCAGGATTTGGGGTGTGGGACACAGGAGGGCATGGGAGCCTGCTAGATCCCAAATGCACTTTGTCCCGCGTGCACACCACGCTCCTCGTGGCCCTGCGCAGGATTTGGGGTGTGTGGGACACAGGAGGGCATGGGAGCCTGCTGGATCCCAAATGCACTTTGTCCCGCGTGTACACCAGGTCCTTCGTGGCCCTGCGCAGGATTTGGGGTGTGGGACACAGGAGGGCATGGGAGCCTGCTGGATCCCAAATGCACTTTGTCCCGCGTGCACACCACACTCCTCGTGGCCCTGCGCAGGATTTGGGGTGTGGGACACAGGAGGGCATGGGAGCCTGCTAGATCCCAAATGCACTTTGTCCCGCGTGTACACCACGCTCCTCGTGGCCCTGCGCAGGATTTGGGGTGTGGGACACAGGAGGGCATGGGAGCCTGCTGGATCCCAAATGCACTTTGTCCCGTGTGTACACCACACTCCTCGTGGCCCTGCGCAGGATTTGGGGTGTGGGACACAGGAGGGCATGGGAGCCTGCTGGATCCCAAATGCACTTTGTCCCGCGTGTACACCAGGTCCTTCTTGGCCCTGAGCAGGATTTGGGGTGTGGGACACAGGAGGGCATGGGAGCCTGCTGGATCCCAAATGCACTTTGTCCCGCGTGTACACCACGTTCCTCGTGGCCCTGCGCAGGATTTGGGGTGTGGGACACAGGAGGGCATGGGAGCCTGCTGGATCCCAAATGCACTTTGTCCCGCGTGTACACCACGCTCCTCATGGCCCTGAGCAGGATTTGGGGTGTGGGACACAGGAGGGCATGGGAGCCTGCTGGATCCCAAATGCACTTTGTCCCGCGTGCACACCACGCTCCTCGTGGCCCTGCGCAGTCGTGACAACCCAGTTTCAAAGCCGGTAGCTTTCTGAGTGTGGATGTGCGTTAACTCTGGTCTCAGATATCTGAGGTGTGGATTGGGGCTGAAGAATATCCGCGGCTGTCTGCTTGGACGGCCGAGGAGCAGCAAAGAACAGTGTCCGAGAAAGCCTTACCAAACCAATGTCCAGTTGTCTAGGGGGATCCACAGGGGATGGCTTCCAGGACCCGGTAGGTGCCAAGTCCACGGACACCCAAGTCCCTTCTACAGAGTGGCAGGGTGTCTGCCTATAACCCACATACTTCAGATAACCTCCGGGTTCCCTGGAGCACCCAGCACGAGGTAAGTGCTTCGGAAATGGTTGCTCTGCTGCGTGATTTAGGGAATCGCGACAGGGCAAGTCTGCACGAGTCGCGCAGGGACGCAGCCTCCTCGCCCGATGTCTTGCACTGGGGTTGGCTGAGTCCACAGACACAGCGCTCACAGACAGGGAGACTGACCGCGTGAGAACAGCAGGATCCGACGCTGCTCTGTGTCTGGAAGTGAGTCTACCTCTAGGGAAGGATGCTGCGAGGTATCTCCTGGGTGAAGAATGATGGATACTGCATCAGGAGATGACCCAAGGCCCTCCTACATCCAGGATTCCATGACGCACAGACGCAAGGCCCTTACTGATGGGACGCAGCCGACACCACTCGGCCCTGGGCTGCAAGAGCTGCTTCTGTGGCGCCTTTCTCCGTGGCCTCGGTCTCCACCATGATCTCACTTTCACTCGGTGCTCATCCCATCACCGCCTACCTCCTGGCCTTCACCAAACGCGGCCAAGAGAGGGGGCCAGTCTGGCTGTGCTCAGCGCTGGGTCTTCAGGAGTTTGCACATGGTAGGGGTGAAACCATCGAATGACCGACCACACGAACGTCGGCCTCAGGCCAGCACGCTCCACGGACCCAGTGCCTTCGTGTCCCTTAGCTCAGTGAGCCGCTCTTGGCTTTTTGCAGCTGCACGGAGCCAGCAGGTGATGGATGAGCAAACTCCCCCCGAGCCAGGTGCACACGCTTTGACCTGCCGAAACACACACGCTCTCTTGTCACCCTGGAATTCTAGCGTCTGGGGCTGACGCCTGTGTTCAGGAGAGAGTCCTTAGTGTCTGCCATGGACATAACACTGGATCAAAACCCGTGAGGATACGGCCACTCTTGTTCTGCTTCCAAAGTTCCAGAGGCGGGTGATTTCGTCTCAAGGTTCCGTCCGTAGCTCTGAAGCCACCAGTGGGACGCAGGACTTGGGGATTTGCCAGGTGTCCCCGTAGTAGGCAAGGGACAGGTGCCACTTAACGTGACCGCCAACAGGTTCTTCCTGCACTCGTTGGCCTTAGCATCCTGTTCCGTTAAAGCCGAAAATGTGGTTACACAGTGTCTACGCCTGAGAGCACACACCATTCCCGGACACATGCCCTGAGGGTCACCACCCCAGCCCAGGGGAGGTCCGTTACTCATCAAACCCATTCCTGGAAACCCAAGTTCAAGGACTGCTGAAGCAGCTAGGACTCAACCCCCAGAGAAAACAGAAACCAGGAGGGGCTGTTACCTCGACCTCCAACCTTCTCCTTAAAACCCCAGGGCTGAATCTCTCACAGACACACATCGACCGGAGCCTGGGGGAATTCTCAAAACGCCATCCGTGACTTGAGGCTTTGTCATTTCTCTTCACCGAGCACACACAGGTCTGTCATCGCAAGTACCTCCAAGGATCTACACGACATGGAACAATGGGTCATTCTCCCGGCACCATGGACCATCCGCCAGTGAGTGGGCCGGCCAGCCTAGCCTCCTTGAGACAGGTGGTCTTGCTCCTCTGAGCGGGCTCAGCAACCATCAGGAAGTGACAAAATGTCACCTGTCATGAGAACAGCCCCCAAAGAGGGCCACGAGATGATGCTAATGATTAAAGGAAAGAGAAGGGAGAGACATAGGGAATGATGGTTCTGCCAGGACGTGGACGTTCGAGCGAGTCGCCAGGCACAGGGCGGCTCAGGTCCTCCAATCCCAGGGTCCCAGTCCTCGGAGAAGCCCGCTGCGGGGTCCATGAGTGGTGACAGAGGGCAGCAACAGGAAGCCAGGGGAGCGATGACGGAGGGGGCATCCAACGCTGCCTCTCCCCTCTGCTGCAGAGCAGCAGCCGTCACTGGCTGGACAGCCATACAAGGGAGCTCAGGGAACCAGAGATGCCGGAGCTACCAAAGAGAGAGAAGCTTCACAGGGCAACCCCACAAAGAGGGTAAGGACCTCCAGAGCCAGCCCTGGCCTGCGCGTGTGGCTCTGATTCGGAGCAGCATTCCAAAGACAGCTCCTCCCAGGCCCCAGGCCCCGGATGGGGTGCACACAGGGGGCAGATCTGAAAGCCCTGAACGGGTGTGAACGTCGAACCGACCCAGGAACCAGCACCCAGAGAAGGTGGGTGGAGCCCCCAACCAAACGTCATGGAACCAAACGTCAAACTGCTCAGCATATGAAGTCCCACGGAAATCTCAGTGTGCACAAGAAATACAATCAAAAGATGCAAAGACATGATGTGACCCAAATGCTGGAACTATCTGGTCATGCGGAGTCGTAAATACTCTGTATTTTAAAAAAGTTTTTTTTTTTTTAATTTATGGGAAAGGCAGGGTGACAGGGAGGGGAGGAGGGGGTGGGAAAGAGAGAGAGAGGGAGGGAGGGAGAGAGAAATCTTCCATCTGCTGGTTCACTCCCCCAGTGGCTACAACAGGCAGAGCCGGGCCAGGCTGAAGCCAGGAGCCAGGGACCCAGGAACTCCTTCCTGGCCTCCCCCGTTGGGGGCAGGAAGCCAAGCTCCTGAGGCACTGTCTGCTGCCTCCCAGGGTTGCACCAGCAGGAAGCTGAATCAGAAGAAGAGGTGAGACTTGAACCCCAGGCCCTCCACGAGCAGCTTACCCACTGTGCCGCAACGCCAGCCCCCATGAACACTCCTGCCAGTCAAAACACAGAATATCCCTAAAGACACACAAAAGGACAAAACAGAAGTTTCAGATCTGAAAAATACAACAACCAGTATAAGAGAAGAAAACTCCCTGGATGGGCGCCACACCACAAATGATGTGCTAGAGGAATGCTAATGAACTTGAAGACAGATTGAGAGAGAGAGAGAACATTTGGGGGAAGACCCTAATGGAACCCGAGGGTCCAGTGGGATGGCAGTAAAAGCTGTGATGTCCAGCCGTGCTGCTGGACTTCTGGAGTACAGGAGAAAGAGTGAAATGCTGAAAACACCCGCAAAAAAAAAAAAAAAAGCAACGGCTGCCAACTTCCCAAGTGTGGCAAAGGATACGACCTGCAGGTGTGAAAGGCCGAGTGAACTCACAGCAGGACAAACACCAAGAAACCCAGGCCCAGATGCACCGTCAGAAAATAGCTGAAAAGCAAAGATAATTAAAAAGAACCTGGAAGGCACTGTTTCAGAGAGAAACAGCGCGCTGCCAGCAGAGGATTGCCCACTTGCATAACCACAGCTCTGTCATAGGAGGTGTGAGGCCACATTCCCACAGCTGAGCACAGAGGCCCAGCCAGCGTCCACCTCCCCGCCCTGGAGAACGGCAGCAATGAACCAATGGCGGGCCCCCGAGGGAGAACACCAGCGCCCCGCAGGACGTGGAGACCTGGGATGGCGGTGCAGAGAGGAGCAAAGGGAACAGCACTCGCACCCCAGCCCCGGGCCAGAGGGGATTCCCACTGCAGGGGAAGGGGAGACGGGAGAGCCCAGCAGGGCCCATGGTGCCTCCCACTGGGCTCCAGGAGGAGTCCACGATGCCTCCCACTGGGCTCCAGGAGGAGTCCACGTGCATCATAGAGCTGTAGCCCGGTGAGAGGAGCCACGTGCGGCATGCTGTAACTGCTGCTGAGGGGAAACTCACGTGGTGTCCCCAGAGCACAGGCTGTGTCTTGACAAAGCTGTCACCAGAGGCTGGATCTGGCTCAGCCTGGACTGTGGCTCAGGTTAAGCCACTCACTGCCTGCAGCACACCATCCCATTGGGTGCCGGCGCAAGTCCCGGCTGCTCCACTTCCAATCCAGCTCTCTGCTGTGGCCTGGGAAAGCAGTAGAAGATGACCCAAGTCCACCCGGAAGAAGCTCCTGGCTCCTGGCTTTGGATCAGTCCATCTCTGGCTGTTGTGGCCATCTGGGAAGTAAACCAGATTGGAAGACCTCTCTCTCTGCCTCTCCCTCTCTCTGCCTGTAACTCTACCTCTCAAATAAATAAATAAATCTTAAAAAAAAAAAGAAATATGAAAAAGCAAGGAAACATGATGCCTCCAAAGGAACACTATCACTTGTTAGCAAAAGACTCCAAGAAAAGGAAATTGGCAAAATGCGAGACAAAAAAATTCAAGAGAATGATTACAAAGAAACTCAATGAGAGGCAAGAGAGCAGAGACACATAGTTAAATGAAATTAGGATGAATGAGATACTCTGCAAGAGACACAGACCTTCAAAAGGAACAAGTTGGGGCCTGTCCTGTGGTGTAGTGGACTAAGCCTCCACCTACGACGCCAGCATCCCATTTGGGCGCTGGTTTGAGTCCCGGCTGCTCCTCTTCCAATCCAGCTCTCTGCTGTGGCCTGGGAAAGCAGTAAAAGATGGTCCAAGTCCTTGGGCCCCTGCACCCACATGGGAGACCTGGAGGAAGCTCTTGGCTCCTGGCTTCAAATGTTCAGCTCTGGCCGTTGCAGCCATCTGGGGAGTGAACCAGCGGGTGGAAGACCTCTCTGTCTCCTCTTTCTCTCTGTAGCTTTACCTTTCAAATAAGCAAATAAAACCTTTTTATAAAAAAAAGAAAGAAAGAAAAGGAACCAAGTCCAAATCTTGGAAATAGACAACTCAAGTAAAAAAAAAAAAAAAAAAAATATATATATATATATATATATATATATATATATATACATAGTTGAAATCTTGACAGCTTCAACAGCACATGGAATCAAGTAGAAGAAAGATGGTCTGAACTGGCAGGTCCTGAGAGAGAGTCTAGTTAGATAAAAGAAAAAAAGGGGAGGGGGGACTAAAAAGAATGGAGACTACCTCCCAGACCTTTGGGACACCATCAAATGGACAAATATTCAAATTGCGGGGCTCCCAGAAGGGGTAAAAAGAAGAAAGGCATAGACATGTATTAGAAATGATAAATGAATTCAGTAAAGTTGCAGGATACAAAATCCATATGCAAAAATTAGTCTCATCTTTATACAGTATTAATAAATTTGTTGAGAATATCTTAAAAGTAGTTTCATTCATAATAAGTACAAAAAAACCCTCAGAATAAGTTTGAGGAAGTCAAGGACCACTACAATGAAAATTGCAAAACACTGATGAGAGAGATGGAATGTGCAAAAAATGGACAACACCGGTCATGTTCATGGGCTGGGAGATTTAATATTATTAAAATGTCTGTACTCCCCAAAGCGGTTTACAGATTCAACACAATAAAGATGCCACTGATGTTACTCGCAGAACTAGAAAAAGTGATCCTAAAATGCACGTGAGCTCAAGAGATCCTAAACAGTCAAGGCAACCTTGAGCAAAAGAACAAAGCTGGAGGCATCACAATACTTGGTCTCATGACGCAGGACAGGGCTCTCATAACCAAAACAGCATAGGACTGGCCTAAAAACAGATGTGTGGACCGATGGCACAGAATGAAGACACCAGGAATAAATCCATGAATCCACAGCCAACGGATTTTTGACCAAGGCACCACAAACACACAGTGGAGAAAGGAATAATCTTGCTGGGAAAACTGGGTGTCCACATGTAGACACCCCTACTCACTGCTCACCCAAACCTAGCACCTGAAACCATGGAACCACTAGAAGAAAACAAGGGAACATTCCAAGACATCGTAGAGGCAATCGGTGTTTTATTTTTTAATAAGATCCCAGGGGCAAAAATAGGCAAATGAGATTATATCAAACTAAGAAGCTTCCATACAGAAGAGGAAAAAAATCAACATAATGAAGAGTAAACCTCCAAGAAAAAAACTAGCAAACTATTGTCATGACAAAGGACTGATACACAGAATCTAAGCATTGGCACAGTGGTTAAGATGCCACTTGGGATGCCACACCCCATATCACAGTGCCGGGATGTGAGTCCCAGCTCTGCTTCTGATCCCAGCTGCCTGCTAATGCAACCCTGGAAGGCAGCAGGTGGTGGCTCGGGGGGGGGGGGGGAAGGGGGTTGGGGCCCCGCCACTCATGTGGGAGACCTGGATTGAGTTCCTGGCTCCCAGCTGTGCCTGATCCAGGGCCAGCTGTCATGGGCATCTGGGAAGTGAATGGGCGGGTGGAAGATCTCTCTGTCTCTTTCTCTCTGCATCTCTCTGTCTCTATCTTAGTCTCTGTCTCTCACTCTCTACACCTCTTAAATATTTTAAAACACATTTTTAAATAAAATTCTTTGAATAGGCAAATAACCATTAAATTTCTGGGGAGTAAAATGTCCAACATCATTAGTTGCAAGAGAAGTGAAAATCAATGACATCTGCATCTCATCCCAGCTAGAACATCTGTTTTCAAAAATAAAATAAATATGGAGAGGATGAGGGGGAAGGGGACCTCTGCTGTTGGTGGGGATGTAAGTTAGTGTACCCACTATAAAGAACAATCTGGAGGAGCTCAGAAAACTCCAAGTACGCCTGTCAGCTGACCCCGCTGCTGCCCTAGTCCGGCTATACACCCAAGGGGAATGAGGCACGTACATCAAAGAGACCCCTTATCCTCCCGTGTTTACTGCAGCACTATCCACATTAACCAAGACATGGAGCCAAGCTGCATGCCCACCTATAACCAAAATGTGCAATCCCTACACAAGGGAACATTATTCAGCCCTAACAAAGAATGACACCGGTCATATGTAGCAAAATGGACGGGCAGATGCTCAGTAAAACAAGTGAGACACAGAAACACAAGTCCTCCGTGCTCCCGTTCCTATGTGAAGGCTTACACCAGCTACAGGAAAGCAGACAGACAGTGATTCCTGGAGTCTGGGAGGCGGTGACGGGCAGGATCAAGACAGCAAGCCAGGTAGACAGAAGGAAGCACTACTGGCCTCCAGCGCAGTGGGGCGCTGCAGTTCACACAGCCTGCATTTTATGATTAGCTAGAACAGGAAGGCTCTAAGTCTAATGATAAAGAGACAGAAACATCAATTATCCTAATTCGGTCACTATCCATTGTGCAGATGTAATGAATTATCACATTGTGCCCCCAAAATATGTGGCGTTATGAAGTGCTAATCACAAAACAAAAAACTTCAATGTTTGAGATGGAGGTGCTAGCTCACCTGATTTGATCATGACACATTGTATGCAGGTATCAACTTACCACTTTGTACTCCATAAAGGTGTACTCCATAATTGCACATAAAGATGTATAATTAAAATAATAATACTCAGGACGGGCATTGTGGCGTAGCAGGTTAAACCTCTGCCTGCAATGTCAGCATCTCATATGGGCGCCGGTTTAAGACCTGGCTGCTGCCCTTCCAATCCAGCTCCCTGCTGATTGCCTGGGAAAGCAGCAACAGATGGCCCAAGTGCTTGGACCCCTGCACTCATGTGGGAGACCTGGAAGACGCCCGGGGCTCCTGTTGCAGCCATCTGGGGAGAAAACCAGCAGATGGAAAATCTCGTGCACTCACTCTTTCAGTAACTTTGTCTTTCAAATGAATTAAAAAACACTTTTTAAAATGAGTAATAATAATAATACTCAAAACAAAATTACAAAGAAACCATGAGTACCAGGGGAATGTGGAACAGCGCTCTAAAGAGCAGAAGAAAAGAACTGTAAACTCAGAATTCTGGGAAATAAGCTGATTCTTTAATGAAGGAAAACCAAGAAGTCATGGCCAGTGGATCCGCTTAAGAGAACATGACTAAACAAGTTCTTCAGGCTGGAGGATCATCCCAGAAGGAAACTTGAACTTCAGGAACACAGAAAGACCAGCAGAAGAGGTAAGTATCTGGGTTAACTCAATACATTATTCTTAAGTTCTTAAAATATGTCTAGAGAAAGGACCCCAATGTTGTCTGATGGAGTTTTCAGTGTCTATAGCTGTATACAACAATGAAACATAATGTATCATTATTATACGCTCTCAATATACAATATGTAATATAATGTATAAAACAACTAAACAGAGAGCGGCAACATAAACCATAACCAAATAACATTGGTTGGTTTCCTGCATTTTAATTGAAATGGTAAAATGTTGATTCTTTTTTCCTTTTTATATTCATTTATTTATTCGAAAGGCAGAGTTACAGGGAGAGGGAGGGAGAGACAGAGAGAGAAGATCTTCCACCCACTGATTCACTCTCCAAATGGCTGCAGCAGCCAGAGCGGGGCTGTTCGGAAGCCAGGAACCAGGAGCTCCACGTAGGTGCAGGAGCCGAAACACTTGCACTACCTTCCACTGCTTTCTCAGGCGCATTAGCAGGGAGCTAGATCGGAAGAGAAGCAGCTGGGACTCCAGCTGGCACCCATACAGGATGCCAGCGCTGCGGGCAACGGCCCCAAATATTGATTCTAAATTGCCTTGGAAATGTCAAGTCTGTATTTTTTTTATTTCCTAGAGCAACCACTACAAAAGTAATACAAAAAGATATTAAACTCAAAATAAAGATGCAATACTTAAATAATATTCAAATAATGCAAAATACAGGAAAGAGAGAAACAAATGGAGGGGAAAACACAAATAATAAAATGGGAGACATAAATCCACACATGATACTTCACATTTGGTAATAAGTGGAAATAATTGAAACAGGAGACAGTTTTGACCTCAACTTATAACCTGGTTTTAGATCTTAAAACTAGACAGGGTGTTGGAGCTTCCGAGAGTCACTGAGCGGTGTTTTTAGGATCATTACATTCACTCTCACAACACTGAAGAACACCAGAAGTGTTCAAAAGGGTTGTCTCTGGAGAGCTGGAACTGGATGGCTTTAGGGAAAGGTATGAGAGGGAACCGAATTTTTTAGTGTAAACGATAGACTAAAACCATAGACTAAAACACGTAAGCATTTTCAATAGGTGAGTATCCTCTGACCACATAGCGTTCTCGTTCATTTCTCTCTGTGCAGCCCTGAGCTGTGTAATGACATTTCCATCCCTAAGCAGCATGTGTGTGCAAGACATCGTGTCAGCTTAGCCTGCTTAAGCGCACGCTACCGTGTTCACGTAACAAAACCACCTCACGACGGTCTTCTTATCATTAAACAAGCCACGTCTATGTTGCCCACAGCTCTGATGCTATGGACTCAGGATGATATGTACAACCCATCTCACATGATTTGGATGGCTACTCTCAAAATCAGGAAATAAAGATCAGCAAGAAAAATCAGAAAAGTCACGCCCTGTGCGCTGTTGGTGTAATGCTAAATGACACAGCCACTCTGGAAAGTACTATGGCAGGTCCTTGAAAACTTAAAATACGCTTACCACGTGACCCAGTAACTCCACTGGGTGGGTGTGTGCTTAAGAGAACTGCGAATTGGGGGTCAGATACTTCCACTCCTGTTCCTAGCAGTGTTTTTCACAATAGCAACGCAACTATCATCAGTGGGAGAACGGGCAAACGGGTGTGATACAACTGAATATGATTTATCCTTCTGGCACATGGTACAACATAGATGAAGCTTGAAGACATGCTGTGTGAAATTAGCCACTCAATGAAAGACAAACTCTGAGTGATTTTCTTAATGAGGTACCTAGAAAGTCAAATCCACAGAGACAGAAAATAGAATGTTAAGAAATGGGTTCATTGTATTCAATGAACCAGTAAAATAAATGGAATCCTTTCGTTAATGCCAAGAAAGTATTCTATGAAATCCATCACCATTCCAAAATCCAGATCAGAGTGATATATGAATATGAAAATGAGTCTCCTGTTTTAAAATCCTAAGTGAAGCCCTCTACCATCATTGCATTTTATACAGAAACTACAGTCAACACAAGAAATAGGAAACAGAAGTAAGAGTTACAGCAACTGCAGGACAAAGAAAGTGGGTACCATTATCTGGAGACAAAGTGCGTTCCTGGGGGATCCAAAACCCTCCTCTGAGGTTCAGAGTCCCCCTCTTTTCTCCTCGCGCACTGCTCACCCCTGGGGTTCAAGGTCATCTGACCTGGACACTGACCCCTCCCCCCCTTGTCCACTGCCGCGGGTCGGATCTCCTCCAGAACTGAGGTTGAGGTGACATCAGAGGAGGCCCTCCCACGGGGGGTTGGGCGTGAGAGCGCCACCCTCCGGAAGGGGTTCATGTCGTTGCCACGGGAGCCCTGGGTCAGCCTGCTCAGGGATTCGGGCCCCTCTTCCCGTCCATCTCATGAGCTCTGTTGGACCCTGCCTTCCACAGTGGGATGACACCGCACCAAAGCCCTAGCCAGATGCTGAGGCCATGCTCTTGAACTGCCCAGCCTCCGGAATCTTGAACCAAATAAATCTCTGTTGTTTATAGTGTACCCAGTCTGTAATATTGTTTTAGCAGCAGAAAATGGACCGAAACACACCTTTTTAAATAAAAAATTTTTTCCTCAAAATAAATGACATTTAATTCCATTTTCCACAAACTTTTTGAAGTACTGCCATACTAAGATCATTCTTGTTAACTTGTTACATGTGTAGCTGCTCTGACTGAGCTAACTTGGTAACCAGTGTGCAATGAATTTATGTCATACTTTCCACTTTAAATTTTCCAATAACTTTCCTTTATTCTTAGGATAAAACCTAGAGGCTGGTGCTCTGGTTAAGCCACCACCAGCAATGCTAGCATCCCATATGAGCACGTGTTGGAGTCCCGGCTGCTCCACTTATAATCCAGGTTCCTGCTGATGCACCTGGGAAAGCAGCAGAAGATGGATCAAGCACCTGGGCCCCTGCACCCACGTGGGAGGGAGTCCCAGGCTCCCGGTTTCAGCCTGGCCTAGTCCTGGTTGGTGAACCCACTGGGGGAGTGAGCCAGCGGATGGAAAGTCTCCCTCTCTCTCTCTCTCTCCCCTGTCCCTCCCTCTGTCTATAACTCTGCCTTTCAAATACATAATAAATAAATATTAGGGAAATAAATAAATCTTAAAGGATAAAATCTTAATGCTGTATATAACCTACAAGGCCCTAAATAATCTGTGCATTTTCTACATAATATTTAATACCTGAAATATATATTATATATGAAATATAATTTTAAATATATAAAATGTCTACATAACATTTAATGCCTGAAATTATGAGTTTGTCTCCTCATCATTGCTTCTTTCTCCCTTCACTGAAGTATGGGCTCCATGGAACTGAAGTTCCCTGCGCCTGGTTCATCGCCGTGACCTTGGCGCTCAGGACAGACCTGGTTCACGGGAGCCTCTCGATAAACATCTCCTGGAGAGGCAGAGAGCAAACTTCAATTCCGAGTGTTTGTGTGTCATCAAAGAAAGAAAGTAAACATTTCCTTGAGAAACCCTAAGTGGTAAAGGTTCGATGACAGTGCTCAGTTCATTTCAACATGAAGTCACAAAAGGGAAGAGTTTTCCAGAACAAAATGCAATGTTATCTTACACGGGTTTGCAATCAGCAAGTAGTGCTTAATATGATTACAAAAAAAAGGATGACAGCAACCGAACAGTTGGTCCTGACTCTTGGAAATGAATGAAGCTGGCTGGCGCTGTGGCATAGTACGCAAGCCTCCTCCTGTGGCGCTGGAATCCCACATGGCTGCCGGTTCGAGTCCCAGCTGTTCCACTTCCGATCCAGCTCTGTGCTGTGGCCCAAGTCCTTGGGCCCCTGCACCTGCATGGGAGACCTGGAAGAAGCTCCTGGCTCCTGACTTCGCATCGGCCCAGCTCTGGCCGTTGCAGTCATCTGGGGAATGAACCAGTGGATGGAGGACTTTTCTCTCTCAATCTCTCTCTCTGTAACTCTACCTCTCAAATAAATAAATAAAATTTAAAAAAAAGAAAAGAAAATGAATGAAGCTGAGTACGAAGCTTCAGGATCCACCGCCTAGGGACTGCTGCTGTAGCATGGCAGATTAAACCGCCTGCTCCAACACCAGCATCCCCTGTGGGCATCGGTTCAAGCCCTGGCTGCTCCACTTCCAATTCAGCTCCCTGCTAATGCACCTGGAAAGGCAGTGGAAAGTGGCCCAAGTGCCTGGGCCCCTGCACCCACGTGGGAGATCTGCATGAAGCTCCTGGCTCCTGGCTTCAGCCTGGCCCAGCCCTGGCCTAAACCTGGCCTTTGCAGCCATTGAGGGACTGAACCAGTGGGTAGAAGATTCTCTCTCTCTTTCTCTCCCTCGCTCTCTCTGCTCCTGCCTCTCTGTAACTCTGCCTTTCAAGTGAAATAGATAAATCTTTAAAAAAAGAAAGAAGTTTGAGCTCCAGGGTCAGAGCTATGCACTGATTCCTGAGACTTGAGGCAAGCTGTTCAGGCTCTCTGCACTTCGACTTCTTCACCTGCAAAGCGAGTTGACCTATCACGGAGATAAGTGAGTGTTATGTGGCACACTGTGGCTTAAGCGCCGCCTGTGACTCCAAGACTCAGAGCCCCTCCTTCCTCTGTGTCAGCACAGACCTGCCTCTCCACAGCAGATCCGACCCTGCACGGGGGCACCCAGCAGTGTGCTCAGCCGCTGTCTGGCCCACAGCAGATGGCCAGGGGATGCCCGCTGAAGGAAGGACTGAACACTGCCAATTTGCCAGCCTTGTTGAATGTTGCCAAGACTGAATAAAGCAGGTGAACACGGCTGAGGATTGGTAGAGCACACATCTTAGGTCAGTCGTGTAAATTATTGGTGTTAACTTCCTGTGATTGATCGCAACATCCACTATGTTAATTCCACCTGGCCCGAGCACCTGTGGAGTCTGCAAGGCATTTAATTAGATTCATGAGAGCTGTCTGCAATTGTAATTTGGCTTGTAATGTTGGGAAGTATGAAATATGGACTAAATGTTGGCTCTATGAAATGCCACACATGCTTAGAATGAAAAAGAAAGAAAACAATCACATTGAGGGGCCAGTGTTGTGACACAGTGAGTGGAGTCACCGCATGCAATGCCGGCATCCCGTAGAGGCATCAGTTCATGTCCTGGCTGCTCCACTTCCAATCCAGCTCCTGGGTAGTGGCCTGAGAAAAGCAGTGGAAGATGACCCAAGTGCTTGGGCCCCTGCCAGCCATGTGGGAGACCCAGAGGAATCTCCTGGTTCCTGGCTTTAGCCTGGCCCAGCCCTAGCTGTTGCAGCTATCTGGGGAGTGAACCAGCAAATGGAAGATCTCTCTCTCTCTCTCTCTCTCTCTCTCTCTGTAACTCTTTCAAATAAATAAATAAATCTTTAATTAAAAAAAGGAAATTATTATATTGGCTATATTGAACTTGCGAATTTTTTATCAATTAATCCACTTACTTGAACTTGATTCAATTTGTTCAGTATGATCAAAGACACTGTTAAAGATCCAATAACCTAGCTGGAGGCCCAAGACACACTATTGACATGATATTGTCAAGTGCAGGAATGCCCCAAACAGGAAATATCTGTGGGGGAGGGGGGGCAGTGCCAGGGGAGCCCAGAAGAAAACACGGAGTCCCAGAGCAGGTGCATCAGAGGCAGAGAAAATCCACAGGATCCAATGAGAGACTGCAAACCCACACGGCAGTGTGAAATCAAGCCAATGGTGTTCGGGAATGTAAAGCAGCTGTTACAAGTCCCCTCCACGAGGTAACGTGGCCCTGCTGAACTGAGAGCAGAGATACGAGTTGTCAACAGAGAGGGAAAAGGTATAAACAACAGCCAGCGGAGATCTGAGAACTGGAAAGTAGCATACGTGAAATAAAGAGTGCACCTGACGCTAGGTCAGTGGGAAAGGGAACAAAGGGGAAAAGGATTTTAAAGAGGTGGACGGCGATGGGAACCTGTGAGACAATGGTAACACCACTGGGGTCCCTAAGAAGAGGAGAGATACTGAGACAGACGAAACTGTGCAGAACTAATGACTGCAAACTCACATACGCTGAAGGACGTACATTCTCAGATTCAATAAGTTCACTGAGACCCAAGCAAGACAAACTCATAGAAAACCATGCTTATCCACGTCCAAATCAAGCTGCTGAAAAGCGAAGATGGAGAAGAGAATCTTGGAAGCTGTCAAGGGGAACACCACAAACGCTGGCAAGTACTGAGCCTTCCTCATCAGGAACCACAGAGGCATGAAGAAGCCTCAAAGTGCGGAAGGAAGAAGTGTGGCCTCGGGCCCCGCCTGGTGCGCACAGGTTTGACTGCAGCGAAGCTAGCCCAGGACGATCGACAGTGACCCTGGAGACAGGCACATCCTGGCCAGGAGAGCGTGGGGAAGTCGGATCCATCTGGGAGAGGCGACAGCAGCGGGGCAGCAGCCGCAGTTGATGACGGGAGACCCCCACGAGAGAGCTCTCTGCAGACAGCTCAGCCTGGTACAGTTCAGGGAACTCCTCTCTCTCAGCAGCTGTTGTCTCTATCAGGAAGTGAGGGGTCTCGGGGCTCCCCTGCCTGCACAGGCTCCTCAAGTGCCCCCAGACCCCAGCAAGAAGCCCACCTTACAGAAACAAGTGCAGAGCCCTGTCTGCTGGGGACACACCGGGGAGGGCAGGAGATCGAGAAAACCCCAGTCTCTGCTGTCTGTTCCAGCTCCTATCTCTCAAAGGAGCGGCAGAGGGTGACACTGCCCCGGGAGACACAGCTGTATCAGGTCCAGCCCACTGCCGCAGACTGGGCGGTGACCCACCTGTGACTCCTCATGTCTGACGCCTAAGACGGATGACCCCGGCGTAAAAGAGAAGCAGGGGATGGAAAACAGAGAAGTAGCTGCCGAGAGAGGAAGGAATGTGTGAAATGCCTGGAAAATCAAGCTGCAGTCCAGGAAAATCAAAATAAAACTCTAAGACGCAAAACTTTAAAGGATTTTTATTCCCACGAAAGTGTTTGAGTGTTAAGAATGGAAAGGGGCCGGCGCTGTGGCGTAGTGGGTTAATCCTCCGCCTATGGTGCCGGCATCCCATATAGGCGCCGGTTCGAGTCTTGGCTGCTCCTCTTCCGATCCAGCTCTCTGCTGTGGCCTGGGGAGGCAGTAGAAGATGGCCCAAGCGCTAGGGCCCCTGCACCCACATAGGAGACCCGGAAGCAGCTCCTGCCTCCTGGCTTCGGATCAGCTCAGCTCTGGCTGTTGCAGCCATCTGGGGAGTGAACCAGAAGATGGAAGACCTCCCTTTCTGTCTCTCTCTCTCTCTCTCTTTTTCTCTCACTGTCTGCAATTCTACCTCTCAAATAAACAAATAAAATCTTTTTAAAAAATGAAAATACTTTTGTGGACTTGCCTAAAAATTAGATAGATTTATCTTTAGCGGAATTTCATAAATTAAAAGGTCAAAAGTGAACGTTTTATTTAGGCTTTTTCAACTCAAATATCTTACCCAAGAGACCTGTTGACAGAGGATTAAGTGGAAAATGACTCCAAAGAAGCTAGAGGCACAATGAGAAGCGATTTGAAATTACACACACAAGAAGCAAGAACCGAACATCTTCTAAGTAACAATAGCTGTCAATCCAAAATAAGATGAAGTCAACTGAATTTTTCAAAATAAATCAGCTGGGGGCTGGCGCTGTGGCGCAGCGGGTTAATGCCCTGACCTGCGGTGCCGGCATCCCATATGGGTGCCAGTTCAAGACCCAGTTGCTCCACTTCCCATCCAACTCTTGCTATGGCCTGGGAAAGCAGCAGAGGATGGCCCAAATGCTTGGGCCCCTGCACCCACATGGGAGACCCTGAAGAAGCTCCTGGCTCCTGGCTTCAGATCGGCACAGCTCTGGCCGTTGCAGCCATTTGGGGAGTGAACCAGCGGATGGAAGACCTCCCTCTCTCTCTCTCTGCCTCTCTTCTCTTTGTGTAACTCTTTTAAATAAATAAATAATAAATAAATAACTAAATCAACCAACTTACCGTATAGGTTTGCATTTCCTACTGTTTCTTGACATTTGATGTGTTCAGGTGTGTGTATGGGTGTGTGTGTGTGTGCGAGTATTTTATTTCTGCCAATAAATTCTAAGTCACAATTGTAAAAGAAAAGCTCAGCGCATTCCTAGAAGACAGATTCTGGGTCTGACTGTGCGAGCTTGTTCCCCCGTCAGGGCACCTAGATGGGTTTGTCTGTTTGCCCTGAGCGGGGTTGAGGCTGGGCTGACCATTCTGAAAGCCTGCCCTGAAAGGCCTCCAAGACACGAGTGGAGCGTGGTGATCTTGTAGCTTCCTAATACCCGAATGGAGAGACAGCCGGTCAACAGCCTGACAGTTTCACGTTGTTTCTGCTTGTTCTGATAACGGTGACTTTCCAGAAACAGGTAATAAGTTACGTGTTTGGCTCTGTATCCTGCGTGTAGCTGTACATCCATCACCTACTTTGTTGGGCTTTAGTAGAGTGGAGTGTTTACAGGCCCTTAAGTATTATTTTTAAAAACCCTAAGGTTTTTCCAAGAGGGTTCTATAGTCAATTTAATGTAAGGTTTATCAGATCTTAAAGTAGTACAGTTATTAAGGTAATTTTATGTTAAAGACTATTTTGTAATGTAATGAATGGGACCTTTATAAGAAAAGTGACTGGCAATATATTTTCCAAGTTGATGTTTATAAAATCTAATATTGAGTTTTTAGTCATTATTTTCAATGTTTATTAGTTTAGTGAAAAATGCATCTCAAAAGTATCATTTTTATATTGTGGGAATTCCAGTTTTCAGATTGGCTAATATCTGAATAGTAAGTGTTGCATGTAGTTTATCTGAAGTTGAAAATGCTGTCAGACGTACACCAGCGTGTAACCTCTGTGCCCCAATCTGTGTGCATTTTGAGACTGTATGCAAAGCAGTCGTGTGATTCTTGCACTGTAAGTATCACATTATTGTCCATGAAATTAAGAATCTGATCTTTTTTTAAATAAATTTCATCTCTAATTCCTATACTCTGTTCAAACATCCTTCAGGGATGAGTGGAAAATTGGGATTCTCAGAAGAGGAAAAACCAAGAGAATTCACCGCCAACACAGTCACTCCAAGAGAAGTTGCTGAGCCGAGTGAAGGCTGAGGAAGCACAGAACTTCAGGGATGGGGTCAGCAATGACAAATATCTGCTCAAGTGCGATTTGATTTTCAAAGTTCTTGAAACCGTAGGAAGGTTGAGAGCAAAAACTGCAACAGCGCAGGGAGTGTGTCAAGGTGTGCACACATAACACACGACAGGTGTGGCGTAAGAGGGAGAAAGGAAGGCAGAGCGTGGCTGCAAGTCTCCTCGACCTCACTTCAGGTTGTTAACTCTTAGCTCGAAGTGCACTGAACATCTAGGAATGGGAATTACGTGGGACATGCCCTCAGAAAGCAGCTCTCCTGTGGCCTCCTGAGTTCTCCTGGGAGGGTTGTTATAAACCCTGGAGTTTGGGCCCACCCACGCACTCAGCTTCCTGGGCCCCCAACGTGACCCTCACTCTGGATTCACCAGTCACCATGTGCCTTCCACCACGGATCCCCTTGTCAGAGCTCAAGCCTGCACCACGGTGTTTGGACTCCAGCCTCCAAAACAGTGGGCTACACTAACCTCTCCTTCCTTCATAATCAGCTCATCTCAGGCGTCTCCTACCAAAAGTGGACTGCTACCCACACCGTTCCAACCGCTCTCGCCCTGAAGTGAATGCAGCTGACACAGTGTTGGGCCTCGTGTGTATCTCATCACTGCCTCTGGGACTCCACTCAGACGACTTTATTGGAACCAGGCCTCCTGCTGGTCTCTACGCATCTGGGCAGGTTGCAAGTCAGGGGCTGGCTCTCGGAGGGAGGCGCTCTGCTGAAGGGTGGCTGCGAGATAATCTCCAGGCACAAGGTTGGGTGAGCTTGTGCCGCAACCACAGGGAGTGGCTGAAACAGCCATGGGTGAGTGAACAAATCTCCCAGGAGGGAGGGACTTGGGCAGGGGCTCGTAGAAGAACCAGATGTTGGCTTCTGCAGTGTCTCCTCTAAATTAGATCAATAACAAATGAGAAAGAACATGCAAACGCAGGTAAGACAGATTTGGCTGGCTCACTAGGCTAATCCTCCACCTGCGGCACTGGCACCCCGGGTTCTGGTCCCGGTTGGGGCGCCAGATTCTATCCCGGTTGCTTCTCTTCCAGCCCAGCTCTCTGCTGTGGCCCGGGAAGGCAGTGGAGGATGGCCCAAGTGTTTGGGCCCTGCACCCGCATGGGAGACCAGGAGGAAGCACCTGCCTCCTGGCTTCGGATCAGCGCGGTGCACCGGCCATGGCGGCCATTTGGGGGGTGAACCAACGGAAGGAAGACCTTTCTCTCTATCTCTCTGTCTAACTCTGCCTGTCAAAAAAAAAAGACTCAGACTTATCGTTTTTAAGATCTCTGACGTGAATGTGTAACACTGTGTAGGAAGGTGACACAGATGATTAATTCTGTAAAGAAAGAACAATAGTAGCACAGGTTTAATTTTCTCAAGCAATGTCACTGAACTAACGCAGGAAACCTTTCTGATGTGGAGCATAGAACACGGACTAATAATCTTTAATGACTAATAAAGAAGCTGTAATGGACTCCCTGCCCAGGGATGTACAGTTCAATAAAACCACAGTCCCCTTGGCATCAGGTTTCCCAGGTAGTTTCAGCACAGGAACCCAGCAGCAGTCAAATTCCTTCCAATACCTCAAAAACACTCATGTCGACCCCTGACAACTTAATGAAGAGGCACCACTTGACCCACAGCTTATTACCCGCTGTGGGAAGCGTGGGAACTTTCAGTAGTTCATCCGCCATTCAACAAACGTACAGAGCGCCTGGTGTCGAGCCCAGTGTCGGGAGATGGGTTACTTCTTCCCAGCGTGTTCCCCTGAGTGCGGAAGGAGACAAACTCCTAAGCAGCCATGAACGTGGTGACCGAGGCCTCAGGGAGCAGAGAAGCCGGGAGGCTGTAGGAGACCAGGAGGAGAGAACATGGGAGTGTGGAGGTTCAGAGAAGCCGAGCGCCCCAAGTCCATCTGAAATGGGAAGTGCAAGTGTGGGGTCGGAGAGAAATGACAGGGCAGAAGAATCTGGAGTTCCTTTCAGAAGGCAGAAGGGGCCGTCGGAGACGGGAGAGATCAGGGGAGAATTCTGAGTGGTGTCAGCGTCCTCTGTTTACGGCGCAGCTCAGGCAACCTACGGACAAGGGTGATGACAGCACACGTTTTGGAAGCTGGGGAGCTGCTCTGGTTGACTCGTCCTCAAAATCATGCAGGGCTTCAAGCCCCGGAGTCACAGGCTAATGGAACTAAGAGAGTGGAGACTCCATCCAACCATGGCGTTCAGCACGTGCGCACAGCGGAAGGCCCACAGGTCACTTGTGTTCCTCCTGTGACAGTTGTTACAAAGCCCTGAGTCTGGGCTGCCTTCTCTCTCTCTCTCTCTCTCTCTCTCTCTCTCTCTCTCTCTCTGTTTCCTGACTCAGCACATGACCCTTCCTCCAAAATCACAGTCCACTGCCGGGCGTAAGTATCTCATCTCGGGTGTTTCACTGCAGAGATGAACAGCCGACGAACACTGAAGGCCAAGACCAAGGGGCTGGCATTTGATGAGGGCCTGGAAGCCGTGCTGCAGCACGGTGCAGGGCATCACATGGGGACAGAGCAGGCACAGGCAAGCTCCTCTGTCTCGTCCTCTTCTTTTCTAAAGATTGATTGACTTATCTGGAAGAGTGACAGAGAGAGAGGGACACACAGAGAGAGAGCCTGCCCCCAAGATTTGTTGTAGCCAGAGACCACCTCCCGGGCGCCTGTGACCACCAGGACGCTCTGGCAGTCTCCACATCCAGGACAGCGCCAACTTCTGTACTAGGCAACACTAGCTTCCTGCAAGAAATACTCCAAGACCGGCTCTAACCGGACTGGACACACCCCCTCCAAGGTGGTCATGCACACCAGGAGGACCTGGACGTCCAACACGGCAGGGAGGACAGCTCTGGGTGGCCTGGACTGGACTCCTGCCTTCTGTGCTCCTATGCAGGGCATCACATGCCCAGGCCGTGCTGGGAGTCTGTGACTGCATGGAGACCTGGGGCGCCAGGTGTGCCAACCGCACCTTCAATGGCTCGCCACTGCCCTCACCCAGGACCCCACGTCCTCAGCCTGGACACTGATTTTTATGCTCAGATGGAGCATCTACCAGCTCACCGTGGCTCCCTGTTGCTGAGAAGGGGCCCTCCCCTCCGGCCCCCATCCACAGGGCCACGGCAGCCATGTTTGCCTTGCAAGGTCTCCTGGAAAGAGTTTAATGGACCAAAGGTGGAGATGCAAATCATTTGTCCAGTTGAAAAAAACAACTGTTCCAGAGCGTATGGTCGTAGAACGTTAACCAGATTTGTTCTGAGCTTTGCAATCTATTTGGATATTGCTTTTTTCACTGATTATATAAACAGGTGTTTCAAGTTTTACTTTACCACCCTGCTGGTTCCCCAATTAATAAATCTTTTTGAAGATCTATTTATTGATTTGAAAGTCAGAGTTACAGCAGAGCAAGGGGGAGGGAGAGGGATCTCCACCTGCTGTTTCACTCCCCAAATGGCCCAATGGCCGGGGCTGGGCCAGGCTGAAGCCATGAGCAAGGAGCTTCATCCTGGTCTCCCACAGGGGTGACAGGGCCCCAAGCTTCCTTGGGCCATCTTCCGCTGCCTTCCCAGGTTCATTAGCAGGAAGCTGGATAGGAAGTGGAGCCACTGGGACTCAAACCAGTGTCCATAGGGGTTGCTGGTCCACTACACTACTTGATCCACTACACTACAATGGTGGCTTGATCCACTACACTACAATGCTGGACCCTTAATTAATGAATTAATTACATCTCTTACACATGCCTCTTCTACATTTTTAAAATTATACTTTGACAGAAATAGCTAATTTCCCTATATCTGAAACTTGGTAGCTATAAGCCTATCACTATCCAAATATGTTTACTGGCAACAGTTTTTAAATTTCATGTATTTATTTTCATTTTTTATTTGAAAGGCAGAGAGACAAATAGTGAGAGATCTTCCATCTACTCACTCGCAGTGGAACAAAGGGACCAGAACTCCACCTGGGTCTCCCAGGTGGGTAGCAGGGACCCTAGTACTTGAGCCATCATCTGCTGTCTTCCGGGTGTGCATTAGGACTCCCACTGCTGGATGAGGAGCAAGTGGGCACTGGGATATGGCATGTGGCTCTCCCAAGTTGTGTCTTTTTTTTGAAGATTTATTTATTTATTTGAAAGTCACCAACTTTCCTAGGAGCAAAAAGGGGACCAATGTCGATTCAGTTACAATCTCCGGAGACAGCAGAACCAACCCTAGCAAGGGCAACCCCAAAGGCGGCCCCTCAGTGCTATGCATTCTGTCGCAGACACTGGCTCAGATGGAGTGAAGGGAAAGGAACTAGCTAGGAGAGTACTAGAGAAAACTAAAACAAACCTGTTTTCAAAAAATAATCCATTTGTAGAGGACAGAAGACCCAAGTCCAGCTTACCGGTAACAACCAATAAGGAAATTAGGACTCAAAGAACAAGGGATCCCGAAGTCAGCGCAGAAACTAGAGAATTTCCACACGCTGAACTTCAAAAATGTAGGCAAGCTTTTGCATAAAGAGGACTTGAGACGTCAAGTTCTTACACAAGCTCTGGATTGAGGGAGCCAATGGCGTTACAGTTAATGGACGAGAAATGAATATTTTAGCCAGAATAGCAGAAAATCCGGTAGTACGTGGCACACTTTGTCGGATAACGGACAACCGTATAACAAATGAACAACTGACTTTCGACCGCATAGCAGAAGCTTGGCAGCAAGCCTCCTTCAGTGCCCAGATCAAAGGGAACATGGACCAAGCTGGAAGAAGATGCCGGCAAATCGGACATATTCTCAGGAGGCGACCACCCCAGCGATGGCACCAGCAGGTCTAGGCATCAAAAGGTTGATCATTAAAGTTCAGACCACAACATCTCCATCTCACTGTGGCCTCCGCCCTCCTGGGGCCTGGGTAATGCAGGAAATGGCTGGCCACTTCCTCCGGGCTAGAGACCTAGAGGAGGGCTGGAATTTGTCATTCATTACAACCCAAACTCAGCTGTCCGCCACCTTCTTTGCAAAACCTAATGGGGAGAGATTCAAAACATTCAATGGAACTAAAATTCAAACTAATTAGTTTATAGAAAATATTCCACGGCCGGCGCCGTGGCTCAACAGGCTAATCCTCCGCCTTGCGGCGCCGGCACACCGGGTTCTAGTCCCGGTCGGGGCGCCGGATTCTGTCCCGGTTGCCCCTCTTCCAGGCCAGCCCTCTGCTGTGGCCCAGGAGTGCAGTGGAGGATGGCCCAGGTGCTTGGGCCCTGCACCCCATGGGAGACCAGGAGAAGCACCTAGCACCTGGCTCCTGCCATCGGATGAGCGCGGTGCACCGGCCGCAGCGCACCGTCCGTGGCAGCCATTGGAGGGTGAACCAACGGCAAAGGAAGACCTTTCTCTCTGTCTCTCTCTCTCTCTGTCCACTCTGTCTGTCAAAAAAAAAAAAAAAAAAAAGAAAGAAAATATTCCAAAATACTCCAACAGGGGCCCAGGAGCAGCCTATGAAATGGTGCAGGTCCGGTGGGTCCCAGATCACAAAATATCCCCATGAGGTCACCAAATTTTATCAGCCTCCCCTACCAAGGAAATAGATGGGACCCAGGGGATGGCAGGAACAATAAAACCCTTGATGGGGAAACAGAAATTCAAAATTCCCAAATTGGAGACAAAAATCCTGAGAATACAGTTAAAATGTGATTATATAGATAACAGATCATATATAAATCTAGTGATAAACTTTAAAAATGTAGATTATTAAAAAATTTAAATTTTTAATAGATGCAGGAAGCCAGTAACTATAATTAGAGATATAGAGGCAAAAAGTAAAAATAAACATTGAAAGCATTAGTGGACAAACCATAGAAGGGTATGAAATCTTGATTAAAAATTTTGATAGGGAAGATGTTTCAGGAAAAGCAATCTTGTAATATTTTGGGAATGAATTGCATCCCAATAGTATTTGAAGATCATATTCCCCTTAAAAAACTAGGAAGACAATCCTTAGTTGTTAGTAAGTAAATCCAACTGATTGAATGACTGATACTAAAACCGAGCTTCACTAAAAAATACTCACTAAAGGGGGGACATAAAGAAATAATAGCTACAGTAGAAGAGCTTCCACAAGAAGAAATAACGGAACAAACCCAGTCCTTCGATTTTAATAGCCCGGTATGGCCAATTAAAAAGAAAACAACCCAATGGTCATTATAGACGTACAGTAGATTTTAGAAATTTAAACAAAAAGGTACCAACCATACCAGGAAATTTACCAGAAGTAGACAAGATTATGAATAAAACTACTGTGGACAATCCTAAATATTGTATCACTATAGATTTTACTGATACGCTTGTCCGTATTCCATTATCTGAAAAATCAAGGGGACGCGGGCACCGACATGGTCATAGCAGCTCAGGAGTCCCTGGTTTGCAGACGCTCAGCCTTGGGAGACACTGGGAAGCTGCAGCCTACAGACCCTCGGACCTGACAGAGGAGAGGGTAGGCACCTCGGCACAGCACGCAGACATCCTTGCACTCTGGCTAGAAAAAAACAATGCAGGAGGGACAAAAACTTATTTCCACCTTTAGTGACTCGTGGTGTGCACGCAATGGAGTCCCAATCTGGCCTAGGAAGTGGAAACAAAATAACTGGCCAATGAATGGCAAAGACACGCGGGTCCAAAGAGAGCTGGACTAAAACAGCAGATTTAAACCTTAAAATAATGATTACCCACGTGGACGCCCACTCTTACAGAACTGACCATGGAACAAAACATAATGAGGTGGCAGATAAACGTAGTGCAATATCCCGGGTAGCAGCCATTAAAATTAGGACAGACCCCAGGCATTGGAAAATCGGCGTAACTAAGTTAAAAATAACTAAAGAAGAGGGAAAACATAAGGAATACACTGAAATTAAAAAGAGAACCTAAATGGAAAATAGTCAACACAGATCCACTAAAAATAACAAAAGAAAAATTATTCAATTACACCAATGGTTAGGACACATTGGAACGCATGGAATCTACAAATAGATAAAAACTTACTTATTATGTGGCAACAGTGCAAAGATGCTAAAAATATAAAGACTGGGGCCGGCACCTTGGCTCACTTGGTTAATCCTCCACCTGTGGCGCTGGCATCCCATATGGGCGCCAGGTTCTAGTGCTGGTTGCTCCTCTTCCTGTCCAGCTCTCTGCTGTGGCCCGGGAGGGCAGTGGAGGATGGCCCAACTGATTGGGCCCTGCACCCACGTAGGAGACCAGGAGGAGGCACCTGGCTCCTGGCTTCAGATCGGCGCAGCGCTGGCTGTGGTGGCCATTTGGGGAATGAACCAATGGAAGGAAGACCTTTCCCTCTGTCTCTCTCTCTCTCTCTGTCTCTCTCTCTCTCTGTCTGTAACTCTACCTGGCGCAGCGCTGGCTGTGGTGGCCATTTGGGGAATGAACCAATGGAAGGAAGACCTTTCCCTCTGTCTCTCTCTCTCTCTCTGTCTCTCTCTCTCTCTGTCTGTAACTCTACCTGTCAAAATAATATATATATTTATATATACATACATATATATAAAGACTGTCCAAATTTAAAACCTAGATTCAGACACAGAGAAGCACCATCAAATTATAAAATTAGAACATGTAACTACCTATGACAAATCTACTTTATAGCACCATGACCTAAATTTCAAAATAAATATCCTGCACAATAGCAGATACAGGAACAGGATAGGGAGCGCTAGAGAATGCAAACATCTGAATCAGGATGCCGCCATTCATACCTAAGGACATGGATTCACATTTCAGCGGCCCCATAGTTACTGAAAGTGACCAAGGATCCCATTTTACTGGATCTAAAGTAAAAAGGTGGGCAGAAAAGTTTTATATAACATGGAACTAGCACATGGCATACAATCCACAAGCCAGCGGTAACGTAGAAAGATTCAAGGGATTAATCAAAATTAAAATACTCCAATCTAACAATAGCAATTGTCCTCACAGGACACCAGCCCTCTGTGAAGAACGAAGCAATACTGACCGGCAAAACGCGCTGGTTACGATAGACTCTGTGCCTGAAACCTCGGCACAATGCTGATGGATACAAATAACTGGGACATAGTCTCTGCGAACCCTCTTCTATACACAGTAGACCTACAGGACCCGGATGGATCATACACGGGTTCCCCACCTCACCATTCCAATCAGACCAGCTACCAGCTGGGAACACAATCATTATCCCCAACTATAACGAAGATAGTACACCTCGTCTCACCCCCAGGAATACGTAGAAACAGATGACAACATCATAACTGACAACAGTATTGATGCTGAAAATTGAATTCAAGAAAACATACACAGCCAATAGCCTACCTTGAGGACTTACTCCCAGAACTAAATACTCATCAGCTCACTCTCCTACACCAACGTTTGGCACAGTTAATGAAAACACATGTTGACAAGCTCTACAGCCACTTCCAACAGGATGAGAAAACAGCACAATAAAAGCCTGATAAGCCTCCTCATTCTTCATCTCACCTTGTAACTCTCTAGTGCAAACGCAAATGTTGCCAACACAGCTACAACTGGTATTACCCCAGCCACAGCTGAACCAACAGAATGGATTGATTTGGACAGAAACTTCACCCAAATAGCCAGATATTTTGACCACAAACAGCTTGCCAAAAATATTTCTTACAGCATGCAAAATTTCTATGCAAAATGTGCTTTCTGTCTTCACGTTGAAGACCAATGCGGAGAACATTATAAAGCTAATAAAAAATACAGTGTTTGGCATTACATACACTTTGACACCACAAATGAAGGACCATCAGTGCATTCAACTGACCCACACAAATGCGAGGAACTGGAAGTCTGGTGGCAAGTCACTGCATCCAAAGCGATATATCCATACTTTCAGCAAATACTGGGGAAAGATGTAGCAGAAATACAACCAGTTAGTGGAAAAACAGGACTCGCTACATACACTTTCAATATAACCAGAGATGTGACAGAAAAAGATACAAGTGAGGGCACAACATTTAATGGATAATTTAACTGTAAAAATGCCATGAACTTCAAATTCTTCTCAGCATGGAACCAATTCTGGTACCAGCCAGACATGATATCAGACGAGGACTACAGCTATGAAAACGAAGAGGAAGAAGAATCAACTACACCCTCCATCACAACAGAACAGCCTATCACAACGCCACATGTACCATATATTTTGTTTTCATGGTTCACTCTTTTCTTTGCAGGGGTAGGGGTGTGTCTACCTGGTAACGAGCCCCCAGGAGCATGGCTCAGGCTCCCACGGGGGCCTTTCTCGCTTCTGGATCCTTCTGAGCCCTGGACAGCCTCACCTTGGAAGCCAACCTGGAGCTGTGGGACCAGTGTGAAAGCCGCTGCTGTTCGGGCTTTGTGACAAGGTGGCCTGGCCCAGAAATTCCTGCTGCCGTCGGGGCTGCGCCGCCATGGACCAGCAGGGACGGCAGCACCCCCATTGCTCCCCGGGGCTCTGCTGTCACCCCAGAAGAGCAGGGAATGTTACCGGAGGGCTGTCCACCTCTACGTCTGACCCCGGCTCCTCCGTCCCTCACACGTCCTCTCCTGGAGTCAGGACCGGGCAGAGCTCTGGACACACACACCCCGCTCACCTCCAGCCTGCACGTTTCCCCCACGCCCCATCTCTCACACACGTGTGGCTGAATAAAGGCAGTCTGGTTTGTTCATAAAAAAAAAAAAAATGAGGAAGTATATGAAAACACGCAACCCTGAACTTATCAAAAATAAGGTGAAATAAGGAAATCAGTGATAAATTTAAACTGAAAAAATGCAAGTTCATATCCCGCGGCGTGACGGGCCATGTGGTGTTGAACATCCCAACTCAAGCACAGCTGTGCGATCTGAAGGCCCTGAACATGCGACATAGACCCCAAATGTTCCAGGAAGCGTGAGGCTTGCGGGTCCGTCCCCGGAGTCCGGGCGCGGGCTGCGAGGAGCACACGGAACCTGCGCTCCTCCCGCGGGACGAGGCGCCCACGCAGCCGGCTGCCCTGAGCCCCGAGGCCCCTGAAGCGAACGAGGCAGCGAGCAGGGACCCTCCCGGGCTGGCCAGCCGCGAGGGACAGCCCCGGGACCCCGCGTGGACACGCGCCCGGCCTCGGGACCTGCCACGGCCCCGAGCGCTCTGAGCGCCTGACGCCGCCGTGACTCGAGAGTCCCCGTCCCCTGGGGGCCCCGGGCCGAGCAGGGCGGCCGGAGGCCCTTCCGAACCTCCTGGAAGTCCTTCCCGAGCAAACACCCGCGGGCCACTCACCCGAGGAAACTGGTTTAGGCAGCCCGGCTTCCCGCCCCGAGCCCGCCTAGCCCGCGGCCCCGTCCCCGACCCCGCCCAGCCCGCGGCCCCGCCCCCGAGCCAGGCCCCGCCCATCGGCCCCGCCCCGGATCCCGCCTCCGAGCCCGCCCAGCCCGCGGCCCCGCCCCCGAGCCAGGCCCCGCCCATCGGCCCCGCCCCGGATCCCGCCTCCGAGCCCGCCCAGCCCGCCCAGCCCTCGGCCCCGCCCCCGAGCCAGGCCCCGCCCTCGGGCCCACCCCGGATCCCGCCTCCGAGCGCCCAGCCCGCGGCCCCGCCCCCGCCCCAGGCCCGCCCACCGGCCTCGCCTCCGGCCCGCCCACCTGCCCCGCCCCGCCCAGGCCCCGCCCCGAGCGCTCCTCATTGGCCCGGAGCTCGCCGTGGAGAGAGTGACCGGAAGCGGCGCGGCTCGGTCCCCGAGGTAAGCCTCGTCGGCGGGGGCCAAGGCCGTCCGCCGGCCCTGGGGAGCCGGCCTCTGTGTCCCGGGCGGCCGCAGCGCTTTGCCCTGGTGGCTGGCGGCGGGAGGGTGCAGAGCGGCCGCCGGCCCCGGCCTGGGCTCCGTGCCGCGGCCGCTGAGCGAACCCGAGCCGGGCGACTTTGGGGTCCGGCCGCTGGGCCCCCCTGCGTGGCTGTTTTCGCGATCCAAGCCCGTGCTCTAGTTTTAAAAATCCGGTTTCGCCCGCGGTTGGTGTGAACGCGCGCACTCCAGCTTGGGGGGCGTGTACGAGTGACCTTGTCTTCCACTGGGAGTCGCCGGGGCCAGATTCCTGACGGAGGCAGTTTGTCCTTTTCCTCCCCTTAGAACCGCAGAAGCTTATTATGGGCTGGCGTTACCGAACCGCGCGCCGGCATCCCAGCGTTCGGCCGGAGCTCACGGTGCCGCCTGCGAGTTAGAGGGGCAGCGTGGCTGGGCCTGAGCCCGCCGGCTGCACGGTGATGGCCGGATCCGCTCGCGGGGTCCGCGGGGTCCGGTGTTGGCGCCGCCCGCCCGCCTGCTCCGCGCCCCCGCCCACTGCGGGGAAGACCCTGGCCTCGCGTCCTGAATGCCGGCTGCTGGGCTTTCTGTCTTGACCATTTCTGGTGTCCCTCACCCATTTCCCCCTCCTCCCACCGCATGTATGCTTAAAAAAAAGATTTGTTTGTTTGTTTGAAAGGCAGAGTTACAGAGAGGCAGAGGCAGAGAGAGAGAGATCTTCCATCCACTGGTTCACTCCCCAAATGGCCACAAGGGTCCGGGCTGAGCTGACCTGAAGCCAGGAGCTTCTTCCGGGTCTCCCACATGGGTGCAGGGGCCCAAAGACCTGGGCCATCTTCTACTGCTTTCCCAGGCCCTAGCAGAGAGCTGGATCCAGAGTGCAGCAGCCGGGACTTGAACCAGCACCCACGTGGGATGCCGGCACTGCAGGTGGCGGCTTTAACCTGCTATGCCACAGCGCCACAGCGCCGGCCTGTGTGCTTTTTAAAGTTTATTCTCTCTCTCTCTCTCTCTCTCTCTCTCTCTCTCTCTCACTTTGCTTTTCTGACTCTCCTTCTCTCTGTATAACTTTGCTTTTCAAATAAATAAGTTTTTAAAAGTTTATTTTTAATTATTTGAAAGGCACACAGAGAAAGGTCCACGTTCCAGCCACTGGCTTGTTGTACCTGAAATGTCCAATTCCAGCCAATTAAGTTCACCAGGAGCTGAGGCTAATGCCTGGAGCAGCCAAGGCTGGGCCAGGTCAAAGTCTGGGGCCAGGAGCTCCGTCTGGGTCTCCCACGTGAGGGGCAGGAACCCAAGTCCTTGAGCCATCCTCTGGGGAAGTGGGTTGGAAACAGAGGCTTGACTTGAACCTGGCACTGTGTGATTCGGGACGTGGGAGTCCCTGGTGGCAGCTTGACCCGCTGTGCCATGAGGCCCGCACCTGCGTGTATGAGGAGAGACGTTTGCCAGCGCAGAGGCAAACACTGTTTATCGGCCAGGGCAAAGGCCGTTTCAGAACCTGGCTGTGCACTTCGGCCTCCTGCCTCCTCTGCCTTGTATGCTGTTTGCTGACTTCTTCCCAGGGCCAAGTTCACGCGGTCTCCCTAGGAAGAGCGCAGTCGCCTGCAGTCCTCTCCCGGCCTTGCAGCTGCACCCGAGCCCCACAGCGATGCGTGCCAGCGAGAAGGACTTGGAAAAGGCGGTGAGCCAGCTGAAGCTCCTGAAGGAGGACCCGGGGAATGCAGTGAAGCTCCGCCTCTACGCCCTCTACAAGCAGGTAAGCGCCTGAGGGCTCCCACTCTACGCACAATCAGGGGTGCACAATGGGCCCCCCAGTAGAAACTCTGGACCCCGAGGCGTATGTCCAGCCATTAGTTCTGGGAGAGCAATGCTGCCCTGACCCCATGGGGAGGGCACTGAAGATGTCCATGTTTGCTGCCTCCCTTGGCTGATTTTCATCCATGGCCTTCTCCCATTAGAAACCATAAACACAAAAGCCGGCGCCACGGCTCACTAGGCTAATCCTCCTCCTTGCGGCACTGGCACACCGGGTTCTAGTCCCAGTCAGGGTGCCGGATTCTGTCCCGGTTGCCCCTTTCCAGGCCAGCTCTCTGCTGTGGCCCGGGAGTGCAGTGGAGGATGGCCCAAGTGCTTAGGCCCTGCACCCCATGGGAGACCAGGAGAAGCACCTGGCTCCTGGCTTCAGATCAGCGCAGTGCCCTGGCCACAGCGCGGCGGCCACAGCAGCCATTGGAGGGTGAACCAATGGCTAAGGAAGACCTTTCTCTCTGTCTCTCTCTCTCTCTCACTGTCCACTCTGCCTGTCAAAAACAAAAAGCAAAAAAAAAAAAGAACAAAGAAAAAGAAACCATGAGCACGAGTGTAATGTCTCATGAGTCTTTCTAGAAAATGATGGGACTCGTGGGTGGTCTTGGGAGCAACTTGTGTCAGAGCGAGTGGTCAGGGCCAGCACTGTGGTGCCCGCAGGTTAAGCCGCTGCCTGTGACGCCGGCGTCCCGTATCTGAGCACCAGTTCGAGTCCCTCCTGTTCTGTTTCTGACCCAGCTCCCTGGTGATGCACCTGGGAAGGCAGTGGACGCCACTCACATGGGAGACCAGGAGGCAGTTCCTGGCTCCTGGCTCCTGGCTTCTGCCTGCCAGCCCTGGCCATTGCTGCCACTGAGATAAGGGAGTCACAAGAAAAGGGAAACCCTCGGTGTGTGGGCTGTGTCCCCTCGCTTCTCAGCTGGCTGTGCAAAGCCATAGCCTCCTTTGCTTTGCTTTCCACAGCCTCATCTTTCCTCTTTTATCTGAGTGTATTTAAACTCTTTGAACAGAGTTTAAATGGCCATTTCTGCAAAGTAGCTGAGTGGGACATTTCATTCATCTCAAAATACTCACTCCATCTACCCTCAAACAAATGAAAATTCATTGCTTTTCACTTGCATGTCCTTCAGTTAAATGTCCCAAGGACCAGAGGCTCTGACAGCCCCACCCAAGCCCCAGACTTGAGCTCTTTGGCCAGGTGACCAGAGATCCACTAGGTCAGTGGTGGTCTTCATACCTTTAGGTGAGCTGTCAGAGGTGCTGTAGGTTTCCCAGTGTCTGTGAGTTAATGCCTTTAGATGCCAGTTTGCCTGAATGTTTCGACTGTGACAAATGGAATCATCAGTACAGAACTCATGAACTGTTAAAATTCTTTGGGATGTGCTTTCCCCAGCCCTGTACTCGCATCACGTTTATAGTCAGCTTATTTTAGGGACCGATCGCCAATAGCACTTTTGTCTCTGTCGTCTTTTTTCCTGTTTGTGCATTTTCCGGAAGAGGGTAAGAGGAAAGTCCGGTTGATAAGACCTTGTGAAAGGACTGGGAAGCAGCCTCCGGGCCAGCTGTGGATATTTGGGACTGTAAATATTTAGGGTTCTAGTCCGCATGAACATTTGACCATTAATCTCCCCTCTCCTCTTCACAGGCTACTGAGGGACCTTGTACTGTGCCCAAACCAAGTGTGTTGGACTTTATCAGTAAAGCTAAATGGGATGCATGGAATGCCCTTGGCAGCCTGCCCAAGGTAATTCACTTGTAACTCTGTTTTTATTGGTTTGTGGGACTTGCAAAGGGGGTTGGGTTGCTGCCTCTCGTGGAGCCACTGTCGGTAATGCCTCTCACGGGTCACTGTCGATGGTGCCTCTCGTGGAGCCACTGTCGATGGTGCCTCTCATGGGTCACTGTCGATGGTGCCTCTCGTGGGTCACTGTCGATGGTGCCTTTGAGATACGGGTGTGCCCCACTGAATCGAGCCTCTTCGCTGTCTTCACTGCAAGGTGCTATTTACTAGTAGCGTCTTAGAGTGCTTATTCGTTGACCCTGGGCAGAAGCTCTTTGCCGTCTCCTCCTCAGGAAACTGCCAGGCAAGACTATGTGGATTTGGTGTCCAGGCTGAGCCCCTCCTCAGAATCCTCAAGGCCAGTGGAGCCTGGAGCTCCCAGATCACCTGGATATGAAACCCTGGTGGTGACCTCCGAGGGTGACATCACGAAGATCGTGTTCAACCGGCCCACCAAAAAAAATGCTATCAACACTCAGGTAGTGTTACCTGCCGGGGAGTTGTTCCTACTTTTCTTTCTTTATTTGCTTCATTCAAAAATTGTAGTTTTAGCATCACTCCTATTCCTATGGTATCTCTGGTTTGCTTTGTGCGGGGAGATGAGGCGTCTTCAGACAGCAGGGTTGGGTGTTCTTTGCTTAGAATTGTGGGCTTCAGGGAAGTCCTGCATACCCAGAAGGCACTGCAGCTTTCCTGTTAATGGAAGCACAAATCAGCACATTAATGCCAGTACAAATGTGTTGCTATAAGAGCGTGCGTGGAGGCCTCGTGCTGGCCAATGCTGCCCCCCAGAAATGTCTTCCCATGCCTAGACTGCAGAGTGCTCACAGGAGTTTATCTTCTACAAGCAGAAGGGGAAAGGAGAGAAGGACTTCACCCTAGACAGAGCATAGCTCAGCTCTGCTTTCAACGACCCGTTTAACAGGGGCAACACTGAATCTTTCATAGAACTAGAATGATAATAAAAGAACCATTCATCCTCTCCCCTTTGGGAAAAAGGGGAAGAAGTTTATCGGCAACTTGCTGCTTGAACTGGAGTCAATCCCAAGAGGGCTCTCACCGTTGGGCTTCTAATCTGCAGTTTCTAATCTACTAATTTGAAATAGGCTTAAGAACTTCATGAAACTGCGAATGTGCCAGGTAATCCGTGTAACATTTAGCTCTTAAAATTCTGTTTCCATTTTCCCCTGGCCTGCTTCTCTGTAGCCATAGGAATGGTAGCCACTCTCTACGGAGTGTCTAAATTTCCACACTGGATGTCTAGTTAGTTCTCACAAGGAGCCCGTTATCATTATTTAACAATGAAATAATTCAATAGAGAAGTAACTGGCTCAAGTTCATGTAACTAATAACAGGAAAACCAAAACTGGAACCCTGATGCATATCCACGTCTCCTAATCCGGACACTTGCCAGTCACCCTGGGGTGCCTGTCATCCTAACTATGAAAATAATGAGGTTGCTTCTCCGTTCCCTCCCTTGGTGGGAATGAGCACATCTTTATCCATGTATTAAGTAAAGCCCATGTCTTTTTTCAGCGTCTTTATATCCATAAGTATCAGGCCTCTTTACCATTCTTTCCCACATTGAAATTCCACCAGTGGTGGAAACGGTCCCTATTTTAAGTGCATGAAAAGCTGTAGCAACAGGTGTAGGATTTCCAGGAATGTGGCTGCTTGAAACTTGAGGGCCACTGTCCTTGAATACTACTGCAGCGTCTCAGAAGTCGCCACCCTGCAGCATCTGCCCACCCTTCCCGGATGCTCACTGTGTCCTGAGGCCACAGCTCAGAGGTTGTCTCCCACGCCCACTGACCGCCTCCCGTCCCACCGCCCTAGCCCGCTGTGCCTCAGCTTTTCGCTGCTTCTTTCTGGTCCCATTTGAGCCCTGTCATCTCCTGTTAATTCCCAAAGCTCAAGGCCTGTGTCTTTTTTGTTCCCTTCTGGAATAAAGTGGTTATAGCTCCCCCGGCATCGCTGCAGCGCCTGGTACAGAATAGGCACCAAATAATTGTCAAAGAATGACCCTTCCTTCCAGCGTATCGTTCTCCCACTTGGGTTTATAAATGCAGCCATCGTGAGTGTTGGGCACTTTGCTTAGGGCAGGCCTGTGGCCGGACAGAGCAATCCACTGGGTGACGCTTCTCATTTTCAGAGCTCTTTCTCCTCCTCTTCCCGCCCACACAGATGTATCATGAACTTATGCTGGCACTTGGAACTGCCAGCGAGGATGACTCCGTCATGACTGTTGTGACAGGTAAGACGCGTCCACAGACTCCCGAGCGCTGAGGTCCTGTCCAGGACTGTGATAGTCTCAGCTGGGGCCTGGGGGGACATCCGGCCCATGGCTGGATATAAAGCCCACAAAATCCTTTGGTCTGGCCCTGCCAAGGCAACCGTAGGTGGGGCTTGAAATTCAGTCAATCTATAGCTGGCTGGTTTTAAGTTGATTATTGTGTATGGCCTGTGAATGATGTTATCAATATCCAAAATGGCCCTTGACAGGATAAACGTTCCCCACTCCTGCCAAGTCATAAACACACACACACACACATATATGTATACACATACACACATAATACATATTTATATATAAAATGGATGCAGGATATCCACTCCTTAACAGATAGCCATGAAAAATCAAAGCATGTGCCTAAACACAGTTTGTACAACAGCAGTCACGGTAGCCTAACTCACCATAGTCAGACAGCTCAAATGTCCAAAACTAGAAGGGCAAATAAACAGACTGATGGCTCTTGATGCAACAAAAAGGAATGAATAACTGCTACAAGAACATGGATCAGTGTTTTGAGTGCAGTTCAACAAAATAAAGTAAGAGTGTGATTCTACAAATACGAAGTTCTGTAGTAGGTGAAGTTTTCATCGAATGTGATTTAAGCCTGGAAGTGACTGCTTTGAGACGGGTGAGATGGTGAGAGAGAGCTCATGGGAGCTGCCTGGGATGATGGAGACGGGTGAGGTGGCGGGAGAGAGCTCATAGGAGCTGCCTGGGATGATGGAGACGGGTGAGGTGGTGGGAGAGAGCTCATGGGAGCTGCCTGGGTTGATGGAGACGGGTGAGGTGGCGGGAGAGAGCTCATGGGAGCTGCCCGGGATGATGGAGATGGGTGAGGTGGCGGGAGAGAGCTCATGGGAGCTGCCCGGGATGATGGAGATGGGTGAGGTGGTGGGAGAGAGCTCATGGGAGCTGCCTGGGTTGATGGAGATGGGTGAGATGGTGGGAGAGAGCTCATGGGAGCTGCCCGGGATGATGGAGATGGGTGAGATGGTGGGAGAGAGCTCATGGGAGCTGCCCGGGATGATGGAGATGGGTGAGATGGTGGGAGAGAGCTCATGGGAGCTGCCTGGGATGATGGAGACGGGTGAGATGGTGGGAGAGAGCTCATGGGAGCTGCCCGGGATGATGGAGATGGGTGAGATGGCGGGAGAGAGCTCATGGGAGCTGCCTGGGATGATGGAGACGTTCTGGTCAGCAGTTCCCTCACACTGTATCTGAGGTTTTGCTTTCTGTGGTTTCATTTACCTGTGGCTAATTGTGGTCCAAAAATATTCATAAAAATTCCAGAAATCAGCAATGCATATAGTTTAATTTTTATGGTATACTGTTGTAGTTCTATTTTCTTATTGTTGGTAATCTCTTCTCATGTTGTGTGTGTGTGCAGTCATCCATCAGTGTCGGTGGGGATCATTTCTGTGACCCCCCAAGTAAACCACAGTTCACAGATGCTCAAGTCTCTTATATAAAAAGGCAGAGTATTTGTGTATAACCTATGCACATCATCTTGAAGTCACCTGTGGATTACCCTAATGCAATGTAAATGCTACATGAGTGGTTATTACACTGCGTTATTCTCACTTCTTAATAAGAAAAAATGTCTGTACATGTTTAATACAGATGTGATTTTTTTCTAAATGTTTTCCATCCACAGTTGGTTGAATCTAAAGAGGCAAAACCTGTGCATATGGGCAAAACAGAGTCTTTGCTATAGTTTGGTGCTATCCACAGTGTCAGTACCCTCAGAAAATCTTGGCACGTATCCTACAAGGATAGGTTGGGGGGGAGGGGGGACTACCGTGTCCCCTTTTGGATGGTGACCATGCAAGTATTCATAATAATCAAAACTTGTTAACATTTAAGAACTGGTCACTTTGTTTTATGTAAATAGTACTCTAATACTTACACAATCTTTCAGTGGCTCTTAGGCTAAAAACAAAACTTCTACCAAGCCCCAGATGGTCTGGCCTACTCATCCTCACCCCATGCTAATTTCTTCACCCCAGTTTTTTCTCTGTCAGCCCCAGTGGCTCTTCGTCCAGCCCATCATCCACCCCAGAACCTTGGATCTGCCGTGCCCACGCTTCTCTGTCTGGCTGATCTTGCCTCTGCTTTGGCTGTCGGTTCACTGTCCCTTCCTATGCCTCTCCCTCGCATCAGAGTTGCGTTATCTCCATGGATCTGTGGATTCTTAACTCAATGCCCAGCTTTCTCACTGGTCCATAAAAGGACAGGAACTGTGTGTGCAGTGCCTGTCGCAGAGCCTCTGGGAAGCAGACGCTTGGCATTTAGAGGACGAAGGACCGAGCGGTGCATCTGGGACTTTACTGTTTGCAGGTAACGGTGACTACTACAGTAGCGGGAATGATCTGACGAACTTCACGGATGTTCGCTCTGGTGGACTTGAGGAGCAAGTGAAACACAGTGTCACTTTACTGAGGTGAGACGCTCACTGGACTCATCAGAGTGATCTTGAGTTGAGCCCGAGTGAAACGCTTCCCTGTGCCAGCGAGGCTCATCTTGACGCTGGCCGTCTCCATCCACGGGCAGGTTTTCACCCGAGCACATTGACGCGCGTCCCCTGTCCAATCTCCTGCTGTGCACGAGCGTTCCCTGGAGGGCACGGGGTGACGTCCAGTCGCAGCCACAGTTCTCTTAGTGAGGCAGAGACGTTCAGCCAGCAGAACGGATGCCCTGGGGCAGGAATGCCGGGAGTGGGTACCGGAAGTGGTCTCAGAACCACAGGAGGCCGCCAGGCTTCAGCCTCCCCGCCTGGTTTGTCCTCCTGAGTCTGTCCCACTGCGCATGGTGCTGCAGCTCAGGCTCAGTCCCCCACCATAGTCTAAGACTGCAGCCGGCCTGCAGCCTGCTGCAGGATACAAGATCTGAACCAAGTGCGGCCCAGAGGACCCACCCCCTAGGCCTCCGTCAGGTGCTGCCGATCGGCTGTCCTGGGAGGATGCAGGGTGGCAGCCAGGGGTGGCCCCTGGGGAGCCCCTGCTGGTTGGTAGTGGAAGCACCCAGCCGCCCCCAGGACTCGTTTCCTCGGCCCCCGACCGCCTGGCCTGTGCTCAGCACTGCTGCTCTTATGTCTCCGTGTCTGTAGGAATTTTGTGAACTGCTTCATCGATTTTCCTAAGCCTCTGGTCGCGGTGGTCAACGGTCCCGCGGTGGGAATCGCCGTCACCCTCCTGGGGCTGTTTGATGTTGTGTATGCCTCGGACAAGGTGAGTGGGCTCTTGGAGGCAGAGGAGGTCGGGTGGGCGGGGTGGAACCTCTGGGCTCCCCTGTATCGCTGCTGCTGGCAAGCGGGCCATGTGTGGTTTGTGGGAGAGTGGACGCAGAGTTTTCCCAAAGAATTCATCCAACTCATGTGGCTGATTTGAGGTTCCCTTCCTCATTAACTCGGATTTCCCAGAACACCAGTGCTACAGTGAACATGGTCCCAACTCGGGTTCAGTGTTTAAATCAGACTGTGTAACACCCCCCTTTCCTGTTTTATTTTCCTCTAAAACACCAGGAGACACTGGGGAGCTTCTTACAGGGGAGCATCGCTGCAGATGATGCGAGTGGGTTCTTTGCGTTTTTTTCTAAGTGAACAAGAATTTAGATATTTAGAATCGTACAATAAGAGACCGCGACCTTTCTCTGTTTTCACTCTCTCCTTGGTAGATAAGAAAACTGAAGCTCCAAGTCATGCCTTGCCCAGAATCAAATCCACCCTTGTGTTCACCACTGAATTATGTAGATTTTAATTTTCAGTCTTTCTACAGTAGCAGTATATAGGCATATGTGTCCCAGGGGAAAGTAAAATGTTGAAAACCATGGAAAAGTATGCAGAAAAAATTGCAGTTCAAAACCACTACATGGAGGGAATCAGCAGGTGCAGGTCAGATGTAGGGTGAATGGGTCTGAGGATCTAACTTCCACGGTGGGGACTGTAGTTAATCAGAATGTACTGTATTCAGGATTGCTGCACAAGCGAGATGACAGCTGCTTTTTACACAAGAGGGGAAAATGGGTATCTACGGGAGATGATGTCGATTTTTTCTAATAGTGCAATCATTTCACTGTATCTTTATTATATGCGTATCTTATGGTATAGCAATGATATGAGATAGTAATCATATGCATATTTTATGTTATCTTGTTGTATACCATACAAAATAAATAAACATACAAAAGTTTACTTTAAAAAAAATACACACTTATCACACCACTCATAACCAGTGCTAGCATTCAACTCCTTTGGCTTATCTGGTTTCCCCAGTCCCTGCCTGCTGGAGCCCTAGGCTGTTTCCAGTTTTGACAAGATAAGCCAAGATTAGAACTTCAAGCTAGAATTTGTAACCACCTCTGACTTTTGCCTCTGACAGTAAGAGCTGCCGGTCTGCACCCTTGCGGGGGATGTGATCTTTTTACCACTGAAGGCATTCCAAGGACTAAGCATGGTTGGCTTCATCAGCAATGCCATGGTAAACGCTGGGTTAATATTTAACTCACGTAACCAGAACATGAGCCAGTACATTCTACCCGTTCTCTGCTGTGGGCAGTGGGTAAGGACGCCTCCCAGCTTCTCCGTCAGCAAGTGATACCATTCTTACATAAGGTGATTAGAAGGTAGAAATTATAAAATCGTATTTGCTCGACATGTGCCAGACACTCTGTTAGTACACACTTTACATATAGATGTACATAACGTGTATAATTACACACGTGTGTGTACACATGTATTCATGTGAGGCCGCCCTGTAAGGCCGATGTTCTCACTCCCCCTGTGCAGCTGAGGAATCTGGCACAGACAGGGTAAGAAGCGTCCCCAGAGTCATGCCAGACCTCAGCTCGGCTGCCTCGCCTGCTCTGCCCCGGAAACAGACGCTGTCAGCCGTCAGCCGTCAGCTTTGCGCGCACCTGTCCACGGCTCCTCTGCTATGGTCGCCGTTTTTTCTCAGTGTCCTGATTATATGAGCTTTTCTTAGGCTGTGTCTTCTCGGAGTAATTTCTTGAGTAAACATTCTTTGGGGTCAAAAAAGAAGACAGGTGACATTAATAATGAAGTTGTATTTTATATTATTCTATTTATATGCTGTTTGCATTATATCTTTACATCAACTAACAAATATGCATTAAAGTAACACCATGTCTGATTATAGGAAATGAAGACCTTTTAAGTATTCATTCAAAAGTATAAATAAATAGTTTTATACATATTCATATTATCAGTATATGTTAATCTTCTTTTGTAAAGAATTTATTGTTCACCAAGACACATGCAAAAATAGTTCTTAAATCTAGAAAAGAACTAAAAGCAGTGTTCTGGATTCCGAGTCCAGAGTGCTGACCATTACCCATGGGGCCGCTTCCCTAAAAACTGTGTTCTAATAAATTAATTGTAGGATCTGAAGCCAATCAAAAAACTTCTGTAGGAAAATCCAGGCAAATGGCAGATTGTGGAAACCATTTTCAACTGACATAATGAAGGCTAATTTCTGGAAAATATGTATTTGCTTATTTCTATATTTGTTTGAGAAACAGACACAGAACACTCCCATGCACTGGTCACTCCCCAGATGCCCACAGTGGCTGGGACTGGGCCAGGCCAAAGCTGCAGGAGCTCGGAACTCAATCCAGGTCTCCCACGTGGGTGACAGGAATCCAACTGCTTGAGTCGTCACTGCTGCCTCCCCTGGTCTACACTGGCAGGAAGCGGAGCAGGGCATGGAACCACTAAGCCAGATGCCCACCCCTCGGAGGTGTTGTTGAAAAGCAACACATAGACAACCTAAGCTAAAGATGAGCAATGAAGAGGAACGAATGGCTCACAGACACTGAAATATAACAGCTCTTAAAATCACATGAGAAAGATACATAGTAAGAACATGGAAAATGAGGCACAAACCAGGAGAAAACATCTGCATGATGTCTACCTGATTAAAGTTATAACTTGAATATATAAAGAGCCCTTATAATGCAATAACAAGAACATTAAACAGACTAACTTTTTAAAATGGGCAAAATATTTTAACGGTTTCATCCCCCAAGAAGATACACACATGGCTGATGAGTGCATGAAAAATGCCCAGCGCCACTGGTCGTTAGGGACAGATGGATTAAACCGCAGTGGGATGGAACTGCACACTTTGGACCATGGTGAAGTAGGGAGACTTCATAACACTTTTTTTTTTTAAGATTTATTTGAAAGGCAGAAAGGAGAGAGAGAGAGATCTTCCATCTGCGGGTTCACTCCCAAATGGCCACAGCAGCCAGGGCCGGGCCAGGCAGAAGCCAGGAGCCACGAGCTTCTTCGAGCTCTCCCACGCGGCGGGTGCAGGGCCCAAGCACCTGGGCCATCTTCCACTGCTGTCCCAGGCACATTAGCGGGGAGCTGGATCAGAAGTGGAGCAGCCGGGACTTGAACTGGCACCTCTATGGGATGCCAGCTCTGCAAGCCCCCTATGACAGGGTTCGAGGGTGTGGAATGATTGGAATTCCTGCAGACCACTGGTGGTAGGGTCACATGCTACAGCCACTTTGGAAGACAGCCAAGCAGTTTTTCTTTTTTTTAAGATTTATTTTATTTATGTTGAAAGAGTTACAGAGAGAAGGAGAAACAGAGAAAGAGGAAAAGAAAAAACCAGATGCTTCATCCGCTCTCCCACGCGGGTGCAGGGGCCTAAGTACCGGGCCATCTTCTGCGGCCTTCCCAGGCTGCACCACAGTGCTGGCCCCTGCGCTTACATGGCCCGGCAATTTCACTCCTGGATATTTACTCAAGGACACTGGAAACATGTTTGCACAGAGCCCTGCACACAATGTTCAGAACAACTTTTTTTATTAGAACAATCTACATAAGAGCTATCCTTTCCAGCTTCATTGAGATACAACTGAAAAATAAGAGTTGTATTCTGATCCAGCTCTCTGCTAATGTGCCTGGGGAGGCAGTGGAGGGTGACCCAAGTGCTTGGGCTCCTGCACCCACGTGGGAGACCTGGAAGAAGCTCTTGGCTCCTGGCTTCCAGTTGGCCATTATGGCCATTTAGAGAGTGAACCAGTGCATGGAAGGTATGTCTGTCTGTCTCTGTGTGTGTGTGTGACTCTGCTTTTCAAATGAATAAATCTTCTTTAAAAAGTATATATTAAGGTGTACTACTTGTGAGTTTTCATAGTAGCCTTATTCATAATAACAAACTACTGGAAACACCACCAGTGATGCTGGCATTGCAGCATACTGAGCTGAGCTGCCGCCTGCCAGACCAGCTTCCCATTTGCATCTCCGCTGCCTCACTTCCATGCAGCTCCCTGCTAATGCGCCTGCAAAAGCAGCTGAGGATGCCCCAAGTGCTCGGGCCCCTGTGCCTGTGTGAAAGTCCTGGATGGAGCTCCTGGCTCCTGGCCTCGGCCTGGCCCAGCCTTGGCCATTGCAGCCATTTGGGGAGTGAACCAGTGGTTGGAAGACTCTCGCTCTCTCTCTCTCTCTCTGCCTTTCAAATAAATAAAAAAGAAATGTATAAATATTTCATCATATAACCACATCATGGGTTACTACTCGTTAATAACAAGCAGCAGACTGTTCACATACGCGCGAGTGAGGGACCTCTGAGAAGTCTTACGCTAAGTGACAAAAACCAGACTCAAAGGCTGCAGAATGGAGAATTCCACTTCTGTAACATTCTAGGAGGGCGAAACTGGGGGCAGAAAGCGGATCCGTGGCTGTGTGGGGTGAGCAGGACGGCCTGCGGAGGGGCGTGGGGAACGTGCTGAGACGATGGACGTGTAGCAGGTAGGTAACAGTGTGGCTGCATCACTTTATGTAGAACTCCTCGAAGGTAACAGACGCTGTAAAGGACTGAATTTTGTTTGTATTTGTACCATGTGATCCTACTTGAAATCGCTTTAGCATTTAAATATTGTGAAGTGGTCATCGAACAATGACTTGTCAAAAGCACGTGTGAACAGACAGTTTTGTCTTCTCTCCACCCCTACCACGAACAGGCGACGTTTCACACTCCATTCAGTCACCTTGGCCTAGTCCCGGAAGGATGCTCCTCGTACACTTTTCCCAAGATAATGGGCGCAGCCAAGGTAACGTTGGGAAGCTCCACAGTAAGAGCCAGTGTGTCTGCTCTTTGCCAAAAGTAAGCCCACCCTCTGCCCCTCCCCTTGGATGAAAGACATAGGGGCCACTTAGTTGCTCCGCAACTCTCAAATAAAAGAGTTTTTCCTGTGGGAAGTGTCTGGTACGGGGGTGATTTGAGAGATGGTCCCGGCGACTCCCCAGCCTCTGGTGGCCTGATGCCGGCTGCATTGCCAGCAGCACAGGGCCTCATCCTCAGCCGTGTGGACGAGTAGAAGTATCAGGGTTGTGCCAGCCTCCCTGCATCCACTGAACCTGGGGGCCACTCAGCTGGCCAGCGGCACCCCCTGCAAGTGACGTGGTGACACCTCGGGTCCAGGGTGGTCTGAAGTTCCCGCAGGTGGGAGGCTTCGTGGGGGCTGGCCACTTCCAAAGCCAGTCTGAGTCCACACAGCTTCCCATCCGGCCGTTTGCCAGCCTGTCTACACTGCCAGCACCGCTAAGGGGCCGTGCCAGTCCACCCTGTGTTCACGGAAACCTCATTGTCTGCACTCTTGGCCTGACTCCGAGGGAGAGGCTAAGCCAGTGTTCCTGAGCTTCTCCAAGGCGGGGGGCGGGGATTGAGCCAGTTCTCATCAGCTCCTAGGCTCCGGCTGTGAATATATGTATTTTCAAATCTCACTTTGCAGTCACATGCCCTGAGTTGGTATCTGGATTTGATCTTTGAAAGGCTGGGCCGAACCAGCTCTGTGGCTCGAAGCATGTAGCTAGCGCTCACTTTTCACTGGACCACAGATCAGGTGCAGAGAGGATGTCCGCTTGGTGACTGCAGTTTTGTTTTTTTGTTTTTTAAGAAACTCAACGCAAGTCATCTTTGCTTCAAATGTAGCTCATTTGAGTGCCTGTGCAGGTAAGAAAAACTCAGAGCTAGACCACTGGGCAGGATTCCCGGGAACGGACTGTGGATGGTTTCTGAAGGTTGGCCCTACATCTGCAATGTTTCTTTGCTCCCTTTTTTCTTTTGTACCATTCCATAGAGTTTAAAACAAAAAATGCAGCTGTGGGCTGTTGTGTCAGTGTCCACGGCAGGTCACTGCTCCCCAGGTTCCCAGTCCTGCCTCCGTGGAGACGCACACACACACACACACACACACACGGCAGCATGCATGCGCACGCACACACACGGCAGCATGCATGCACACACACACGGCAGCATGTGCACGCACACATATGACAGCGTGCATGCACACACACACACACAGTTTGCAGATCATTGCCCATAGTGTCACTGAGCGAAGGTTCCGCCTTCTCCTTTCAGGCTGCGGAGATGCTGGTTTTTGGGAAGAAGTTAACAGCAGCCGAGGCCTGTGCTCGAGGGCTGGTCACTGAGGTCTTCCCCGACAGCACTTTCCAGAAGGAAGTCTGGACCAGGCTGAACACATACGCGAAGCTCCCCAAAAATGTGAGTTTGCATCTTTGACTGGTAGGGACCATGGACACAATTTCCCAAGTCAGAAAAAGGCACGTTTTTAATGGGCTCTAAGCACATGTAAAGTTGGGATGGAAAAGCACCGTAGTAAGGTTGAGAATACTGATTTTTACAGAACTTATCAGAGAGACTTTCTGTTACGATGGGAGGCAGGGGTGCTTCTTCGTGGGGATAGCCAGCGGAGGAGGGGGAGCTATCCGCCGAGGAGTGTATTTTGCTGCCCAGGTGAGAAGCCGGGCCCGGGGACTGCACTTCAGTAGCGCGGGGGAGTGCTGACCAACTGCTCTCCTGTACCTGCTAGTCCCAGTGAGGTCCTGGAACCTGGAGCTTTGGCATCCGTGTAGGCCTGTAGGAAATGTCCCATTGCACGCCTGGCCCCGCCTCCTGAGATGATCTGTAGGCGCGCTGGAGCCTGGAGGTGGAGAGCGCTGGCTTGCATCACACATGTGTCCTGGGACTTAGGAGGATCAGTCGAGTGAGCATTGCAGAAAGGACACTGGGAATCTCAGAGCAGCCCCACTCCTCTGACCACAGCTCTTCACCTGACTGTTGGTTTTGTCGTCTCAGGCCTTGAGGGTTTCGAAAGAACTCCTCAGAAACTTGGAGAGAGAGAAGCTGCACGCTGCAAATGAGGAGGAGTGCAGGGTCATCCAGGGGCGATGGATGTCAGACGAGTCCCTGAATGCCGTCGTGCGCTTCTTGTCCAGGAAAGCCAAGCTCTGATGGCTGCTGCGCGGGGAAGGCTGTGATGCGACGTCGCATCCTAACCTCAGCGAACCTGCATCGCGCCTCTTTTGTCCAGTGCTAGTCTGTCAATTGTAATGATAATGTTTAATTAAAGCCTTGATGAACAAAACGTTTTCTAAAACAAGCTTCCACGATGTTCTTAGAGGAGCAGGTGGTTAGACCAGCAGTCACAAAGCCCACGTCCTGTGCCAGAGCACCTGGGCTCGAATCCTGCCTCTGGCTCTGATTCCAGCTTCCAGCCAGTGCAGACCCAGCGAGGCAGGGAATGGCTCGGATAATCGGGTTTCTGCCTCCCAGGTGGGATAATTCTAGTTCCTACATCAGCGCAGACGCGCTTCAGCCACTGTGGGTGTTTGGGAGGTGAACCAGCGGGTGGGAGATTCCTGTGTGAGTGTATGTGTGTATTTCTCAAAGAAATAAGTAAAAATACTTAATACTAGAGGGTCTTACATCTTTAGACAGGAATCGTTGTTTCCAAGAGCACTGGAACATAGTGCCCGGAGCCCTGCTTTGAAAGGCGTTCACGGCATGGCACGCGGAAATCATGTCTTCATAGACCACGATGGCGCTCTGCCGCCCGCACGCCGTGACGGACTGAATCGGCCCGAACACCGCGAGCCTGCTGACCACCGACTTGAGGTCCTCGGTGGGCTGCATGTTCTTCTTTAGCCACCTAACGAGGGAGCAAGTGAAAGGAGTAGTCTTCCTGGGAAACCAATCACAAGCTTAGTTTCTTCCTGTAAAATTTACAGTATTACAGGGAAACCAGCCAGAATCTTAGTTTCTTTTGGTAAAATTTATAGTATTACTAGGAAACCAATCAGAATCTGTTTCTTTTTGTAAAATTTAATAAAGAGGCATGAAATCGGCAGGCAATGTTCTGCCTCCAGCGTTATTTCCTTGTTTGTTCATAGCCTTCAGGCTTGTTTAACACGGTGTTTTCTAAGACTGACTCACAAGCTGCCTTGATGGTCTTTGCAGCTTCCTATCTCGAATAATGCCACACATCTCGCCTGACCCCAGCTGAGGATGTCATTCCAGGGCCTACAAGAATTGGCATGGGGCTGGTGCCACAGCTCACTTAGCTAATCCTCCACCTGCGGCACCGGCACCCCGGGTTCTAGTCCTTGTTGGGGCACCAGGTATTAGTCCCGGTTGCTCCTCTTCCAGGCCAGCTCTCTGCTGTGGCCCGGGAAGGCAGTGGAGGATGGTCCTGTGCTTGGGCCCTGCACCCCATGGGAGACCAGGAGGAAGCGCCTGGCTCCCGGCTTTGGATTGGCACAGCGCTGGCCATAGCGGCCATTGGGGAAGTAAACCTTTCTCTCTGTCTCACACTGTCTATAACTCTCTCTCTCTCTCTCTCTCTCTCTCTCTTTCTCTCTCTGTCTAACTCTGCCTGGCAAAATAAATAAATAAATAAATAAATAGAAAAAAAAGGATTGGAATGGAATGCTTTGCTTTTCTAATTGCAATTTCTCCTTTTTGGCTTTTCCCTCAGGCATCAGCTTCCAAGTAACTAACCCACCAAACCGCTTCACTCTCTCGTTCCTTCTTTATTTGTTGTGGTATACTAGTTCCCCCCTTTTCTGCATTTTCAGTTACATATGATAAACCACGTTCTGAAAAAAAACTACATGGAAAATTCCAGAAATAAACAATTCACAGGATTTTAAATGATGCACTATTCTGAGCAGTATGGTAAAACTTCACGTGTCCATCCCACCGGAGACATGACCCATGCCTTTGTGCAGTGTATCCGTGCTGTGCTGTGTCTGCCACCCACCCCTTAGTCGCTCAGTAGCCGTCTTGGTTATTAAACTGACTGTCATGGGATTGTGTGCTTGGGTGACGTTAACCCTTATTTTATTTAATAATGGCCCCAAAGCACAAGACTAGTGATGGTGGCGATTTGGATATGCCACAGAGAAGCTACAACAAGCTTCCTTGAAGTGAAAAGGTGAATGGTCTCAAAAAGAAAAAAAAAAAAGAAAAAAAAAAAAAAACAAATGCTGAGTTTGCCAAGATCTGCAGTATAAGAAGGTATTTTGAGAGATAGAGGCCAAATTCACATAGCATTTATGACAGCATTTTGTTACAATTGTTCTATTTTGTTACTGCAGAAATTAACTTCTTACTGTGCCTAATTCATAAATTAAACTCTATAGTAGGTATTTATAGGAAAAAGCAGCCCATGTAGGGTTTAGTAGTGGCTTCAGGCATCCACTGATGGATCTTGGAACATATTCTATAAACATAAGAGGGGACAATCGTAATCATAATTCAAAATGGTTATAGAAAGATATACAAATAGAGGCCGGCACTATGGTGTAGTAGGTTAATCCTCCGCCTGCGGCACCTGCATCCCACATGGGCTCCGGTTCAAATCCTGGCTGCTCTTCTTCCAATCCAGCTCTCTGCCATAGCCTGGGAAAGGAGTAGAAGATGGCCCAAGTGCTTGGGCCCTGCACCCACATGGGAGGCACGGAGGAGGCTCCTGCTCCTGGCTGCGGATGGCTCAGCTCCAGCCGTCGCAGCCATTTGGGGAGTTAACAGGTGGATGGAAGACCTTTGTCTCTACCTCTCACTGTCTGTAACTCTACCTCTCAAATAAATAAAAGTAAAATCTTTAAAAAAAAGAAAATGTATGAATAGAAATAATTATTTTTTAAAGATTATTTGAAAGTCAGAGTTACACAGAGAGAAAGGAGAGGCAGAGAGAGAGAGAGAGAGAAAGAGAGAGAGGACTTCCATCCACTGGTTCACTCCTCAATTGGCCACAATGGTCGGAGCTGCGCTGATCTGAAGCCAGGAGGCGGGAGCTTCCTCCAGGTCTTCCCACGGGGGTGCAGGGGCCCAAGGACTTGAGTCATCTTCCACTGCTTTCCCAGACCATAGCAGAGAGATGGATAAGAAGTGGAGCAGCCGGGACTCAAACTGGCACCCATATGCGATGCCAGCACTTCCGGCAGCGGCTTTACCCACTATGCCACAGCGCTGGCCCCTAGAAATAATGATTGATGTCTGTTGAGCACTTACTAGTACTTAATGCCCAACATCATATTTTACCTCCCCAAAATTACGGCAGAAATTGACAATGAGATAAGTGTGACTGCTTCTACTCTTGCAGGTTGAGATGCTGAGACAGAACGAAGTATCTTTTCCAGAGTCAAAATCATGCTGCGGGTCAGAAGGGAGCCACCCAGTCCCACTGGGGCAGCGTGCGTCAGCTCCTGCCCATCCGCTGATTACGGCGGAAAGATCTGGACAAGCGTGAAGACAGAACACTAGACGACGCTGAAACTCAGCAGAAGCAGGGGGATGGGGGAAGGGATTCAAAATACAGAGAGGCAGCTGGTAAAGGACGTTTCCCAGGCCGTGAGAGAAGAGCAGCCGGGGCCGGGCATTTGGCAGGGCAGGTTAAACTGCTCTTGCAACGCCATCCACGTCGGGGTGCCTGCGGGTGAGTCCTGCCTCTGCTTCCTGGGAAGAGGCCGCAGACCATGGCTCATGTGCCTGAGTGTCTGCCACACTAATGGGAAGCCCACGTGGAGTCTGGATCCCTGGCCTCGGTGTGGCCCAGCCCCAGGTGTTGCAGGCATTTGGGGAGTGAGCCAGCAGATGGATGATCTCTCTGCTTCTTGCTTTGCCTTTCAAATAAACAAAAGCTGTAAAATAACAGGAGTGTAGAGTACACGACTGTCAACCATGGGTAGAACTTCAGGCAGAAGATCCATAGGAACACAGAGGACTTGGACGACCCCCTAGACCAACTGGACCTAACAGATTTGTACAGAAGATTCCATCCAACCAACAACAAAATACATATCTCTAAGTGCACATGGGACATTCTTCAGGATAAACCATGTATCAAGTCACTGAGCAAGTCAATACATCTAACAAATGGGACCGTGTGGCATAGTGGGTAGAGCCGCTGCCTGTGATGCCGGCAGCCCATATGGGTGCAGGTTCGAGTCCTGGCTGCTCCACTTCCAATCCAGCTCCCTGCTAATGTGCCTGGGAAAGCAGTGGAGGACGGCCCCAAGTGCTTGGGCCCCTGCATCCATGTGGGAAACCAAGAAGCAGCTCTGGGCTTCTGGCTTCAGCCTGACCCAGCCCCAGCTGTTGTGGCCATTTGGGGAGTGAACCAGCAAATGGAAGATTTCTCTCTCTCTTCCCTCCCTCCCTCTTTGCTTTCCTCCTCCCTCCCTCCCTCCCTCCCTGTAAATCTGAGTTTCAAATAAATAAAATAAATCTTTAAAAACACATTTAGCAAGACTGAAGTCACAAAAACTTTTATGATCACAATAGAATAAAACTAAAATTCAACGTCAGAAGGAAACCTGGAAAACTCAGTGGAAATAAAATGACGAAGAAGAAATCTCAAGGGAAATTGCAAAATACTTTGACCACGAACTAAAGCTCACAGGACGAAGACAGGCAGTGCCAGGATGGAAACTTGAGTGCCTGCAGGCATCAGTCAGGAGCTGGCTGGGACAGCCTCGTCGCATGTCCGGTGTCTGGAATGGGGACTCCGGGATGCAGCAGAGACCTCAGGGCTCAAGTAGCAGCTCCTGCACTCATGTGGGGGACCTGGATGGGGCTCCCCACCTTGGCCTCCAGCAGGGGCCATTTCCAGCCTTTCTCTCTTCCTCTCTCTCTCCCCCTCAAATGAAGACATTTTAAAAAGAAATAAACACTTAAGAAACTAGAAAAAGAAAAGCAAGCAAAAACCAAAACTAGCAGAAGGAAAAAAATAAACATAACATAAAGAATTTTTTTAAATAAACCAAGAATTGGGGCTGCCTGTGGCCCTGGCACCCCGGGTCCTAGTCCCTGTTGGGGCACCGGTTCTGTCCCGGTTGCTCCTCTTCCAGGCCAGCTCTCTGCTGTGGCCCGGGAGTGCAGTGGAGGGTGGCCCAAGTGCTTGGGCCCTGCCCCCGCATGGGAGACCAGGAGAAGCACCTGGCTCCGGCCATCGGAGCAGCACGGTGCGCCGGCCGCAGCACACTGGCCGCAGTGTCCACGGGGGGGGGTGTGAACCAACGGAAAAGGAAGACCTTTCTCTCTGTCTCTCTCTCACTGTCCACTCTGCTTGTCAAAAAAAAATAAAAATAAAAATAAACCAAGAATTGATTCACTGAAAAGATAAAAAAAATAACAAATTTTAAGTATAAGGACAAAAAAGGGAACTCCACTAAAATTAAAAAGAAAGGGGATATTATCATTGATTTTGCAGAAGTACAAAGGATTGCTATAAATAACTGTGGCCTCCAAAACTGGATAATCTAAATGAAATCGATAAATGCCTTAGACACACACCATGCTAAGACTGAATCATAAAGAAATAGAAAAATTTATATAGATTTATAAGAAGAAAATATGAGGGTTAATAATCAAAAATCTTCCAACAGAAGAAAACCCAAGACCAGAGAGCTTCATTCATGATTTCTGTCACACATTCAAAGAAAAAGCACTACTCCTCAAACTCTTCCAGACAACTGAAGAGAAGGGACTATTCCCTCTGGTTCTACGAGGACAGCAATATTCTCAAAGATACTACAAGAGGGGCTTAAAGCCCTGGCCTGAAGCGCCGGCATCCCATATGGGCGCCGGTTCTAGTCCCGGCTGCTCCTCTTCCGATCCAGCTCTCTGCTGTGGCTGGGAAAGCAGTAGAAGATGGCCCAAGTGCTTGGCCCCTGCACCCACGTGGGAGACCCAGAGGAATCTCCTGGCTTCTGGCTTCAGCACAGAAGCACAGAATTGGCCGTTACAGCCAATTGGGAAGTGAACCAACGGATGGAAGACTCTCTCTCTCTCTCTCTCTCACTCTCTCTCTCTCTCTCTTTCTCTCTCTATCTTTTTCTCTCTCTCTCTGCCTCTCCTCTCTCTGTGTAACTCTTTCAAATAAATAAATCTTTAAAAAATAAAAAAATAAATTAAGCCCTGGCTTGAAGCGCCAGCATCCCATATGGGCGCCGGTTCTAGTCCCAGCTGCTCCACTTCCGATCCAGCTCTCTGCTATGGACTGGGAAAGCAGTAGAAGATGGCCCAAGTCCTTGGGCCCCTGCACCCACGTGGGAGACCCAGAAGCAGTTCCTGGCTCTTAGCTTCGGATCAGCATAGCTCAGGCCATTGTGGCCATCTGGGGAGTGAACCAGCGAATGGAAGACCTCTGTCTCTGTCTCTACCTCTCTCTGTAACTCTGTCTTTCAAATAAACAAATCTTAAAAAAAAAAAAAAAAAAGCTACTACAAGAAAAGAAAACCACAGACCAAATAGCTTTCGTGGAAACAAATGCAAAGTCCTCAGCAAGATAATAGCAAAGCCAAATACACATGAAAGGACTATACCCTGTGGCCAAGTGGGACGTATTCCTGGAACGCAGAGACTGTCGAACATGGAAATCAACCAGTGCAATATGCTACATTAAAAGGGTAAAGGAAAAATCCGGATGATCTCTCAGTTGAAGTGGGAAAAGCATTTGACAAAGTTCAACACCATTTCACAATTTTAAAAAAGTCAGGAAAAAAGGAACATACATAATGTATATGAAAATCCATAGTTAACATCAGATCCATGATGAGACTGACATCATCCCTCTGATATGACCGTGTTAAGTTTATACTACCTTAACGCGATTCCTGAGGCTGGTAAATTATAAGGAGCTTTATTTGGGTTCATAGCTCTGTTCTGAGGTCAAAGGCCTGCTCCTGGTGGCAACTTTCTTGCTGGCAGAGTGCCAAGGTGACACAAAGCGTCCCATGGCAGGAGACAGGAAGTGGGGCCGGCATGGTGGCACAGTGGGTAAATGGCTGCTCGTGACGCCAGCATTCCAGGTCGGAGCACTGGTGCGCATCCTGCCCGCTGCTCTTTCGATGCACCTAGGAAGCAGCATTTGGCCCAGGTGCTGGGATCCCCGCCACTCCAGGCTGCCAGCTGCTGCCTGGCCTAGCCCAGCCCAGGCCGCTACAGCTAGTTGGGGCGTGAACCAGAGGATGGAAGATCTCTTCCTCTCTCCCTTCAAATAAATAAAATAAATCTTTACAGGGAGAGAGAGAGACAATGTGTGTATGTGCGCACATGTGTGCGTGTGTTCCAGCTCCATCCCTCTTTGTGCAAAGCCACTGGTAATTGAGTCATGGAGTCTCCACCCTGGTGGCCTTAACCAGCCCTAATCACCACCAGAGCTTCCAGCTCAAAACACCACAGTCAGACTAAGCTTCCACCCTCTTAACACTGCACGACGGGGGTTACGTGTCAACACAGGAAGCCTGGAAGGGGTGTGGAAGTACACCCTGATGTCCACACAACGCAATCACCTAATGACACCCTTCTTGGGATAGATCTGCTCCTGTCAGCCACACACGACTGTGAAACAGAATGAACCTGTATATAACTATGTAGAGCAAACACACATACACAGAGAAAGAGAGTTCACGGAACTTGCCCGTGCGACTGTTGGCGCTGACGAGGTCCGACACAAGAAGCCAGAGAGGGCCTCCAGCAGGAGGCAGCCTCGCAGTGCTGAGTTCAAAGGCCATGTGGGATGGAACTCCTTTCTCTGAAGGCCTTCAACTACGGGGATGAAGTCCACATGCTGTACTCTAAGTGGACCGATGTCAATGTTAATCTTGTCTGAAGAATCCCCTCATGGCAACGTCTCTCCTGGTGTTCGACCAAACAACCAGGGACCATAGCCTGGCCAAGCTGAAACAGAAAATTCACCACCACGTGGACGTTCACCAGTGAGGTTACTCTGGCAGTCCTATCAGAAGTGCTGGTGAATCAGAGTAGACAAGACACATGGCCGAGGGTGGCTCTGGGCCTTGCTCTGCCTCTGGACTGGTGTGTGCCCTTGGGAACGTGTCTGCCTCTGCTGGACTCCCCTCTCTCATCATCACAAGAGGCCCGGGTGGCTCTGCTCAGAGCTCGTACAACTAGAGAAAGGCCAACAAGTCCCACGCAGGCTGACGGAGTAAGTGACTAAAGGGAAAGCCAAAGAGGCAGCGGCAACCTGTTCCCTTGGCTAGTGAGAGTGTGTTGTTGATCCACCTTATGCCATTAGTGTGCAGTAGAGAGCATCCTGCCCCCGGGAGCTCAGCCTGGGGAAGTAAACAAACGTGTACTACAGCCTGGTGAGTAGGAGCTGGAAGGACAGTGAGGGAAGCAATGACTGCCAATGCCCGCCCGCGGCAGGCTTGCTCCAGATGTCTATAGCAGATAGCACACAGCAGGGAGAGAACAAGGTCTATTGACTGTTAGCCATTCTCTTTGGCTGCCACCATATGATGCCGGAAGGACCTTGTAGAACCTAAACTAGAAGTGCTTGCACAGAACGTGCAGGCCCTTTCCTAGTCAATCCTGCTTTCCAAAAGAAAAAAAAGAAAAAAGAAAAACAATATTAGACCCAAGAGCCCATGCCAACATGCCATGAGCCAATAAATACAGTTTACAGGCAATTATAATTCACGTAAAGTGTCCAGAGGGGATTTGCAGGATTGAGAAAACAGGGGTTGATATCCTGCCAAGTTCTCCAACAGGGATAATACAGCTCCATCCGCAGCAGGGTCCCAGGCCTCCTGGGTTTTGTGCCTGCTGGTTTATTTACACAGCACAGACTTGAAGGAACCTTGTCAAAGGCAGCAGGCTTTGTGTACAGTCTGCCAGCTTTGTGGTCCTAAAACTACAACTGCCGTGAGCTATACTTTAAATGTGTTGCCCAGAAGTTCAAAGGGAACAAAAGAGGGGAGAGAGAGAAATCTGGCTCACTCCCTAAATGTCTGCAACCGCCGTGGCTGGACCAGACTGAAGCCAGGAGCCCATGTGCATCACAGGGACCCAAGAACTTCGGCCACTGTGCACTGTTTCCCGGGCTTATTAGCAGGAAGCTGGTTCAGAAGCAGAGTAGCCAGAACTCGAACCAAACACTCCCACATGGGACCCGGACCTCCCAAGTGGTGGCTTCATCTAGCGCATCACAGCGCTAGTCCCGGATGTGTTGGGAACTTGATCCCCAAATGCAGTGGTGTGAGAGGCAGTGGACCCCATACGAAGTGACTAACAGGGATTAAAGCTTCCTCAGGGACCGGGCAAACTCCCATTCTTGCTGGGTTGACCTGGTTGCCGTGACTGTGGGCTGCTATTGGTTGAGGCTGTCCCCCATGTTTTACCCTTCTCTTCTGAACATACCACCCAGCTCCCCTCACCAGATGCGGCCACGCAACCTTGAACTCCCAGCCTCTAGAGCCATGAGCCTAAATGAACCGCTTTACTAATTACTGTGACAGCAAAACAGACCAAGAAACCACGTGACGGAAAGGCCCTGCTCTCGGCACTAGTGGGGATAAACGTATAACCTGAGCAGCTGTTTGCCAGTGTAAGATCAAGGCCAGCACCTACAGCTGGCTCAGTCCAGGTGTAAAACTACTGTACTGCACATTCAAATCGCACTCGGTGCTTGTCACAATGCAATTTCACAGCCATTTTTCCATCAGCTTCACCATTCTACCAGATGCAAGATAAGATACCGGGGCTGGCATTGTGGCATAGCAAGTAAAGCCTCCTCCTGCAATGCCAGCATCCCATGTGGGCAGTGGTTCAAGTCCCGGCTGCTCCACTTCCGGTCTAGCTCCCTGCTAATACACTTGGGATGGCCCAAGTGGCGGGGCTCCTGCAACCTTGTGGGGACCCGGAAGAAGCTCCGGCTCCTGGCTTCAGCCTGGCCCAGCCCTGGCCTTTGTGGCCATTTGGGGAATGAACCAGCAAATGGAAGATATCTCTCTCTCTCTCTCTCTCTCTTTCTCTCCCTCCTTCCCTCCTCCCTCCCTGTTGTGTATGTATGTCTCCTCCTCTCTTTCTAATTCTGCCTTTCAAATGAATAAAATAAATGAATCTTTAAAATATATATATTTCAGCACCATTTTACAAGTATCCAAGGACATGAGTCTGCAGCATTACTGGTGGTGATTAGCGTGGGGAAAAGCTATTCTTGATAAAACGCCTCAGTATAAGCCAGGCTTGGCCTTGCTAAGCCGTGTGTAATCTCAAGGGTGCTGGTGAAGTCACACAGGATTAAGGACAAACACCGCTGTCCAGGGGCTGTATTTACCATGCCACTAGGTGCCGCTCTGCATGGTTTGAGTGTGCCCCCAAAGGTGTACATGCTAGAGACGTCATCCCCAGGGCGGCTGTCGAGGGATGAAACTCTAGGAGGGGCGTGTTGGACAAGGTGGTTTGGTCGTGGAGGCACTGCCCTTGGTGGTCTGGGGGAGTGAGTGGGTTCTGGCAAGAATGAGTTGTTATAAAAAGAGCAGGTCTGGCCCCTGAGTTTCTCTGGCTTCCTGTCTCATGCTCTTTGCTGCACTGTGTGATGCCACCCATGAGCACTTGGGGCCTCCCAATCCTGCACTTTTAGTCTCCAACACTGTGAGCTCAATACACCCTCTTCCTCTAGGAAGTACCCAGCGCCGTGTACTTCGCTGTACCAACAGAAGGAGAGACACCAGCGGACAGGGCCGGGAGGCACCCTCAGAACTGGATCAGGCTACTCGGCCGATCCTCTTGGAATCGGAGTTCACGATCCATTGAGGGCACAATGGTCCCGATTCGCCTGTCTGTCCTGGGTCCAGGCCCCTGGCGATGCAACTGTGGCTCCTCCCTCCGGGGTGAGCCCATCTGCCCCTCCTGGATCCTCACCCTGCTCTGCCTCCCGGCCTCCACTTCCATTTGCAGCACCCGGGGGGCCCGTGGCACCCTTGTTTCCATCTCAGCGCTAGTTTCCCACACGCCCCAACCCGCAGCCCTGGGAACACAAAAGTACGTCAGCCAGTCCGTGCTGTCAAAGAAAGCAAACGCACGCATGTAGAGAGAAATCTGATAAAACAAAAGCTCATGTGTCATCCCTCTCTCTTCTTTAAGATTTCATTTTATTTATTTGAAAGACAGAGTTACAAAGAGAGTCAGAGACAGAGAGAGAGGTCTTCCATCTGCTGGTTCACTCCCCAGATGACTGCAACGGCCGGAGCTGCACCATTCTGAAGCCAGGAGCTTCTTCCAGGTCTCCCACACGGGTGCAGGGGCCCAAGGACTTGCGCCATCCTCTACTACTTGCCCAGGCCATAGCAGAGAGCTGGATCAGAAGTGGAGCAACCAGGACTCAAACCAGCATCCATAAGGGATGCTAGTTCTGCAGGTGGAGACTTAGCCCACTGCGCCACAGCGCCGGCCCCATGTGTCATTCCTTATGTGCTGATGCTCTGGCTGGATTTTCAGAAACCAAACCACAATGTAAAGTATGATGTATCCCTTCAGGAGCTCAGGTCGTGGTTACAGTACGTTAAGCCACTGCCGGTGACAATGGCATCCCATAAGCGCCAGTTTGTGTCCCAGCTGCTCCACTTCCAATCCAGCTCCCTACTGATGCGCCTGGAAAAGTACTGGAGAATGGCCAAGTGCTTGGGTCCCTATCAACTCTATGGGAAGCCAGGATGGAGTTCTAGGCTCCTGGCTTCTGCTTGGCCCAGCCCTGGCCATTGTAGTCATCTGGGGAGTGAGCCAGTAGCTGGAAGATTTCTCTCAATGTGTTTCTCCCTCTCTTTCTGTAACTCTGCCTTTCAAAGAAATAAGTAAATCTTCTTAAAAAAAAAAAAAAAAGACATCAGCTTCATGTGGAGACCTTATGGCTTGAACTGATGGTTGTGAAATGTGAATTTTTAAAGATTTATTTATTTGAAAGGCTGAGTTACACATTTGCTGGTTCACTCCCCTAAATGGCCACAACAGCCCAAGCTGGGCCAGGCTGAAGCCAGGAGCCAAGAGATTCATCAGGGTCTCCCATGTGGGTGCAGGGGCCCAAGCACTTGAGCTGTTTGCCACTGCTTTCCAAGGTGCATCAGCAGGGAGCTGGGTCGGAAGTGGAGTAGCCGGGACTTGAACCGGTGCCCATATGGGATGATAGCACTGCAAGTGGTGGCTTTACCCACTGAGCCACAGCACCGGACCCTGGATTTTTTTAGAAGATTTTATTTATTTATTTGAGGGGCAGAGTCACAGACAGAGAGAGGGAAAGACAGAGAGAAAGGTCTTCCATGCACTGGGTCACTCCCCAGTTGGCCTCAATGACCGGAGCTGAGCTGATCTGAAGCCAGGAGCTTCCTCCCGGTCTCCCACACAGGTGCCCCTAGGGGCCCAAGCACTTAGGACATCTTCCACTATTTTCCCAGGCCACAAGCAGGCAGCTGGATCAGAGAGGAGCTGGGACACAGGTGGAGGCTTAGCCCACTGTGCCACAGCACCACAAACCCCTCCCCAAATTTTTTAATAGACCTCTAAAGCATGGTCAAATACTCTTACTTTGAGTAATCGGGAATCATCACTTAAAATAACTTCTACCCTTCTCTGGACACACAATCAAGGTCAATCTACTCAATGCAGTCTAGAAACCATGGTTCTAATGACAACCTTCTTTCACACCGTCTTTTCCTGCTCCCCATGGTGTGCACTAGCACGAAGCTGGAGTTGGGAGCGGAGCTGGGGCTCAATCCCAGGCCCTCCAATGTGGCTGCAGGTGCCTCAAGTGGCATCCTAAATACCAGGCCATGCCTGCCTCCAGCTACCATTCTAAATCAAGTTAGCAATTCACGCCACTGCGGACACTGAGCAGGAAATAGACAACGACACTATTTCACTATGGCGAAGATGCCCGTGGAAGCTTCCAGCACTGGCAAATTCATGAGCTGGAGGTCTCTGCCTGTATCTGTGCCCTTTTTTTTTTTTTTTCATTTTATTTATTTGAAAGACAGAGTTACAGAGAGAGGTAAAGACAGAGAGAGAGGTCTTCCACCCACTGGTTCACTTCTCAGATGGCTGCAACGGACTGAGCTGGGCCCATCTGAAGCCAGGAGCCAGGAGCTTCTTTTGGGTCTCCCACGTGGGTGCAGGGGCCCAAGGACCTGGGCCATCTTCCGCTGTTTTCCCAGGCCCAGCAGAGAGCTGGATCAGAAGAGGAGCATCCAGGACTAGAAGCGGCACCCATATGGGATGCCGGCACTGCAGGCCAGGGCGCTAACCCACTGCGCCACAGCGCTGGCCCTGCATCTGTGCCTTCTAATCAGAGAGGCTCCCTGTTTATAGCAAAGTGTGCATTTCTCCTGTCAGCCTGGCAATAACACTTTGTGAATACCTACTATGTGCAAAGTGTGAGCATCATTTATTAGATATTGTCCAGCAATAACGCATCGACATCATCTGTCTGTCTGGCATATGCAGGGAAGCAAGTGTGTCAAAAGCAATTTTATTTTTTAAAAAGACTTATTGACTGACTTGAAAGGCAAAGCCAAAGTGAGAGAGAGAGAGAGAGAGAGAGAGAGAGAGAGAGAGAGAAAGGTATTCCATCTGCTGGTTCACTCCCCAAGTGGCCTCAACAGCCAGAGCTGGGCCAGGCACAAGCCAGAGGCCAGGAACTCCACCCTGGTCTCCCACAGGAGTGGCAGGGACCCAAGCACATGGACCATCTTCCGCTGCCTTCCCAGACACATTAGCAGGAAGCTGGATTGGAAGCCAAGCAGACAGGACTTGAACCAGGGCTCTGAATGAGGTGCCGGCATTGCAAGTGGAGGCTTAACCCACTGTGCCAAAACACCTGCCCCAAAATAATTTTCCAAGTAACCCAAACTTCCGACTTTGAGCACAAGAATCCAACCAATCCCACGTGCCCACGGCTGTCACCTGGTCTGAGGCCACCCTCCCACACCTGTGTAACTGCAAACGCTCACAGTGAGTCTCCTGTTTCTACCCTCTCTTCCCTGGGGGCTGGAGAGGATTTGGGTCACATGGGGCCACCCTCGTTAAGACCCTGATTGGCTTCCCATTTCTCTCAGCATAAAATCTGGTAGATTAGGGGTCGAGGCAAGGTTCTACCACGTCGTCCCTCTGTGTCCTCGCCCCTGGTGATGCCAACCGTGGGGCTGGTGCTTCCCCACCCATCGCAGCCAGAAAGCCCCGCCTCTCAGTGTGCCGGCCCCTTCGCAGGAGCCTCCCAGCCCTGCTACCTCTCCGCTTCACTGGTCTAGGCTGCTATGGCCCAGGGCAGATTCACACACCTGCTCCCATTTCCAGGAGTTTCTTCCCAGCGAGGGCTCCTCCAGCAGCACAGGGGTGTGGAAATGGGCTTGTGTGCTTTTGGAGAGAGTCACGCTTGTTTTCTAACACTGTATTTCTCAAAGACCTCATTAAGTCATGTATTTTTTTAGCTAAGGCTTAAAGAACATTTGCGACCGTCTCACTCTCTCTGAAGCTGTTTGCATGGGACAGAGATATAAGACAGAGCCTACCTGACCACTATGGTGCACATTGGAGGCTCCTTTGTGTTCTTTTTCCACAAGTGGCATTTCTTCCACCCGTCACCTAGACTGTTGATGGCTTTCCTTTTCCATGAGGGCATTCTGCTGGGCTTTGGGGTCAGATGGACCTCTTCTGGCAGCCGATACTTTGACAAGATCTTTTCCAAGCCGGAGAATTCGGGATCCTCGCCTGGTGACAGATAAGCAGTGCTGTAAGTCGATGTTCCTTTCCATGTTTGCATAGCAAGAGTAACACGGCACTGATCTGAGAGGGAACATTCATGCCGCTTAATAATTCCTCTTTGGCTCTGTCATTCCTTCCTTCCAACAATACAACTGAGCAGCAACACTTAGATCGTCACCTGGTCCTGGACATAACAGATGCACCACAAATGAATGAATGAATGAATGGACAAGCAACCAAGGCACGCAGGTGCAGGACCACCACGAATACCATCGATCTGTGCATGGTTCTCAAACTAGTGGCCAGTTACTGTCTATTATTATTGTTGTTATAATTCTTATTTTCTCTTTTATGGCATATTTATTCAAGCATAGACATTCTGAACCTTCTCAGAAGAAATTGAGTAAACTCTGAATTTGTTATCCAGCCCCCAAATTTGGGGCTCCCTTTTACTGATGATTCTGCTGCGCAAAACCTATGATGTAAGAATTCAACTAAAATAGCTGCTACTAAAAAAAGAAACACAGCTAAATGCAGCAACATGTTTGATGAGGGAAAATTGAAAATATAACTTATTGAGCCTTTCTGATTCCCCAAATTCATTTCCGGCCAACATGGTTTTGCTCACTCTGTTATAAGCTGTGCTGGTGGGAAAGGTACTGCCTTGAGAGCCCCAGTAATTGGGAGCCTGGGCGTCTGGAGTTTGTGACCTACTGTTGGAATGTTCTGGGTGGCTGGTGGTATAGCAATGATGCCAGCACAGTAAACCCTCCTTGAGAAAATGAGGTGGGGGCTCACATCCTATCTCATCAGCAACGGGAAAACTGTGCTCCCTGGTGGGCCAGCAGCTTCGTGAGGGGCAGGTGCACAGGCCCGTCCTCTAGGCGACCTCATTTGTCATTCGCAAGAACAGGTGCAGAATGCGCTAGGACTGCAACATCTTGAGATAAAGGAAGAGCTGCTCGGAATAGCTCGACTCTGCTCCAGCCCCCTGCCTGTAACAGGGTGTTCTTCTCAGCCCTAGCCCAGGGATCTGTGTGGCCCTAGGGCATAACACCTAGGGTGGACTGCTTAGGTGCAGAGCAAGCGTGGGCCCACACAGACGAGCCTCCATCCACACACCAGGCACTGGCTGACCACAGAGCCTAGGTCCTTGTTGCCTGTCTGTCAGCACTAAGTGCACTTCGTGTAACTGTGCTGGAGGGGGCGGGGTGGGGAGGAGGGAGTTTTGTCTCACAAGATCAGGACAAGCCGGTAATGGTGCACAGTGAACCTGCTTCGTGGGTGCTGCTGCTCGTTGCAGGAGAAGTGGGCGGGGGGTCCCACGCTCACTGTAAGGGTCAGGGGCACGCTTCACCCAGTAGCTGAGCCGAGGAGAAGGCAGGCAAGGATCGGAAAGGAGTCTTGCTGCTGCTCCAGAAATCTGTCCGTGGCAGGGATGTGGGGTGAGCACACTGAAAGCTAAGGTGACACCTGGCAGCAAGAATTCCATACTCCAGTCCCTCTCCTATCAAGCCACAGTGAATTAAGCTTTGTGCAATTATTTTTTCCTTCAGTCATGCTAGTGTTAACCACACTCTCCATTTACAGCACATACGTGGGTTCACGTTGCCCTGAATTGACTCCTAACCAAACTGCCGATCTGCAGCGGGACAAGGAGCTGGTACTAGGACACGGTTCAGTGCACTGCCTCCTTCCTAGCCAAACTGCCGATCTGCAGCGGGACAAGGAGCTGGTACTAGGACACGGTTCAGTGCACTGCCTCCTTCCTCCAGTCTAGTTGCAGAGGGGAAGGAAGGAAGGCAGGGTCGGCTGAGCTGCAAGGTGTTTTCAGTGGCTCCGAGGACTTGTATCACAAGGGAAGTGTCTCATCTCTTCAGCTGGGCGCAGGTGGAGAACCCACAGCCAGTTCACAGAGCACAGCTGGAGCAGCTCTGCACCCCATCTGGGCGGATTGGAAAAGACGGCAGCTGTCACAGACCTAAGGCGGGAGAGAAGCTGGGCCCCCCAGAGAAGCACGGAGCCTGCGTGGGAACTGCATTGAGTCGGCCCAGCCCCTCCTCCTTCTCTCAGCTGAGCCACTGACAGTCCCTGCCGTGGCCGACAACAGGCAGAGACCCCAAAGCTCCAAGGCTTGGCTCCAGGGACCCTGGTTGGCAATCTGACTACATGGTAAAATGTCTCGATGCACAAACGGATCCTCGGAGGCCTCCACGTCACTCACGTGGGTCACAACAGGACAGGGAGGCCTGGGGCCAGCTGCTGTGTCCTTCCTTCCAGCGTTCTGTCCACCCAACGATCGCCCAGCTGAGTACGAACAACGTTCTCCCAGTGCAAACCCAAGCAGAGGGCAGTGAAATGCCTGCTTTGGGCACCAGAATTGCAAAACTAAACCTGAGATTCAGCTGAATTAATTAGCTCAATTCAGGCATTTGTTAACATCAATTTTTAACTTTTTGTGCCTCAAATGAATGGTGAAGTGTCTCAAACCCTTTGTTAGCAGCTAGGGATAAAACATACATAGATGTAAATATATATACACACATATACATACATATATATAGATAGAGAGAGAGAGAGGGAGAATATACAACATTTGACAAAAATTACAAAGTCTCATGTTCTCCAAGATGAATAATTACACCGTAGTATTCTGCACCACAGGGAGGTTTATAACATATAATTCACTTTGAATATTTAATTAGACCTTAGCACCAGCCTCATTTGACATTATAAGCAAGTGTTCTGGTATTTGAGAGAAATTTGGTAAGCATAGAGATGCCACAAGAAATGATTTGAAGTAAAATAATATCAAGTGTAAATTTACAGAAGAAATGTTGTAGATATTGGACTATAAGCTGCTTGAAGGTCTTGTTTCTTATTTTGATGTTTGGAAAAAATACATGTTGGATGGACAGAATGGATGGGTGGATGGATGTATGGGTGGATGATGGCCTGATGGATGGGTAGATGGGTGCATGAGTGGATGGAGGATGGACTGCTCGATGGGTGGATGGATGGATGGATTAGTAATCAAATGTGATACAACTATATCAATCCATTGTGGGGTATGTGTGTATTCCAGAGATGCAAATATAGGTAGCTTAAAACTTCAGGATTTAAGGTGATTTGTTATTTGCACCTTATAATGTTCTTCCACGTTCCTGCTGGTCATGGACTTGGCCGTCAGCTTGGCCACGCACACACTGCTTCTGGGAGTGGCCCTGTGAGTCTCCACAGCAACAGAAACCTTGTTCCTGCTACCACACTTCTCCCCGGACAGCCCCATCCCCCAGGTAAGAAGCCTCTCAAAGATTTTGGGAAAAGCAGTGAATCCACCAACAGACGCATCTTCTTCGGCATGAAAAACAATAATAAACAGAAGTTTTAAACTTCCTCCTCCCTTCTGGATAGGGGCTGGTCGATCATTCTGGGAGCTGGTGTGTGGAACACATCCCATGCCATACAATCACTAACAATGAGATTTCAGAGTAACCCCTTCATCGTTGTACTGTGACAACCGAGCAGCTAGCGGCTGTGCGCATTTTGGAGACAATTACCTGAGCCCCAGTTGATATAAATCCATGTGGTACAGGAGATCTTCACTTGTAATTTTTATATCATTATGAGTTAACTTCTTAAAGTAACCTGGTTTTCAGCTACAGGTATTTAGTTCTTTTTCTTTCCTTCCCCAGGTAGTCACTTCCAGGTAGCCAGGACAATACAACAATACAATAACCTGGTCACTTCCAGGTAACCAGGACAATACAACACAGGCAAAGCCTCCTTTCAGATGAAGAGGGAGCTGGTGGGGAGAGAGACCATTCCTCCCAGAAGGAAGGTTTTAGACACCATACCAGTGAGACACTGCTATCTATTATTACATTCATGATCTGATGGATCAAAGTATGAGAAACAGGGTCATGTCTTCAGGTTGCACTTTGAAGACAATCACTGCACATTGGGAAACGAAACAGCCTTTTAGAATTCAGGGCCTTAAAAGCCAGGGTGCCTCCGTGAAAGGATTCTAGCATTGATCATGTCCCTGAATGCCCAGACCCGGGGCTCGGAGGAAGGATCCCTTCACCACGTCTCTAAACTGACTGCCAGGCACAGTGAGGAATCGCCGCCCCACACAGCTCAGAAACGAGAGCGTTTAACAGTGATACATGGCAGCTGCACCAGGCAGCACCTGCCGATGCGCAAGGTGCATCAGTGTTGACGCGTGGATTCTTTGGGAGGCCATGAGGACACCATCTAACTCAACACATCATCGAATCTCACTAGAAAACTACAGTCCCCTTCTCCAACCTCACAGCAAGTCTCGCGCAGTTTCAGTTTGAAAATTACATTTTAACATTCAGGAATAAATTTGACCAGCAAAGTGAAAGACTTCAATGATGAAAACTGCAAAACCTTGAAGAAAACACATAACATAGTGGGAAGACCTTCCATGGTCATGAATTGGAAAAATAGTGTTAAACATCCAACTACTCAAAGCAATTTATAGATTCATTGCAATCCTCATCAAAATAACTGTCACATTCTTCACAGAAGTAGAAAAAAAACTCCTAAAATTCATATGGAAACGCAAAAGACTCCGAATAGCCCAGGTAATCGTGAGCAAAAAGAGCAAATCTGGAAGCATCCCAACACCCGATCTGAAGCCATCCTGCAGAGCTGCTAACACAAAACACAGCCTGGTGATGGCATAAGAAACGATACACAGATCAGCAGAACAGAACAGAGTTCCTAGGAAGAAACGTACACATCTACGCAAACTGACTTTGACAAGAGCACCACAGACCTCAGCGGAGAAAGGCCAGGCTCTTCCACGCGTGGTGCTGGGGAAACTAGACGTCCGCAGAACAGGGAAACTCGGTCCTCCCCTCCACTCTCACCTAAACGAAAACCAACTCAGAATGGATCAAAGACCTGAAGGTGAGGCCAAACCGTGAAGAAAGCGTGGGGGAAACCCTTCAAGACATTGTTTTGCGTGTAATGATCTTGTGGATAAGACCCCAAAACCACAGATGACAGTGCAAAACTAAATGGAATCACACGCAACCAACTAAGACGCTTCTGCACATCAAGCAATCAACAGAGTGAAGATTCAAGCTCCAGAATGAAATCAAGTAACATGCCACTGATGGGGGGGGGGGGGCATTAACTTCCCCACATTTGCACCATTGGCCTTTTTCAGCGTAACCAGTATGATGGCCTCCGAGTATCTCCTGGATTTATCTTGCACTTGCTTGATGGCAGAGTGCGTGGACATCTGTGCTTGCTGATAGGGGGGGTCCCATGGTAAGCCTATCCATGGGTCCCCACAGCTGATGACTTGTAGTCCATCCTATGAAGTTGCCTGCCCATAGATTCACCTGTTCTAGTAGATTCCTTATATATGTCTTGGTATTTTGTATGTTCTTTATGTAATGGATATTGCAATAGATTCACAATGCTCTGTATTCAGGGGCGAGGGATTAGTCTGATATGAACAGCCACATTTGCCACAGTGGTTTTAAATTACGACACCAACTCCTACTTTCCTTCCTAGGACTGCGGCTTACTTACTGTGGCAGCTACACTTCGTCTTCTAATTCATGAGTACAGGTGACTACATAGCCGTTCTCACGCACTTCCCCACGAACAGTCGGGAGACAGGCTCTGCCCAGCTCCGCACATGGCCCAGCCATCCACTTTCCTGACCAGGTTTCACTCCAACCTGCCAAGACTGCAGGCTGCCTAGCATCCTCAGCGAAACAGTCAGCTGCTCTCAGGGTGGCGCCACCCTGGCAATCCGAGGAAGGGGCAGTAGGAAATAGAGCAAAGGACGAAAGCTCGAAACCTGACCTTCCATGAGGGCGTTCTCTCACTCATCTTAAAATCAAATCCAAGGCTCAAGTAGTAACCGTGGTGGTATTTTCCCCTTGGGCCATCTTCCCATAAGTATACTTTGCCTAAACAAGAGGACAGACCTCTCCTGAGTCATCAACGACTATGTAGACAAAAGGCACAGCAAAAAAGCAATGCTGAATGGCGTGCACGGATCAGTTCCATGATTCGCTCTGAGAGCAAGGCCCCAGGAGCTCGAGCACGGGCCATGGGCCTCAGGGACTGAACACACGTGCAGTGTAACACACGGGTCATGCGCCATGGCTAGGGAAGGCCGCCCGTACCAAGATGAAGCTCATGCTTATTAAAGAGAGCTCACAGCCACCCCCTCCCCACGTACATTTTTGCTTGTCCTCTTCACTCTTGTAGGAGCAAAGTCTCTCCTTCAGATGACTTGGGAGCAGCACGTGGAGGTTAGACAGAGTCTCAAAGGTGCGGCACAGGACGTCAGGGTGAGCGTAGCTCTTCAGCTGGCCTGCGGCGAGGGGCGGAAACTTGAGCCCGGTGGGGTTGTTGCTGGCTGTTCCCATGCTGGCCTGCGGAGTCACAGAGGGCGAAGGCCGGAGCGGACGAGTGGAGAGCCGGGCAGCTCTTCCTCCTGGCTTCCTCCCATCGCCAGGAAGGCTGCAGTGGAGCCCGCTCTCTGGCCCTTTGCATTCTGAGGGTCACAATGGCCCGGATGCTGGGCCGGAACCCGGAGTGTTCACCCCAGATCGTCCAAGCGCGAGAAACCAATCTGTCAAAAACGTCCTGCCGGTCTTTCAGGGGTTTTCTGCAAACTCCAGCTTCCCGATCGGACACGAATCAGTCCTGAGGGGAACGGGGCGCGATCCTGACGGCAAGGGAGCAGCCAACCGCACACCTCGGGTGTCGTTTCCTCATCCGGCCTTTGGGAGGCCGTGCACCCTCCGTGGAGGCGGTTAGAGACTCCACGGAAGACGGACAGGGAGCGAGCGAGAGAGCGAGAGGAGCGATCCTGACGACGGCACGCGCTCCTCGCAGAGCTGAGGGGACAGCTGCGTAGTCCCAAGCTGGGGCGATGCCCAGGTTAACACAGGTAAGAAGCCAAACGGCTGTCATTCCCCCGACAAGCAAGTGCTGAGGAGCACACTAAAACGCTCCGTTACGGAAGCGCTGCAGGCCAGAGGGCGGACGACAGGGGTGGGCATCCGGGCAGCAGCTGCGTTCCGCTGGGGGTGTCTGTCGCATTCCGTACTGCAGTACCTGGCTCAAGTCCCAGCTCCTCCTCGTTGGATCCTGCTTCCTGCAAACGCGCAGGAAGGAGGCTGCAGGCGACGGCTCCCGTGTCGGATCCCGTCACCCACACGGCACTCGGGTGCCGCTCCAGGCTCCTGGATTCACCAGGCCCAGCTCTGGGGATTGCAGGCATTTAGGGGATGGACCAGCAGAGGAACAATCTCTCTCGTCTCTCTCTGTCTCTTTTCAGATAAAATGAAAATAAGTACATTTACAAAAGAACAGAGACAACAGAAGCACTAACTAATCTTAGACTGCCAAGCTTGATAGTGCAGCGCAGAGTAAGACAGAAGCGGCCAGGATCTACTCGCAGTTTGGGCCAAAATGCACATAACAGAAATGGTCACAGCTGTGCCTTAATTCCAGCCTCCAGCCCAATTCCTCACCATTACTCTACTCTGCACCGGTTAGGGAACCAAATTGTAGAACAGTTAGAACCGGGGAAGGCGTGGGAGCCACGCACGCTACGCCAAATCTGGCCAGCTTTTATCCAACTGGAAAACCCTCAGCCGAAACCATACCAGCACCACGACTGTAACGTGTGATGCATCGGTGTCCAGAGGAGGAGACATGAAAGTTCACCTCTTAATTTCATCTTCCAAACTTAGAAAAACTTCTAAAAATAAACAAAACGTACACTTTCGATACAAACCTATTTAGAATATGTTTCAGAGTAGTAAGAATCACTTGAATACAGTGTGATTCTCATGATTTCATGGGTGTTTCGGAGGGAAGGGAATAAGTGGGGGTGAGGAGGTAGGAATATTCTGGCAGCTGGGGACGAATCCCCTGGCTTCTCTCTTCCAAGCCAAGTCGAGTGCTTTACTCTAAACCCTTATTTACATAAATAAGAAAGAACAGAGCACATTTTCAGCCACTCGACATGGCAGGGAAGTGATCTGTTCAGGTGTGATATTTTATGCGCTGTGCAGTGACCTGTGTTCTTTTATTTCTAAAGATAATATATATATATGGCCGGCACCATGGCTCACTAGGCTAATCCTCTGCCTGTGGTGCTGGCACCCCGGGTTCTAGTCCCGGTCGGGGCGCCGGATTCTGTCCTGGTTGCTCCTCTTCCAGTCCAGCTCTCTGCTGTGGCCTGGGAGTGCAGTGGAGGATGGCCCAGGTCCTTGGGCCCTGCACCCCATGGGAGACCAGGAGAAGCACCTGGCTCTTGGTTTCGGATCAGCGCAGCACGCTGGCCGTAGTGGTCATTTTGGGGGTGAACCAATGGAAGGAAGACCTTTCTCTCTGTCTCTCTCTCATTGTCTAACTCTGCCTGTCAAAAAAAAAGATAATATGTATATTATCTTTATATATATTATATATTACATATATATATATTATTTATTTGAAAGAGTAACAGACAGGGTGGGGGAACAAAAAGAGAGGGAGGGAAAGAGAGACTTCCCATCTGCTGGCTGACTCCCCAAATGGCCACAGCGGCCAGGGCCTGACCAGGCTGAAGCCAGCAACCAGGAACTCCATCTGGGTCTCTTAATTGGGTGGCAGGGTCCAAGCATTTGGACCATCATCTGCTGCCTTCCCAGGTGCACTAGCAGGAGGCTGGATGAGACGTGGAGCAAGCGGGACTTAAGCTGGCAGTCCGACGTGAGACTCCAGCATTGCAAGTGGCAACATGACCTACTGTGCCCGTGAGCTCTCACTGGTTGCTCCACACAGCAAGTTATGGGATGTGCATAGCTCTCTGAGGCTGGTTGGCAGTTTAAAATCAACAGTGGGTCCTAGTCATTCACTTTCATTTTTAAATAAATTATCAAATGAATGCTTTTCTTTTTTTTTTTTAATAACAAGTAAAGCATCTTTTAGAAATCTGTCAAAAACACTATTAGCTGTCATGGATGAAGGCTGGCCAGTGCTCTGTGGCTAACTCCCTGTGAGACCCTGGTCCGACCCAACAGGGTCTCAGCCTCTGGTGCTAAGGGTCTTTGATGGAACGAATGTGTTCTTCCTATGTACTGCTCCCCAGTTCCACTCTTCAGTGACCAACAAGTGCACTTCAAAAAGTCCACAGAAAATAGAATTAAAGGATATATTTATATTGATGTAAAAAACTTGACATCCACACATAATAGGCGGTGTCTTCAGAAATGTTCGTAGAAAATACGCATTAGGGGGCCTGCACTGTGGAGCAGGCTAAGCTGGCGCCTGAGACCTACATCCCACATGAGCACCGGCTGGAGTCCTCGCTTCTCCACCCCCCAGCCAGCCCCCTGCTGCTGCGCCTGGGAAAGCAGCAGAGGAGGGCCCACGTGCTTGGGCTCCTGACACACATGTGGGAGACCTGGACGGGATTCCTGGCTGCAGCTTGGCCGGGCCCGAGCTGTTGTGGCCATCTGGGGAGTGAAGCAGTAGACAGATTTCCCTCTCACTGTAACTTTTCCAAATAAGTAAACAAATCTTTAGATTTATGTGAACTACAGTATGAAGAAACTAGGCACGGATTTCAAAAATTGGGGGCATCAGTCTAAACCCGTTTGAACTCTTTTTCCGTGAACTCTTTGAAGTGCCCCTGTGTTTACCTCTCCATGTGCCCTGTTGTTTTCGCCCAAGCAAAGCCTACGCCAGTGTCCTGTCTCACTGTGACGAGGAGTTGCTATAGAGGCCAGCGGCCTCTCGGGCACTAGCAGCGGATTATTAACTAAATTGATCCCGGAGCGTACGCTTTGCTGGTTAGGCTGATCCGTGGCTCACCGCTTTTAGGTCAACGTCAATCCCCTTTTTTTGTTCCAAAGAGGGTGGTGGTGTCTTCGAAACACGATTCCCACTCTCCCTGCCGCGGGACAAGCGAGAAGGCCAGCTGGCTTCCAGAAGACAAAGTGTTCTGCAACATTCAGAGAGAGAAGATCGTCTCCAAGTTTCTCAAGGAAAGCGTTCTGAAGAGAGTGTTCCGCTCCCAGCAGATGAAGTGGCAGGCTCCCAGCTACCAGAGACACGAGCCGAGCTGCACCTGCCCTTGTGCCAGAAAGTAAGTGCTGAGATGGAAACGGAAGCTATAATTTAAAGAGAATTTGTGGGGCCAGGCGAGGCCAACACGGCTCCAGAGCAGAGAACCTGAAGGGCAGAGGACCTGGCGCTGTTCACCAGGAGCGAATCAGGTCTTGCAGTAGAATCAGAGTACAGGAGGGGACGTGTGGCTGACGACGCGTTCGAAGTATTAGCTGCAGCACAGGCAGATGCAGGCGCCCATCCTCCTTTTGGAAATATGTTCACATACCCAGCTGTCATGCTCTTTCCAGGGATAAAGCAAGGTTTTCGCAACAAAATGGTGGCCTCCCAAGTAAGGTACTCTAAGGAAGCAAAGGGTTAGAGGTCAGTTTTTAAGACAAAGCTTCAGAGTAGGAAGAGTTGCACACAGTTTCTTAGAAAGGAATGGTAGGAACACAAGAAGGTGAGGCTACCTAAGACCAATGCTTACAGAAATGGAGCCTGGGCCGGGTCAAGAGTGATCGGCCGCTCCTCAACGACAAAGCAGTTTCTGAAAAGAAAAAAGAACAGGCCAGAGAGAGAAGCCAACCACTAGTTACAAAGTGCTCATAACGTGTCGTGTATGTTATTAGAATAATGTCCTGAGTTTCCGAAGACTTGGGCACAGTGACACTGGATAAGATTCTGTGGTTCCACGGAAGGGAGCCATGATCTTGGCAACACTGAAAGAAACGGTGAAAGAAGTGGGGCCAAAGAATGGGTAATATCACAATGTGGAAATTCGGGCAGTTAGGCTCCCAGGTTGGGAAACCGCATCCTTTATCAGAGTATCTGGGTCCAAGACCCAGCTCTGCTCCCAATGCCAGCTTCCTGCTCGTGTGCACCTTAGGAGGCAGCAGGCAATAAGTGGGTCCCTGCCACCCACATGGGAGACCTGGATTGAGTTCCTGGCTCCTAACTTTGGCCTGGCCCAGCCCCAGCCCCAGCCCTAGCTCTTATGGTCATGTGGCAGAGTGAATCAGAAGATGGGAGCGCTCTCTCTCTCTCTCTCTCTCCTCTCTCTCCTCTCTCCTCTCTCTCTCTCTCTCTCTCTCTCTGGCTCCAAAATAATACATTTTGAAATTTCTCAAAAGAAAAAAAGCACCATGGAAGGCAGACAGTAGTAAAGGCTTTTGCCTGCAGAATAATCAGAAACTAAGAAAAGTTGCTACCGAGATTGCTTTGCGTAACCCTGCACAATGGGAAGGAAGGTGTTTCCCAAGCAGTCAGTGGTCAGTACTGCTGCCTTTGTCACAGCAGGGAACAGGTGGGCAGCGGGACGTGCTGAGTGGAGCGGCTGAGCGCCCGGCCCAAGGCTGGCCTTCTTTCCTGATTTCACGCGCCTCCACCGTCATGAGCGGGAGTTTGCTAAGTGCTGTGGAATGCAGAGGGCCTGCCTTATGCTACTTCGTGTCTGAAAGCGTGGTTGCACTCTGGATTAGGTAAAGAGTGCAGGTTTAAGGCAAGGCGAGCCTGAGTTGAACCCTAAAACTACATTCCGGGAAGGGCCTTGGGATGGCCTGGGAGGCAAGTACCTTCTCTTAGGCCAAGGGCTGGTCCTAAAGCTGGACCTGGGCTACTATGGGGAACAGCTACCACCCAGCTCCTGGCTGGGTGAGGGCCAAGCCAGACCCTCTTGCACACGTCAGCGCAGCCTTCCCCGCCAGCGTCAGGGAGAAGCAGCTGTGATTTTTATCCTGATGTCAAAGCTTTCGAAAGCTCCAGAGAAAGGAAGGACAGCGGGGTGGGGCGGTCTCAGGTGCCCTCAGGAGTGGGAGGATCTGAGGAGAAGCGTTTACGGACGGCACATCCCAGAGGGACCCTGGGGCATCGGGCATCAGTTCAGGGCTCTGAGACAAAGGGAGAGAGAAGGAACCAAACCACGAAGCCAGGGACACGGGCGATGTGGCTGCCACACAGGTGGAATCTGCACACTTGTACACACACACACTTCTGTCTGCAGAGGCAGGAGAACTCAGCTGGATACAGCCTAGCGAGTGCTAGCCCGGACTCCAGTGCCTACCCCAACTCACTGTTTTTCAAGTAAAAAGTCACTTGGTGTATCTAAGGTTCAGGTTACTCGTTTACAAAGTAGGAATAACTAGTGAGACCCGTTTGCTTCGTTGGGTTGTTGGTGGTTTAAATTGGCTAATCCACACAAAGTGTTCAGCAGGGTGCCTGGCATGTGGTAACCATCCCATGTACTCTGGCACATATTAGTTCTGCCAAGAATCAAATTCAGTCACCCATTTATCGAGTGCCTGTTTCATGCCAGGCACTTTGCTAGACAGAGCGTAGGCATCTGAGGTCTTAAGAAGGCGGTGATTGATATATAAGTGAATGATTATATAATGAGTAAGGAATTGTAAATAAATCCTGATGCAACTGGAAGGAAGGGGATTCGGCCCAGTGATGACACTTGGGATACCCATATCCCATAACAGAACAGCTCAGTTCAAGTTCTGGCTCTGCGCTCAACCCTGGCTTCCTGTGAATTTTATCCTGGGGGACAGCAGGTCATAGCTCAAGTATTTGGGTCCCTGCCATCTACAGGAGAGACCTGGATTGAATTCCTGGCTCCTGGCTATTAGGGGACTAAACTAGTGGGAGCGTGCTCTCTGTGTGTGCGTGTGTGTGTGTGTGTGTGTATGCCTCTCAAATAAATAAAATAACTGGAAATATAGGTTTCAGAGGAGGCAGCAGTATATTCTTTCTGAGAGTAAAGCAAACTGACTTGTGAGCTGAAATTACATAACTATAGTTCCACTGTATAGATAAAAAAGAGGAGGCGTTGTTACAGGATGAGAAAAACTGATGTATGCCCTGGGAGGGAGGGGTATTTAGGAAACGGGCAAACCGTCTGACGTGTTTGACAGGTCATGTGTACTGGGCAGGAAGGCTGGTGAGCAGACACATTAAGGCTGGCTGCAGAATTCGGGTTTTATTCTTCAGGCACTGGGAGGGTTTTTGAGCAGGTTCACATATTGTAAGAACAGTTTGAGAATTAGCCTGTGGGAGGGGAGGGCCTCCATAAAGGTGGCAGGAAGACAGACCTGCAAAGATCTTACTCATTCATCCACAATGATTGTGTTCCTATTGTGTGCCAGCCCAGGTTCCTACCTCTTTAAAATTTATTTATTTATATTCATTTATTTGAAAAGAGAGAGAAAGAGATAATGTTCTATCTGCTGGTTCACTCGCCAAATGCCTATAATAGCTAGGCTTGTGGGTTGGCGCTGTGTTATAGTGGGTACAGCTGCCACCTGCAGTGCTGGCATCCCATATGGGCGCCGGTTCAAGTCCCGGCTGCTCCACTTTCAATCCAGCTTTTTGTTGTGGCCTAGGAAAGCAATAGAAGATGGCCCAAGTCCTTGGAACCCTGCACCCACGTGGGAGACCTGAAGAAACACTCCTGGCTTCAGATCAGCCCAGCCCTGGCCATTGTGGCCACTTGGAAGTGAACAAGTGGATGGAAGACCTCTCTCTCTCTCTCTTTCTCTTCGCTTCTGCCTCTCTGTAACTCTGCATTTCAAATAAATAAATCAATCTTTAAACAAAAAAAAATGCTAGGCTTGGGTGAGGCCGAAGCCAGGAGCTCAGAACTCAACGCAGGTCTCCCACGCATGAACCCAAGTGCGTGAGTCTTGCCTGCTGGCTCCCAGAGTGTACATGAGGAGGAACCTGGAGTTGGAAGCAGAGCTGGGACTCAAAAGACCCAGCAAGTCTGACAGGGGATGCAGGCACCCCAAGTTGGTTCTTAAGTGTGATGCCAAACACCAACCCCCACTGGCACAGTTTTACAGTGATGAGAATTCAGTAATAAACTGGATAGGCAAGGGCCCTACTCTCATGGAGTTTTACGGGAGAGACACACAATTAAGAAAGGAAACAGGGTAACAAAGATGGTGAGAGGACCTGCAGTTGGCCTCCTGTTTAAACTATCCCATGTGGGAGTGCCAGGTCTCTGGTCTCGCTCTCCTTCCAACCCTTCTCTGGCTGATATGTTCTGAGATGCAGTGGGTGATGTTCCCAGCAGTTGGGTTCTTGCCACCCACGTGGGAGACCCCAGCTGAGTCCCAGGCTCCTGGCTTTGTGGGCATTTGGGTAGTGAACCAGCAGGTGGAAAATGTGCCTCCATCTCTCTCTCTCTCTCTCTCTCTCTCTCTCTCTCTCTCTCTCCCTTCTGTGACTCTTTCAGATCAATTTATTTCAAAGAAGATTATGAGGAGTACAAAGAAGTAAATAAAAACAGGATGCTAAGAAATAGAGGAAGGTGGGTGAGATGGCTTCTTGTGGAAGGGAGAATGGGAATGCCCAAGGAACAGGGGGCGGGGTGAGGATCCTATACCCGCACGGGCATTTCCTGGGGAGCTTCTCAAAGGGGCATGGAGTCGCGCCCCTGCCCGTGTGCAGAGCCAGTGTGTATTTAGATATTTATGGGAACATCGAAGGGTTTAGAGCCATAGCTGGGAGTTCAGTCCTCAGTATCGGCAAAGGACAGCCAGCTCGTCTCCCTCACACGTCAAAGACTGATCACAGACCAATATGAGGGACCCGTTGCTCCCCATTTACCTCCGTAGACAACCAGCTTTGTCCATCCCACTGTGGGAGACGACACACATCCTCACTTCTCCCCTCCTCCAACTTATTTCATGGCGCCATCCTAAGAGGTGTGCCTTGGGGGCTCAGGCCCGGACCTCCACGACCTGAATGTCTTCCAACAAAGGGAACGTTGCATTCCTGCCGTGAAGAACGGTCGTTGGCCGGGAACCCACCCGAGGCGGGCTCGCCCCGTCCGGAGGGCCACGTCGCTTCCATGGGCACTATGTTAACGTTAGACGTGTGGATGTCTACACCTAACTGGGCCTGGATGGGCGCGCATACGTACGTTCAGCTCCATCTAGGCTGCGGGCCACGCGGAGCCCTCCGCAGCGGGCCGCGCTCGGGCCGCCCCGGGATCCCGCAAGGCCTCGGGGGAGTCTCCGAGGAGCCCCGGCCCCTCGAGGGCCGGCCGAGTGGAGCCCGGGGCGTCCCTCCAGCCTGCGATGGCCGACTGGGCCGGCCTGCCCCCGAGGGAGCCCGGCGGGGCGCAGCGGCCCGGCGCTCTCCCCTGGCGGCGCCGCGCGTCCCGCGGGCCTGGCGGCCGGGTGAGCCCCGACTGGCTCCGAGCCTGGGTGGCCCCCGAGTACCGCTGGAATGTGGGGCCGCCGCGGGTGCTGCAGCTCCACGGCAGCGGCCGGGAGTCCTGCCCGCTGGCCACGGCCGCGGAGCCGCAGCTCCGCCCTCGCCTGGCGTCCGTGGGCCCGGCCTGGGCCCCCAGCCTGCCCGCGGCCCCGGCGCCCGCCCGCGGGCCTCGCCGGCCGGCCACCGCCCACGGCGCGGCGCTCGGGGCCGGCCGCTGCCCGCTGCCCTTCCTGTCCGCCCGCTGCAGGAAGGCCGAGTCGCAGGGGGCGCCCGTCAGGCCGTTCGTCCAGCACGCGGAGGCGCCGGGGCCTCGGGGCGGCGGCGCCCCCGGAGAGGACGCCGGGGAGGACACGTGGGCCTGCAGCGCTGCGGGGTAAGACGCCGGGGCCGCCTGCTGTCCTGGGCCCTCCCGCCCGCAGGTCCCGCCTGCTGTCCTGGGCCCTCCCGCCCGCAGGTCCCGCCTGCTGTCCTGGGCCCCTCCGCCCGCAGGTCCCGCCTGCTGCCCTGGGCCCGTCCTCCCACCCGCAGGTCCCGCCTGCTGCCCTGGGCCCTCCCGCCCGCAGGTCCCGCCTGCTGCCCTGGGCCCGTCCTCCCACCCGCAGGTCCCACCTGCTGTCCTGGGCCCTCCCGCCCGCAGGTCCCGCCTGCTGTCCTGGGCCCTCCCGCCCGCAGGTCCCTCCTGCTGTCCTGGGCCCGTCCTCCCGCCCTCAGGTCCCACCTGCTGTCCTGGGCCCGTCCTCCCGCCAGCAGGTCCCACCTGCTGTCCTGGGCCCTCCCGCCCGCAGGTCCCACCTGCTGTCCTGGGCCCTCCCGCCCGCAGGTCCCGCCTGCTGTCCTGGGCCCTCCCGCCCGCAGGTCCCTCCTGCTGTCCTGGGCCCGTCCTCCCGCCCGCAGGTCCCTCCTGCTGTCCTGGGCCCTCCCGCCCGCAGGTCCCGCCTGCTGTCCTGGGCCCGTCCGCCTGCCCGCCCTCCCGCAGGTCCCACCTGCTGTCCTGGGTCCGCCCGCCCGCAGGTCCCGCCTGCTGTCCTGGGCCCGTCCGCCCGCCCGCAGGTCCCACCTGCTGTCCTGGGCCCGTCCGCCTGCCTGCCCGCCCGCAGGTCCCGCCTGCTGTCCCGGGCCCGCCCGCCTGCCCGCAGGTCCCGCCTGCTGCTCTGGGCCCGTCCGCCTGCCCGCCCGCCCGCAGGTCCCACCTGCTGTCCTGGGTCCGCCCGCCCGCAGGTCCCGCCTGCTGTCCTGGGCCCGTCCTCCCGCCCGCCCGCCCGCAGGTCCCGCCTGCTGCCCTGGGCCCCTCCGCCCGCCAGCAGGTCCCGCCTGCTGTCCTGGGCCCGTCCGCCCGCCAGCAGGTCCCGCCTGTTGTCCTGGGCCCGTCCTCCCGTCCTCCCGCCAGCAGGTCCCACCTGCTGTCCTGGGCCCGTCCGCCCGCCTGCAGGTCCCGCCTGCTGCCCTGGGCCCGTCCGCCTGCCCGCCTGCCCGCAGGTCCCACCTGCTGTCCTGGGTCCACCCGCCCGCAGGTCCCGCCTGCTGTCCTGGGCCCGTCCGCCCGCCAGCAGGTCCCGCCTGCTGTCCTGGGCCCGTCCGCCTGCCCGCAGGTCCCACCTGCTGTCCTGGGCCCGTCCGCCCGCCAGCAGGTCCCGCCTGCTGTCCTGGGCCCGTCCGCCTGCCCGCAGGTCCCACCTGCTGTCCTGGGCCCGTCCGCCCGCCTGCAGGTCCCGCCTGCTGTCCTGGGCCCGTCCGCCTGCCCGCAGGTCCCACCTGCTGTCCTGGGCCCGTCCGCCCGCCTGCAGGTCCCGCCTGCTGTCCTGGGCCGGTCCGCCTGCCTGCCCGCAGGTCCCGCCTGCTGTCCACGGGATGGGGGCCTTGTGCCCAACCCCAGACGCCACCGCCCCGCGCCCCGGCCGCACGCCCCTCTCCCAGGGCTGGGGCCTGCTGCCCCCTCCAGGCAGCCTGGACACACCCCTGGTGCCCCAGCGGCCGCTGCCTCTCCGGCCCTTCCTCCTTCAGCCCCAGGGCTTGTGCCATAGGCGGTGGTGCACAACCTACAGCACACAGACTGCGGGGTGGTTTTCGTCCATGGCTTTGTGTTGTTTCCCCCTCCAGACAGCCGCACCGCAGTCCCGGGAGCGCTAGACTGGTTAGAGGGCTCTCGCTCCTCTGTAAGCAGCGGTGGTGTGTAGCTGGGCGGGGAGAGGATCTGCGTGGGCCTTTAAGGCCTGTGAAATGTGCTTGCTTGCTCGGATCAGATGTAAAGTTGGAACCCTGTGTTGAGTGCTTGATTAATGAAAGCAGATCCGGGACCCTATTTTACAAGCTCCAGCTACCTGACCATGCTCCCCCCACCGCACACATCTGTGGTTCGTCTTCCTACCTGGGAGCTCGCTTCTCCCAGATCTCCAGTGGGTGGGCTCCTGCAGTGCCCTCTCCTGATGCGGCGGGCCCCTTGCCTTCCTCATTCCTGCGGCTCTGGGAGCTTTTCCGTTACCTCCGACATGGAAAGCCGAAGCTCACGCTGTGCCTTCAAATGCTGAGCCTTATCCATAAATGTGTCTGTCTCACAACCTGTGTAGGATTGTAAGGAAAACCAGGAGCAGCTACAACAAAAGGGGGAGAAGAAATGGGGAGAGCTGTGGCAGCGGCCTACGAGCAGACGTCTCTCTTGAGGTATGGTGGAAGCCACCGGACTGCACACCACGGCGCCTCTCATTGCCAAGACCGACCGGCCTCCCACCGGCTCTCACTGCTGAGGTGTCCCGTAGCAAATGGAAACGTTTTGTTGTTTCTTTTAGCCGAGGGAAACTTAGCCAACTTGTCTCCAAATCTTAAGATATTTCTAATTGCAATTGGGTTTTGCTAAAGCCACTGGCCTACCTGGTGATCAGTCGGACACTGCCTAATCGAATTTTCTCCCAGATGCCTTATGAAAAATGTGGGTAAGGCAGATGGGATACCAGAAAGGAGACGCAAGCCCCTGCCTTTGAGAAACATGTAAGCTGGCTGACTTCATGTCCAGTTGACTGGCCTTCCTTCCCGGCTGACAGGTTTGGTCACTGGGTAACTTCACACCAACTTCCCTGTGCTGTTTCCGGGTCAGGGTATTTCTCTGATCGGTTATTTCACACCCAACGGGATTCCACAGTGGAAAGAAGCTTGAGAACCCACCAGGCGGGTTTCCGAACACAAACACCCGGGTCTTCCCCTCATCCCGCTGCGTTGGAGCCCACAGTCTTTTTCTGTGCAGTTATTCATTTTAAAAAGCTCCCCAGTGCTTCTCTGGTAGAGGTTAGATCTCATACCTCTTACAGCAGACAGCAGGCCGTCACTTTTATGTTTGTTTTTGTAAAAGCTTCCAGAAAAGCTGGCGCTGTGGCTCACTAGGCTAATCCTCTGCCTGCAGCGCCGGCACACGGGGTTCTAGTCCCTGTCGGGGCGCCGGGAGTGCAGTGGAGGATGGCCCACGTGCTTGGGCCCTGCACCCCATGGGGAGACCAGAAGGAAGCACCTGGCTCTGGGCTTCGGATCAGCATGGTGCGCTGGCCGCAGCAGCCATTAGGGGGTGAACCAACGGCAAAAGGAAGATCTGTCTCTCTCTCTCACTGTCCACTCTGCCTGTCAAAAAAAAAAAAAAATGCTTCCAGGAAAAAAAGATAGCGTGCAGCCTGCTTTCCAACCCTCGCCTGCCCTGTTTTAGCAGAACACAGCGCTCTGTGGGTGCATCAATCCTCAGTTCTGCCAGTTCCTCCAGTGTGGGGATGACACCCACCAACACCTGACGGCTCATTTGCTTTGATTTTAATGCACAAAGGTTTTCTCGTGTAAGATAGTAAACAGCCGAGTTCATTCTCAGAAAAATTTCTTTTTGTATAAACTAATCACATAATCACTTTCCCTCTTTCAGAAGAAATTATTAAAAAACAAAAATCCCCCCGCATAGCCCACACTTCTCACCCACCGCGCTCTGACGTCTGCAACATACACTCAAAGATAGAACCTTTGCCTTTTCATTCATGGTTTTTCCTTTGAGTGGTCCCTAAGCCTTCTCAACATCTGGAACTCAGAATGAGCAGGGGGGCTGGTTAGTGTCGCAGGTAGCACCAGGATTAGACTTTACTGGATGCTGGGAAGATTGTAAGAGTGTTCAGACCTGGCACTCAGACAGAGTTTGCACCGTGCGTTCACTGTACTTTGAAAATCAATTTTGAACACCTGCGAGTCATTGTTTTTAACAAAATGCGAGCCATAGACTGTTGTAAAAGCCCTTCCAATCCCTGAATAGGAGGTGTGGTCAAGCTCTCATGATTTGATGAGAGAACGTTCCTCAGAGATCCTGGGCAGTGTCTTGTAGGAGGGAGTGGGGATCCGAGCCTCCTGCCTTCATCACTCCTCACCCAAGGAGCATGTGGAATGGTGTACGTGACTCCTAGAACTGTCTTCATGTGAAGCTCATGCAGAAACAAATGTTGTTCTAGAACTTTCCTCACTGGAATTTGGATGCAGAAGTACCTGTTCCTGAAAACAAGAACTTCTCCCCTGGAAGGGATGATGCCGCCGGTGGTAAGAAATCCGGATGTTTATGTTCATATTGGAACACTCATATTAAAGGGGGTTTGGCTAGAATACAACCAGTTTCGTGTAACTATTAATTTTGCTTTTTTCTCACACCCATTCTTCCAGGCAAAATGAACAAGGTAAGGATCAATATTTAAACCACTCACAAAACATTGCTCTAAAATTATTTGTATGTTCCTTGACGTTTTTCTTTCTCAAAGTGAAACATGAAAGGTTATTTCTGTAGAGTTCTTCACACAACTGAAACTGGTCACGAAATCAATATTTTGTTGTATATTAAGTTTGTTTCAGTGTAAAACTGGAAACGGAAATTGACATCCTGGTGAATGTGATGTTTTCTAGTCACTGATAAAAGAGAAGTGGTCTCAGGCCTAAAGACGGCCCAAGGCAGTGGGAGTTTACCAGTGGAAAGTTGATTTTTCACTTCTGATCAAACTTTAATAAAGCAGCTATAGAATAAACACAATTGTCATGATATCCAGGATCCTTGGTTAACGCCACCGGCATTTGTAGTAGATTATCCTAATTCCTGCTGAAATCAGTAAAAAGTGATTTCTGTACATATAAGGGCAGAGCACTGGGCTTTACGAAATACGCCTTGGTTGGAATAAGAACGATACATTGCTAGAACAAGAGTGAGCTACGGAGGTACGTCGTGTTTGAAAGCCTACTGGTGTTTTGTAGAACCTTCTGGAAATCCCGGCAGAGACGCTGATGCTAGAACTTAACTTGTCAGAGCATGCTCACAAAAGAGCACAGGTGCGACTCTGTTCCCGACGCTCCTAGGTCGCCATCTTTTGAAAACGTGCGGTTAGTAAAATGTTGTCCCTGCTTGCTCTATTCTCAGAGTAGCAAACAGGAGATATTTCAGCTGTGGAGTTCTCCTCTCAATGAAGGAAGCACCGTGGAGAGCAGGTAAGAGAGTGGTTTTGTAAAACTCTAATTTACCTACATAAATTTAAACATGGATGAGTCCACAAACCACCAGAGGAAAGAGCATCGTGTGTGAAGAGGGAGAAGCTGTGGAAACTCACCCTGAAACAGGAAGTGGCTGCAGATGCCACAGGACAATCCGCATGTGGATAAGCGCTGAGAGTTCACGGCCCCCTTCATGGGAGGTTTCGATGGACAGTTCAGAATTTTCATTAAAGAGACAGGGCTATAAAGGGAAAGTACTGCTCCACGTGCCAGTAACTAGCATTCTGTATATGTTTTACTCAGTCCTAGAAGATGGGCATTGGAGCCAGCGCTGTGGCGCACTAGGTTAATCCTCCACCTGCAGCGCCAGCATCCACATGGGCGCCGGTTCGAGTCCCGGCTGCTCCTCTCTGATCTAGCTCGCTGCCGTGGCCTGGGATAGCAGTAGAGGATGGCCCGAGTGCTTGGGCCCCTGCACCCACGTGAGAGACCTGGAAGGAGCTCCTGGCTTCGTCAGCTCAGTGGTTATTTGGGGGAGTAAACCAGAGAACGGAAGACCTTTCTCTCTGTCTCTCTCTCTCTCACTGTCTGTAACTCTACCTCTCAAATAAACAAATGAAATCTTTAAAAAAAAAAAAGAAGAAGAAGAAGAAGAAGAAGGGCATTGTTATCGCCACCCATGTTTTACAGGTAACATTGAGACATGGTGGCGCGGTTAGTAACTTGCCCAAAGTCCACATTTGATGGATGGTAAAACTGGTTTGCAGTAGTAGTTTGGTTCATACTCATAGCCACTACAGAGTATCGATGCTCAGACTTCCCATGCATTTTAATTCTTATTTTTTGGTCTTTAAACTACTTTGCATTAGAACAAGCTGTAATGCTTCTTGAAAACAGGTTACAGCTGCGACACTCACGTCCCGCATCAGTGTCTGGGTCCCTTTCCCGGCTCTGATCCCAGCTCTATCCCCCTACCATTGCGGACCCTGGGGAGGCCAGGGATGGCTCCCACACGGAGACCTGGATTGAGGTGCCAGCCTCTGACTTCAGCCTGGCCCAGTTCACTGGGGAGTCAACGAGTAGATTTTCTTGCTCCCTGGAGGCAAAGGCGTTCAAACATGGGCCTCCTGCTTCCTGATCCCCTGTTCTTTCCTCCATGCTCCATGGAGTCGGGTCTGTTAGAAGCTGGAGATGTAGAGTGACTTCCCTGTGGTTTGCCAAAGGCAAGGCAGTTTACCTACCGTTTAGCTATGTGTGTACATTTTTATTACTTTGTGTAGAAAGTATTTTTTCAACATCCGTCCGTCCATGTTATTGTTTATGTAAAGTGGCTGTAAAGAAGATACTGAGACTGTACATCTATCAGTGCATCCAATCTTTCAATGGAAGTATTTCGAGTTCTCTTTCTCTTACAAAACAAACAAACCAATCCACAAAAAACCTGGGGCCGGCATTGTGGCATAGTGGGTAAAGCTACCACCTTCAACTTGGGCATCCCATATGGGCACCGGTTTGAGACCAGGCTGCTGCACTTCTGATCCAGCTCCCTGCTAATGTGCTTGGGAAAGCAGTGGAGGATGGCCCAGGTGCTTGGGCCTCTGCACCCATGTGGGAGACCCAGAGGAGGCCCCCAGCTCCTGGCTTTGGTCTGGCCCAGCTCTGGCCATTTTGGCCATTTGGGGAATGCACTAACTCTGTCTTTTCCTCTCCCTAACTCTGCCTTTCAAATAAATAGATGAATCTTAAAAAAAAAAACCCCAAACTTAGAAACTCACTATTTATGGCCTCTCTTGCTGTCTGTTCATTTCAATAAAATACCTAGAAGTAGTACTCCTAAAATTGAAGACCACCATTGGATAGAAGTTCACTAGGGACTATATCTGGGATAAGTTTTGCTTAATAGATATTGTTTGCTTCCTTTTTTGTTTGTTTGTTTAAAGTATTTAAAAAACCCACGGTGACTAACATAGAAGTCTTTGTTAAGTTACCTAACTTCAATTTTTGTCTTTGCCTAATTCTTAGTAACACTTCACAGTCATTTCTTTTTTTTTTTTTTAAGATTTATTTATTTGAAAGTCAGAGTTACACAGAGTGAGAAGGAGAGACAGAGAGAGAGAGAGAGAGAGAGAGAGAGAGAGAGAGAGATCTTCCATCTGCTGGCTCACTCCCCATTTGGCTGCAACAGCCGAGCTGAGCCAATCTGAAGCCAGGAGCCCGGAGCTTCTTCTGGGTCTCCCACGTGGGTGCAGGGGCCCAAGCACCTGGGCATCTTCTACTGCTTTCCCAGGTGCACCATCAGGGAGTTGGATCCGAAGTGGAGCAGCTGGGACTCAAACCGGCGCCCATGTGGGATGCTGGCACTGTACGTAGTGGCTTTACCCACTATGCCACAGTGCCGGTCCCTTCACTGTCATTTCAGTTTGATTTGGATATCCTCATTTTCAGATGTAATAACTGCATGGAAAATATAGGCAGATAGACATAATTAGCCAGTTAGCCAGTCTTTAATAACATCGCTATTTGTGCTTGTACAAAGGAATGCCTGGTTAATATTTTAATCTATACTTAAAATTGGATATAGTTAGAGCATATTTGGGAGTTAACATGTCTGGTATAGATAGCTAGCTACACATGCCATTTGGAGGTACACATGAACCCATCTTTGATAAAGGCTACATATATCATTTTAATACCATTTGAGTTCTAATCAACATACTATTCATTAATTAAATTCTTTTTTAAAGGGAATTCAAAAAATCTTCAATGGAAACTGGCTTTCATGTAAACAGCAGTCCCATAAGGCTGTTCACTTTCAACCACTCCTTGCCAAGTGCTTCGGTTGATAAGCAGGTGGGCTCCTTCCCCGGACTGCCGACGCCGTTCAGTCTCTGCTGGCCTTACGCGGATGGAGACTTTTCCAAGGACAGAACTGAGCTTCATAGTAATTCATGTTCAAATACGGAAAACAACAATGGCGAGACTTTATCTGCTCCAAACTGGAATTTGAAATATGGAAACAGCAGCGTGGAAGAAAATTTAACAGATGAAAGTGACTTATCAGAAAATGAGAAAGCGAATGATACTTTACTCAGCTATTTTAAAAAGATGGATTTGAAACTCAAGCCGGAAACCATCGAAAGCATCAAAGACTCGTTCACTGAGGAGCCCAGTGAAGCGTTCCCGTACCCTGACTTCCTGCCGGCGCCCTTCAATGCCCTAGACTTGCACAAGCTGGCCCTCTCAAAATCTGAGAATTGGAAAGCAATGGTGGGAGCTCCAGAGAGCTCTGTGGAACTCTTGGTAGCTCGTTTGCTGGAACTGGAGAGACTACAGCACACAACCATCCAGAAAGAGAAGCCCAGGCTACAGGCTCCTTTCTGCACTCCAGCACTCTCCGAACGACCCTCTTCGTCCAAAGCGACACCAAAAGGAAAACAGTCAAAAGTTTCTGACTCTTTGGGTTTTCAGGCATCTTGTGCAGACAAAAGCCGAGAAAAAAGAAAAAACAGTTCTGGTTCTTACAGGCCTGAGCAGAATGCGTCCAAATGGAATTGGGGCAATTCTGGCAGATGTAAGTGGGATTCTAGACCGCCATCTTTAAAAAGCTCATCCACCACAAAACAATTGATGGCAGCTTATGATGACTCTAAGAATCAAAGAAGTTCCATTTTAAACCCATGCCAAGAACTCTCACCTAAACCCACTATTCCAGAAACAACTCAATCACTGGTTAAAATGGTCTCAACGAGATGTCTGCCGCCAAGGTCTCCAATACCAGTTTCACCTATACCTTTGACTTTTTCTGAAAATCAGAGCGAAGAAATTAAGACATCAAGGACTAAAAAAAAACTTCATCGAAAAAATATAGCATTGAATAGACCATTCTGTATTCAGAAGCTAAACTGTTTGTCCCCTTCATTTATAGCCAAGAATAAATGTTCACCCATTGACCAAAAATAAACCACTTATGTCATGTATCCCAGTGTGAGCAAATCTATTGCAAGGAGCCCAGCTAAAATATGGCTCATCGTTTCAAGATGCAGGTATGAAAAAAAAAAAAGCAAAGCAAAGCAGAACACCACACGGAACAGCCGCTTGATGTGAAGTGGAGGAGAGCTGTGAAAATCCTGGCCGAGACAGTCACGCATACAGCTCCTAGGCTGCACATTTAACAATCTTTTGCATGTTATGTTTCAAAAAAAGTCTTACTTAGTAAATTATTCTGTTCAAAAGATTGTTCTTTGATTGTGATTGTCTTCCAGCATAATTCAATCATCAATAAACAGTATAATTGATTTATTTCTGCCATGGTTGGTCTTTTATTGTACCTATTATAAGAGTGGCAATTACCACTGTTATTTAAAATTTTTTTTTACAACTTTCTATTCTGGTGCCATTTTCCCTCTCTTTCTATGTCTCCATAAAAAGTCTACCTTTTGGCTTATCCTTTGGGCATTTGCATGGGGCCCTTTAAAGTGGAAGAAGCTGCTGTTGTGTTAAATTAATATGCGAAGTTCTCTAGGTCCTCCCAAGTCCCTGTGGACTTTGCATTGAGCAGTCTACTCCTTATTTCTAGTCAGATACATCAAAGTCAGGTCAGTTTCCTCCTGGGCCCCGCTGCATGCTCAGGTATGAAACAACTTTCTTTCATTCAGACCTAATAATTTCAAAATGTTGAAGGAAAAACTGGGTCAGATCACTGGCTGCGGAATAGCTGAGTGGACCAGCAGATGGAGACCTCGCTCTCTGCCTTTCAAACAAATTTAAAAAAAATTTTAAAAACTTAAGAAGCAACAACAAAGGTTCATGTTTTATCCAAGGTTCAATGTTGCTGTCTGAACCCCGGTTGTTGAAATTTCACATATTAACTGGGAAAATGGAAAATTACATGATTGACAACTTTATTACACCTAAGAATCAGGGAAATAGGAGAGGGCCGTTGGCCTGGTGGGGAGGATGCTGCTCGAGGGGCCAGTGTTGTGGCACAGTGGGTCAAGCCACGGCCTGTGAGACTGGCACCCTGTGTGGGCATCACTTTAATCCCTTTGTGCTCCGCTTCTCATCCCTGCTAATGCAGCTGAGCAGGTGATGGCCCAAGTGCATGGGACCCTGACACCCGTGTGGGAGATCCAGATGAAGCTCCTGGCTCCAGCCTGGTCCAGCGCTGGCCGTTGTTGGCATTTGGGGAGTGAGCCAGTGGATGGAAGATCCCTCTCCTCTCTCTCCCTCCTTCTGTAACTCTGCCTTCCACATTGGAGTGCCTGGCTCCTGCTTCTGACTGCAGCTTCCACTAATGCATGACCCTGAGGGGCAGCATGATAGCTTAGGTAACTGGGTTCTTGCCACGCACGCGAGACACTTGGACTGCATTACTGCCTCGAGCTTGGACTTGGTCAAGCCCCAGCTGTTGCAGAATTCTGGAGAGTGAATTGGAAGGTAGGAACTGTCTGTATCTCTTTGACTCTCTCTCTCTCTCTCTTTTTTTTTTTTTTTTTTTTGACAGAGAGAGACAGAAAGGTCTTCCTTCTGTTGGTTCACTCCCCAAAATGGCCGGCACAGTCCGCGCTACACACAATCCAAAGCCAGGAGCCAGGTGCTTCCCCCCAGTCTCCCATGCGGGTGCAGGGCCCAAGCGCTTGGGCCATCCTCCACTGCCTTCCCGGGCCACAGCAGAGAGCTGGACTGGAAAAGGAGCAACTGGGACAGAACCAGCGCCCATATGGGATGCTAGCGCTGCAGGTGGAGGACTAACCAAGTGAGCCACAGCGCCGGCCCCCATTTTTAAAAGAGAAAAATTGGAAACAGTGGAGTCCAGGGCCTGTGTTCTGACCCAGTGGGTTGAGCTGCCACTTGGGAAGCCAGTATCCCATATCCCTTATCAGCACTCCAGCTCCAGTCCTGGTTGCTCTGTTTCCCATACAGCTTCTTGTAGTAAGTCTGGGAAAACAGTGGAGGATGGGCCCAGTGCTTGGGCCACTGCCACTCACTGAGGAGGCCCGGATGAAGTAGGAAGATCCTGACTTCGGACTGGCCCAGCCCTACCACTGTGGCTATTTCAGGGTGTGAACCAGGGTTGGAAGATCTGTGTCTCCTTCAGTCACTCTGCCTTTCAAATAATTAAAAAAAAAAAATCTATAAAAAACAAGCATGGGGCTGGTGTGGTGGTGTGAAGGCAGGTAGAGCCACTGCCTGTGGTGCTGGCATCCCGTATGGGCACTGGTTCTAGTCCTAGCTGCTCCACTTCCCATCCAACTCATAGGAAAGCACCAGAAGACCCAAGTGTTGGGCTCCTGCCACCACGGGAGACCGGGAGGAAGCTCCTGGCTCCTGGCTTCAGCCACTGCAGCCATCTGGGGAGGGAACCAGTGGATGGGAGATCTGTGTACCTCCCTTTCTCTGTAAGTTGGAAGACTTCTCTATTTCTGTAACTCTACCTTTCAAATAATTTTTTTTTTTTTTTTTTGGTAAACACATTTCATGTATTTCATATACACAGATTTGGGAATATAGTGATCCCTCCCCTCCATCCCAGCCTCCCTCCCGCCCTTTCTCCTCATTCGTATTTCCTCCCTTCATTTTCACAATGACCTACTTTCGGTTTACTTTATACCCCTAAGACTGACCCTACACAAGTAAAGAGTTCAACAAACAGTAAGAAAAAACCACTCTTCCTCAGCCGTAGAGACAAGGGCTGTAAATAATCGAATCTCAAAACATCAATTTCACTCCTACACATTTTTGGTATTCCATTAGTTATCACAGATCAAGGAAAATATGGTATTTTTTGGGACTGGCTTATTTCACTAAATATAATGGTTTTCAGTTGCATGCATTTTTTGGCAAACAGGATTTCATTTTTTATGACTAATATTCCATACAACATGTATACCATAATTTCTTTACCCAGCCATCAGTTGGCGGACCACTGAGTTGATTCCATACCTTAGCTAATGTTAACTGAGCTGCAATAAACATGGGGGTACAGTTAACTCTTTCCTATGCTGACTTCATTTCCCTTAGGTAAACTCCCAGGAGTGGGATGACTGGGTCACATGGTAGGTCTATTTTCAGATCTCTGAGGTATCTCCATACCGTCTTCCACAGTGGCTGTACCAGTTTACATTCCCATCAACAGTGGATTAGGTACCTTTTCCCCCACATCCTTGCCAGCATGTTTGTTGATTTCTGCATAGGAGCCATTGTAACTGGGGTAAGGTAAAACCTCATTGTGGGTTTTTCATTATTTTAAGAGTTCTTTATTTTAAAGGCAGAGTTAGAGAGGTGGAGGCAGAAAGAAAGGTCTTTTATCCACTAGCTCACTCCCCAAATGGCCCCAACAGCTGAACTGAGCCAATCTGAAGCCAGGAGCCAGGAGCTTCTTCCAGGTCTCCCAAGTGGGTACAGGAGCCAGAGGACTTGGGCCATCTTCTGCTGCTTTCCCAGGCCATAGCAGAGCTGAATCAGAAATGGAGCAGCCGGGACTTGAACTGGCACCCACATGGGATGCCAGCACTGCAGAGGCTTTACCTTCTATGCCACTGAGCAGGCCTCTTCTCATTGTGGTTTGGATTTGCATTTCCCTGATGGCTAGTGATCCTGAGCATTTTTTTGTGTGTCTGTTGGCCATTTGAATTTCCTTTCTGAAAAATGCCTGTTTAAGTTCTTTGCCCATTTCTTAATCGGATTGTTTTGTTGTTGAGTTTCTTGAGTTCTTTAAAAAAAAAAAAAAAATGGAGTCCAGGTTCCAGGACAGACCTAATGAAACATTTTGGTATCTATGGATACAGATCACAGATATTCCAGGTAATTTTAATATAGGTGGTTCTTGGACACACTTTGAAGAAGACTTGATGTAACTCAAATCGCCCCAAGGTACCAAATGAAAAGTAAAAGGGCCTCTCCCCCAGTCAGCCCCACATACAGCCACTCTAAGTGTTCAACATCGCCCTTCCTCACTCAGTGTGATGCACTGAGCTTAGGGGTAGGTAATTCAAATTCTGGAGAGAATAACTATACCTTGTTTCTTCTTTCTTTTCCAAACTTGGTAGAAGAGTTAGGCTCAAACAGCTTTCTTAGAGGCAGGGATTTTAGAGTGTGCTTGGTTTTTAGGTTAGCTAATTAGAATTTTCTGGAGCCATATCAACTCAGTAGAAAGGCCAGGTTCTCTTAGTACAATGAGTTTTACCTGTATTCCAATTAGTTTCAATATCCTAAGTACAATATCCCTTCTCAAGATGATGCAAAAACACAGGCATGTTTTCCCTCAGTGCCAACTCACAATGAACTTTCTGGTTCCCATCTACCATTTTTGTGATTTTTGCAATTTGTTGTAACTTGAGTCCTGAATGTTACTTTTGAATCCACTCTCATTTTTGCCTTCTTTACCTGGATTTCATTCCCACACAAATAAATTTTTATTTGTAAAATCTGCAGGCAAGGATACACCTGTTTTGTTCACCACTGTATTCTGGCAGATGGCACTCTGGGAAAAATTACCTTGTCTTTTTTTAATTGAAAGGCAGAGAGAAGCCAGATCCTCCACATATTGGGTTATTCTCCAAATGTCTCCAATAATCAGGCACGGGCTAGGCCAAAGCCAGGAGCCCAGAAGTCAATTTAGGTCTCCCACGAAGGCGGCAGGGACCTAAGAATTCAAGTCATCATCTGCTGCCTCCAGGAAGGCACACTAGCAGGGCTCTGGGTCCTGAAACAGGCATTCTCCATGGGGCTCTGGACCTAACAGCTGTGTCAAACACCTGCTGTGTCTTCATAATGGCGTGATGGAGTGGGAGCAACACTGCCTGCCAGACAGCAAAGACTAACAAGTCAGAGCGGAGACAAGGATTACACAAGAGGGCAAACTCAAAAATGAGCTGCCTTGGCATTAACCCTTAGTGTAATGAAGGACGTCTCACTGGGTACCAGGTAACCGTTTCTACACTACAGGACGAATCTGGTTACTTCCCATGTATGGAAACAGATCTGGGCTTTGGTGTCTGAAGACAGTTTTTTTTTTTTAATTTATTATATATATATATTTATATATATATCTGCTAGTCCATCAGATATGTGGGAAACATGTGGAAACAAAGCTCATAGGGCAAATTTCTCACTGGAAAAATAACCTGGCTACTGTATCCAGGATGCCATAGACCTAACAAGGAGCTAAAGTATCTAACCATTTCCCATTACCGCCCAAAATTGCTCTAAGCATAGATGTGTTATTAATGAACTAATGAATAGCCTTGGCTATTTTTCAAACCTGTTGGATGCCAACTTCTACCACTATCTATTTAAAAATTTACCTTCCTTTAGAAGGTAGAGAGACAAAGAGCTCCCACTGCTGGTTCACTCCCCAGATGGCCCCAACACTCGATCCACAGGCGTATGTCTCCCATGAGGGACAGGAACTACGTGGGCTGTCCCCACTGCCTCCTAGGGTCTACGTTAGCAAAAACTGTACTGAGGAGCTGCAGCTGGGACTTGAACCCAGGTCCTCCAGGGGAAGACGTGGGCATTTTAACTGCTAGGCTACATGTCCTTCCCTACCATTATTTTTGAAGGAATCATTCGGGAAAGTTCACCACACGCATTAAGTCATTTTTTTCACATTCAGTCAGATTAACTTGCGCTGCTCAGTTCCATGTTTAGCTCTCCTGTACTGGCATTTCCCTCAGATCCTTACTGCACCTCACGGACAGATTCTGTGTCATCTTCACGTCTGCAGCAGCCTGGTCTCATGGCATACAAGGACCTCATCCCTGGCACAACCAGACTTCCTTATCCACAGCCCCGGCCCTCTGACCTGCTTCTTAGGACACCAGGACTCAAGCAGAGCAGCGCCCGGCTGCCTCCCACTCTGCTCTCATCCGCTAGGCCTGCGCTGCGTGCACTGGGGACTAACAACGCTCCGGCCCTCCTAGTCGCTGCTCTTATGAGCTGAAAAGATTTCCTCTTTGAAGAAGTCGGCAGACTGTGCGTGTGCCCAGCGCCTGTCAGGTTTCCCCATGTGGCAATGACTACTATGTGCCATTATGGAAGAGGGGTTACTGATTATGTTTTCATTAGGAAAAGCAGAACCATACGCAGCAGGAAAACCACCAAGCCTCTGATGGTCTGTACTTGGCGCTCAGATATTTGGATGTCCTGTGAGGAAAATGTTCGTCCCCAAGCCATTTACAAGCTGTAGGTTCTGTGAAGAGCAGATTCCGCCTGGCAGACAGGAAAACTTCCCTGTACACCTGTCCCTGTTGCTAAGACTCGGAACACACATGGACCCTCCTGGGGACTGTGTGAAGACACATTTAACTGTATTTAATCCAGCAGGCCCCAATCATGCAAGTACAGACCACCTTCAAAGCACATCCACTTGTGTCACTATTAGTCAAAAACACCTGAGGAACGCCAGGTAAGGACTGGTGTGTAGAACTCGAGACTCAATGTCAAACACCAAGGAAAGGAAAAATCAGGAGACAATATAACTAGAGGCATCTTTTATTGAGTTTCCCAAATGTTGAGGGGAACATGTGCCGCTGAAATGCCGGTTACAGTCTAAACACCACGGACAACAGGGTACACAGCGAGCACTTTCACAGACCAGCGTCCACATCTTGATCACTAAACGGAAAGGCTCTTCCGAACAGTCCCTCACCCTACACACAGAAGGAGAAGAGAAATTAAGGAGGCCACAACATCTACTGAGCAAAATAACTGGAAACATTTCAAAGTCAATTTAGTGTACATTACTGACATGTAAAAAACACAAATGAACTTGTCGTGAACACTCCTAAGGAAGACTTCCCATCTAGCAGGGTGACAAAGTTCATGGTCAACAAATGCTGAGACTAGGATACCACCAGGAAAGAACACTGACGAAGCCCACCTGCTACGGGTGTCGCTCTGACTGACGAGGGAAGCGACACGCTTAGATAAATGGCTTCTTTCCTAACTGAGACACCTGGAAGGGCGTTCCTGAACTGCTTGACCTAACTGTCAATACACGTGGTAGTTCTTCCAGATTTTGCCTCTGCTTACTACAAATGATCACAAAGGTACAGAGCACCGTAGGGAGACTGCAAATTAGGAAGCAAACCGAGAACCTTACGTCTGTCTGTCACATACCATGAAAGAACAAACATGTTGCATTATAAAAGTGTCTGAGTATTTTCTTAGGAAAAAGTTGCGATTATAATGTCAAGTTAAAAAGTCATAATATTTTAAAATATGAAGTTATTCTGAGGTAACAGTGGAATCAGATAAGTCACTGGAGGTTCAAGAAAAAGGATGTTACTAGAAGGTGCTGAGTGATACAAGCATTAGGAGAGGCATATTTATGACTAGATGCTCCCCTTGCTTAGAAACCTCAACATGCCAAGCCCATTTCTCCTGCCCTTCAAGAATAAGATCCGTAGATTATGCATCCTCAGTCTGATAATCACTTAGAGTCACTTTTGCCAAGAAGTGTAACAGCAGAAACGGCAGGAATTCACTCTCAGACCAGACTGCAGTTTACGACGGGTCTTTCACTAAAGACCTCAGAATTAGCCGAGGGGACACAGAATTCCAATTTCTGCCTTGGCAAAATGACAAATCCTAATTTTAAAAAAATTCACGTATCTGTATATAAAACATGGATTGCAGGGCTCCCTCCAAACATGTGAGTCTAGGAATGCTACATCTGGGAATACAGAAAATAGCACCACTTTGTCCTTTCCCTTAAGAAGAAGAACTGACAATGGCTCTAAGTATTTGGTCTATTTTAAGACCATGACTGCCACACTTGTTAAAAAACAAGGTTGGTGACGGGCAGCTGGGAACAGCTGCCCCAGGGGCTGCACAACGCTCTCAACACCCTTCATCTGCCTACGGCTATGTCAGTGGCTGTCTTTTCCCGAGAGGCCGCAAGCACCCATCTTGATACGCAGGTGTTGCATGGGCGCTCGTCCTCCAGTCACATCTGAGCACTGTTTTAATTTTGGGGGAGGGGAAAGAGGCAGAGATTATGAGCAAACAAGCACTTACAGATGAGCACCACACAGCACTGCTACTCTAAGTACCAACACTAATGAAACCCAAATCATAATGCTGAAAACTGAAAACATTAGACAAAAACTAAATGGAGGAATCTTTTTTTGTTTTTTAATCTTTTATAGGACAGAAACCTTAGCTCATGTCTTCTGGTTGCCATCATCTTCCACTGAGCTGCACCTAAAACACAAAGAACAAGTAACAAGCAACTTTGTTTTTTAAAGAACAGGTAACAGTTTTGAAGGTATAAGATGAACTGTTTCTAGTGAAAATTAACTTACTTAAATAATTATATAAAATAAAGCCATAAAAATCACCAGAAGCATCAAAATGTTAACTCTCTCAAGTGAGGATAACTAAACAGATTCGAATATGCAGCACACTATCATCAAAATCAAGTAACTAATGGTGGGAAAAATCGCGATCCTGCTCACTAAGTGGAAACGCTGCACTGGGACGCCTTGCATCTATGTTAGCAAGTCTAAGCCATGGAGAGACGGGCTGTAGGTTCAGAGGTGGCTTATTCTATCATCTATCACCTTCCTGGTGCAGTTCCTCTCATGTCTTTAAATGGAGCAAAGCCCACCAGCAGAATGCTGCTACTCTGATTTTCCATTCTTGAATGCACCAAAATGTGCATGCTTGTTGTAATTAGGTGCCTGGGTGGATAAAAAAATCCCATTTACAATTTAAAAATATGATTTAAAGCCCCTAAAATCTGATCGCTTTTCATATTCCTCAGGGAGACAACCATTAGTTACCCCCAAACAGAAAAGATTACATACACTTCTGAAAACTCACTGCTATGTTAAATACGGATTCTTCTGTGTTGCAAAACCAAGCTGATTTACATGATTCTGTTTAAATTGCTGCTAAGTGTTTATCTACACATGCTGTCAGAAATAACCTTGTTAAGAAGGTGGAGCTGGTGTCTCAGCAAATCAGACCCCTTGGAGAAGGCGTGGAATGGCCTGTGCCCCGTTTTCCTTTTTCTCTTTCCGCACCATCAAAAGGAAAAGTGAGAAAATAGCAGAAACATTAGTTAAATCCTGCATCGCGGCCTGTAACCTACAGGAACAATCTCACTACACTGCAAGCTGACAACACTCGTAGGGGTTTTTGATGAACTTATTAGGATCCTAATTAGCAATAAAATGATAAACTTTTGGCTAAGTTTATAGTTTAACAACTAATACTTCAATTAAAGATTTTCAGAAAAACAAACGAAAGGTTGCTTGTAACTACCTTATGGTTTACCTGACTTACCAGCTCTGAAGACAAAAACTTTTAAAAATGGCTACAAATGCCTTGTTCACAAAAGACTTTATTATCTAGTGATGCATACTGAGAACATACAGAAATCTGCATGGTCCACGTCACATGCAGTAGAACAATCTTCACTTTACAATAAGTGAGTGTCAACTGGTTTATGCAATAGACAACACTTTAAAGTCACATCCTTAAAGAAAAGCTTCATTTACAAAAGAAATAAAAGGTAAAGAAGCAATTACCGCTTTTAAAAAGCAGCTGCTTTGTTCAAGAGTGGAAGGTTTATGCCTGTATTGAAAGACAACATGATCACAAATCATGAAAACAATGAACAAATGAAAAACACTTTTACCATAAAGCAGTACACTTTCAAAATGACATACAAATAGTTAAAAATTTCATTATGTTGTCTATCTAACCTTTAAATATGAGGACTGTCAGAATTAGGCCTCAACATTTTTAATTAGTAAATGAAAACTACGCATCATTTCTATGTCACTAGGAACTATATTTAACAAAATGTATATAAAGTCTATAGCAAGTTGATTTAAAAAAAGTAAAGTTAATAAGAAACAGTACACTGAAGGCGCTCTATCCATCAAGCGCGTACTCTTCAAATTTTAAATGTGATGAACAGAACAGAAACTGTTATCTATGCCACAGTTGCAATGCCAAAAAATAAAACAGGATCAATTATCACACATGCAGGGAATTCTGCCACAAAGCTAATATTCCTTAGTTGTCAACTGCTCCAGTAAAACAACATCTTAACACACCAGTGATGTTGATGGGGTAGCTTACCTTCAGTGTACTGAATGCTGTGCACACCCTGCTTTACAAGGAGGCCATCCCTGCGGGCAGGCTCAGAAGGAACAGACTCCCTTCGGCACTGACTACACCAAGGGCGTGCTGCTGTGGCCTGCACACACACACCTAGGGAAACGTGAATATAAACAGCATTTATGCTGGCCATCGTATCCGAGACCAAACGAAGCCACGTCTGCTAGCAAGTCAACCACCCAGTAGTACTAGTCATTCAGAACAGATGCTTCTGTCTTTCATGTGAACTGCAACCATATACATCAGCACTGTAATTCTGTGCAGTCTTGGCAATAAAACAGTTCTACCGTGAGATTTCACATAAGACACAAAACAGATTGACTAACATTTCTAAAAGAAATATCACCCTTGGAGTTAATTCAAATATATCATGCTTCCTCAAATTTGCTGGAGAAATATTTATAAGTTTATATACATTAATAAACTGCTGTGAAATTTCTTCAGTCTTTGTATTTAATTACTCAAACCCTTGAAGTTTCTTCATCTCGTTTAAATTTTTTCCTGGATGAAGGCATGCTGCAGGGCCTGGTTGATGCTAATTCGCTTAGCGGGGTCCAACATTAGGATCTGGTCCAACAAGTCCTTCAACTGGTGCACTTTTTTACGCTGGTCTTCAGGAAGCCGCTGGCACCCAACCAAGTCAGCCAGCAGGTCCTTAGTTGGATTAATGGTGCTCATGACAGTAACTTTCTCCTAGAAGTGATTTTCAAAACGTTATCTCTAAGTGACCAGATATATGTAACTGGAATATAACTGAAGTCAGACTTTTCCATCAACAATATTATAAATGTACATATCATTACTCTAGATCATCTACTGACACTTTACATGGCTTCCTCATTATTACGATCTTTTCAAGAAGCAATGACAATACTCAAAGGAAAAAGGTCGAACACAAGCGAGTAATGAAAACAGGATGCACTTGCCATCTCAATAATATATTCCCCCTACAACTACCCCTATGTGGCAACGAATCAATGCTCTGACAAAGTCAGGGACATTAGCAGAATGAGATGAACAATTAGGATCTCTTCAGCTTGGGAGCTCTCACAGCAGCTGCACAGAAGCCGCAGCTCACGGAGGCTTTGCAGGGAACAGGGCAGCAGGGAGGCAAACAACCGAGAGTGCTGAGAGCAACGCCCAGGCCCCGTGCCCAGCCGGGGAAGGCGCGGGTTCAGAGCAGTGAGGGCAGGCGCTGAGGCACAGCTCACACCGGGGAGCTTCAGTTTGTCCTTGGAGGAACTAAACTGCATAGGTGACAAGAAGTCAGCGAGGGCTTTTAGGTAGGGAGAGTAACACGACCAGATTTACTCTAAGAGATCACTCTGGCAGCTACAGAGGGGCTGGCAGAACCAAGACTGAGGGGCCGATCTAAGAAGAAGGGGTCAAGAGCTAACCATGACTTACATTAAAACAGATTCATTCTATTAGTGCAATATTTAAAAAAATCTCTTCATCTTTTCTATCACCAGTTATTCAGGAACTGGCCAACAACAAAAAGGAATTGTGTCCTTTTTAACGTTTTTTTTTTACAATGTCTAGTACCATTTAGTACCCAATTCATTAATAAACTAACCATTTAATGTAGCACACTTAAACAGACTTACCCTCTCTGTAACTTTATCAACTTCTATGTACATGAAGTTGAGATTTTGATCAAAATGTTGATCTTTGAATACCCCTTTCCGTATCATCTAACAAAACAAAACAAAAACTTGGGTTTTGAACTGTTATGAAAAAGGCTGACCTACTAACAATATATAAGTCACACAGCGTAGTACTGAGTCTCTCTGGGTTTCTTTGATCTCAGATTTTCTTCCCTGGAATTTATTAACATGTTTGCAAAAGCCAGCACAAATGCTGCACCCGAAACTGCTAACGACGTGGAAGTGCACTTTCCCAGGCAATGATTTAAATTGATTACAGTATCAGGTTGTACTTTCATTTCTCAAAATTGGAAGAATATTACACAACTAAGGCCTTTTTTCTTAACAATTAGGAAACTTAATGACATTCTCCAGATTATGTTCCAACAGCCCTGTTGTGATATAAGTTAGACTTCATTAACGCAAATACCAACACAAGATAATTTTATATCTAACACAGAATCTGAACAATATCTAAAAACAAATGACTTTTGACTCTAAGGAAAACATTCTTGAAGCAGAAACTGGTCTTGTAACCGAGGCAATAAGGCTTATTTTGTTGGACGTCATACCTAGTGACTTTCCCAAATAGCCTGGTGGTCAGTGTCAGCAGTCCATCACGCTGTAGGAGACTGAGACCTCGAAAACACAAGCACACACGAATGTCCTACCTTATTCGGCATCTTTCCTTTGAGATCCATAGCGAGCTTCAGCATATGATTATTGGTTTTGCCAGGAAATAAAATCTTTCCAGTATAGAGTTCATATAACGTACAACCCACAGACCACATATCTATACCATAGTCATAGCTTTTACCTATAACTGAAAAGAAAATGATAATCTTAATATATGAGGATAAAAATGGTTGCCTACTATTAATTTTTATTCCCATTAATGGGGGACTAACTTGGCTTGGATTATTAACCACAATACCTTAATTTGGACATTACTTTCACATTCTTTCCCATTAATTCTTAACAGGGATTCAAATTTAAAGACCGTAAAGTGGGAATGTGGGGGCATGGGGAGAAAGGCAGGGGCAAAAGCCATTGTGATTGTCTTCTCGTCATTCCGCCGTTGATGGCTGTGCTGATCACCCGCTACCAGGGCAACACAGAGGTCCCTACAGTGCCTAATCAGAACGCACAGACCTTGAAAAGCCAAGAGCATCTTCTCCCGCTGGGGAGCTCCCCCAGCTGTCTGGCTACCCTGGCCTGACAGGATCAAGACTCCTGCCACAACTACCTCCTCCACGTGAGGAGGAACTTGCTACGGCTCCCTTCCTCGGGAATGCACGCGTGCCGCTGCTGAAGCGTGATGAAACATAGAGCTTAGACATGACGCATGCTGTTTCCACCACACAGGATGGCCCAGGTCAAAGAACATCTCAAGGAAACTTACTGATTTCAGGAGCACGATAAAATCTACTGACAAGATAAGGCGTTATGTCATTGTCCGCAACATGGGAAGCCGACCCAAAATCACAAAGCTTTAGGATTGTTTTTGATTCATTAACCTGCAAAACATTTTTTTCAAGGACATTTAATTCAAGCCAGGAATAATTAAGATAATAAAAAACAATTGGCTTTAAGAAATCATATACATTCCAACACTGAGAACAATCATTGAAAAAGTATTTTTCTGTTCATTTTATAGCTCAATTTCCTAATTTTGAAAAATTAAGAGCTCTCAAATATTTGATTACAATTAATAACAACTCTTTTTCATCAAAGAGACAAGGGACACTGCCAAGTAAATTTAATTTTAAAAAATATTTTAAAACAGGTGGGGTAATGAGAAAACATTTATTTCATGAAGCAAAGCATCTTTTAAAAATCCCCTGAATACCTAAATGACGTGAAGTTACTATTTAAAGGAACATAGATATTCATAAATAAGATATCAGACTCGTTAACTTTCAGTTGCCAGAAAATTAGGATGGCAACGAAAGCAGAAGGATTCAGATTAAATCCGGACAAACACATACTGAAAACAATCTCCATCCGAAGCTTCTAAACATCCCAAATCTAGCAATCACTTCAAGTCTAGAGAATACCAAATCCCTTAGACATAAAAAAAGGTATTAGTCCAAAAAATGTTAAATATATCTGGCAAAACGGCTACTGATCTCTGTATTAGTCAGTTTGTTCTTTTCCCTTGTAAATACTTCAACATACACAGTAACAGTGACATCTGCTGAGAATGGCTGGAGCTGCTCCCATGACTGCTGCCACTCATGAGTCAGAAGCATGTTCAGGATTAACAAGTGAAGGTAATTCATATTCCAGAGTCCCTTCCCCCCTTCAAAAGAGACACACATAAATTCCGAGTTGGGACTTGAACTTGGCCTACTGTTCCCACCCCAAACAAACTTAACACTTTAAACAGCCCTGGGCAGGTCAGTGTCACAGACTGAGGAACACAGGAGATGCCCATGGAATTATGCAGTAAACAGAAATGACCACAGTTAGCTGTCCCATCAATGACCATTCTCTTCATTCTGGGAGTCAGGGAAGCAGGTGTCTTAGAGTGAAAGTTCCTGTTAAAAGCTGAAAGCTGCGGCTGGCACTGTGGTGCAGCAGGCTAGCAGCCACCTGGCATGATGACCTCCCATCTACGGGAGCTTTGATTCAAACCTCGGCTGCCCAGCTTCCAATCCAACCTGGGAAGGCAGTGGAACAGGTCCAAGGCTTGGGTCCCTGCCACCCATGTGGAGACCCAGATGAGACCCCAACCACTGAGGCCCTTGGGGGAGTGAACCAGTGGATGGATGATCTCTTTCTACAACTCTCTCACAAATAACCACAGCCTGAACGCTTTGGGTTTTGATTAACAACCATCAGCTCCGCATGTTCTCTGAAGTTTACTTTTCCACAGCAAGAACGGAAAACATTTCGTTTCTGAAATCTATATGAAAACCTATACTAATTTAGCAATAAATTAAAAAAATGAAGTGTTAAAAATAAGAGCTTATGAGACTTAATTCCCACAGCAGTCACAGATACCCACTGTACCTTTGCAAATCCCGAAGAAGGGTGATGTATTTCCCAATTTAAAAAGAGAAAACAAATTTCATGTTTAAAACTACGAAGTTGGCTAGGCAACTCTTAAGTCACTTATAATGTACCTCCCATTTCACTATTACTGAACTCCCCTAGTCCTAGACATACAATATAATATAAACACAAACTATGAAAAAGGAATATATCTCATTATTAACATGGTAGTCTGGAAGGAAAATTTAAGACATAGAAAGAGAAGGGAAATCTGAATTACAGAGTTCAGTTATTGATAAAGAGTCCTTCATTATTTTCCCCAGAGGTTTTATTTGAAAGGTTGAGTGACAAGGAGACACAGGGAGATGCTCCATCTGCTCGTTCAGTCCCCAAGTGGCCACCACCGCCAGGCCTGGGCTGGGCCAAAGCCAGGAGCTAGGACCTCCAGCCTGTCCTCCTGTGGGTGGCAGGGGGTCCAAGAATCTGCTGCCTTCCCAGGCACACTAGCAGGAAGCTGGATCAGAAGCCAAGCAGCCAGGACTCAAGCCAGCACTGCAATACGGGATGCCAGGGTTGTACGCAGCAGCTTAGCCCTCTGCACCATAATGCTGGCTCCAGAGAGATCTTAAGTTTTAATAAGATCACAATAGTTTAATAGTTTATTTTGTCATCGCTCAAACAATTCCCAGCAAAAGACACCTTACATGCTTGGCTTTTGCTAAGGACCTCTCATACGCATTAACTACCGGAGTGTTGACGTAAGGCATCCATTCTAAGAAAAATGAGATGCAAAACATGTGACCGGCAGGTGACCAGCACAGAACAGGGTAAAGAAATGGGGGGAGGGGAGGAAGGTGAGCATATGTTCATCATGCCACCATGGTACGCGTTTCCAAATTTCAAAAATGCTATAAACACTGTGGAATCTGCAAGGTACGAGATCCCGTCACTACGGGGAGAGGGTGAAAGATGGCCTTTCAGTACAACGCCTAAGCATTACCGAGCTTCAGTATGTTTAGGCCCCCAGGAGCCACTGCTTCTAAAGCAATGAAGACCAAGGGAGAGAAAGAACACAACAAAAACGTTACTCTTCAGTGCTTTTTCAAGTCAACTGCATCCATCTACCGAAGAGAGCGAAGTCTCTTGAAATGCCCCAATTCCACGAGTCAGTGAACACTTCTTATTTGGAAACATCACCCCATGCAGCACGTCTTTTAAGATACCACAGGAAACTCATTATTACTGTATAAAGCACCCCTGGGCGTGAGCATACCCTGAACCAATCCATCAATCAAAAGTGGGGGGAAAAATTTCCTCTTCTTACTTCTCTATAAGATGCCATGGTTCATTTCCAAAAAAGGCAAAATTGGAACCGCTTGTAATGGATTAGTATACTGAACTGTGCTTTAAAGATGTCATTTCTGGAATGAGAGTAACAATTACATTGCTAGTAAGAAGAGACACAGAGGGAGAAGGCAGCCAGGTTGTCTGACTCACCAGGATATTGTCCGGCTTGATATCCGCATGGAGAATGTTACACCTTTTAAGGAGTTTCAATGCCAGGAACAACTGCTGACTGTATGATCTTACGGCTTTAATATGAAGACCAACATCCTTACCATATTTTTTTAACACCTCTCGTAAATTCATACTTTTAGAAAAAAACAAAAACAAAACAGTGTTAAAATGCAACATGGAAATATGAAAGGCAAAAAAAAAAATTTTTAAACACGAATATCAGTTGCAAAAATGATTCACAATGAAAATACTCAGTTCAAGAAACCCCTTCCTTGTCCAGCAGACAAGCTGTGCCATGCTGAGATGACAGCATATCAAGCCGTGCACACACCACCACTTCCAAATGAAAACCAACGTTCAAAGGAGTAGCAAGGAAGATGTGTGCGGTGGAACTATTTTTATGTCACAGTGGGCTTAGATTTGAGAGCACAACAGTGAAGCCATGATGCTGAAGAGAAAAGCTGCGTTCCAACCCTCCCACTCCTATTTCTTTTACTCTGGCCTAATCCTTCTCTGAAGTATTTAATTTTCAGGGACCACTGCTGCTGACCTGCTGGCTACAGGAGATTAGTGCCTGATGAGGAGTTTACAATAAATTAACGTTTATACATTCCTGACTGTAAAGATGTTAACTCTCAACCACAAGTCACAGAAAACAAAACAGTCAAAACAAACACAAACAAACAAACTGCAAACTGAACAGCAAAAACTAATCAAACACCAGACTATTTGCCACAGCTTTTACTCAGAATGAGGCCGACAGAGATGAAGCAGCCAGATTTTCAGTTCTGTACCTGAGAGGCTCAAACACAAGACAAAGATGCTGTTTGTGATAAAAGTGTCTGAAGAGCCGCAGACAATGAAATTTGTCATCAGGATCAGCATCATTAAGTTTTTTCAAAAACTCTAATTCTTTCAAACCAGTCTTTTGCCTGCAATAAAAAGGAAAGTAGATCAGAATTGCACACATCCATAATTTAGGAGAATTAGATAATATTCACTAGTCACAGTCTAACGTATCACAGGTGATATGTGTATGCAGCTTATAATTTTTAAGTACTAAGGAATAAATTTCTCTATCATTCACATAAAACTTTTACACTTTAGCCAATTAATATTTTCCTGGGTAAGAGTTAATGCCTAAAAATAATGAACAAAACATTGAAAAGCAAATCCCCTCATTTGAACTATCCTAACATAATTATTTCTAACAAAAATGGAAGCACACTGGTTACTAGGCTTGGTTCCTTTAAGAGTAACACATATGTCTCATTAAGTTTTTTTTTTTTTTTGACAGGCAGAGTGGACAGTGAGAGAGAGAGACAGAGAGAAAGGTCTTCCTTTGCCGTTGGTTCACTCTCCAAAGGCTGCAGCGGCCGGCGCGCTACCCGCCAGCACACCGCGCTCATCCAATGGCAGGAGCCAGGTGCTAGGTGCTTCTCCTGGTCTCCCATGGGGTGCAGGGCCCAAGCACTTGGGCCATCCTCCACTGCCTTCCCGGGCCACAGCAGAGAGCTGGCCTGGAAGAGGGGCAACCGGGAGAGAATCCGGCGCCCCGACTGGGACTAGAACCCGGTGCGCCGGCGCCGCAAGGCAGAGGATTAGCCTGTTGAGCCACGGCGCCAGCCGTCTCATTAAGTTTTACTATATGGCTACCTGATGAAATTCTGGTTATAATTTGTGAAGAAGCTATATTCTGAAGTGAGAGTGCATTACAGATATTGCACTCTGTAGGGCTTGGGCAACTGAAGTCTTCAGTAAAAATCTACAACATTAAAAAATATTTGTTTATTCTCATCTACTAGAAAGGCAGGGGCTGGGGGGCTGTAAGGGGAAGGAGTGGGTTTGGGAGTGAGATCTTCCATCCACTGGCTCACTCTTCAAATCCCAAAGCCAGGAGACTGGAACTCCAGTTGGGTCTCCTGTGAGCGGCAGGGCACAGCCATTCCCGGCTGCCTCCCAGGACGCTGGATTGGGTCACCTGCTGAGCCACAGGGCTCCTAGAAGAGTGTGCAACATTCAAAACCTTTCACACCAGATCAGTGTGTGGTACGGATTAAGTATAGCTGAGCAATGACCTAAGTCTATTAAAAGAAAAAAGACATCATATACACAAAAGATACAATCTCCACTGCTATCTAATAAATCAGTTTTCAGTTTTGGTGGGTCACAGTTAGTTAAATCAATATGATCATTTCATTTCTCACCTCTGGTTCTAAGATATTCATAACAAAAGATGGCATAAGGCAAGCAGTAGGAGGAAGGAGTCTAAGCGGGTATTAGTGTACATAGGTACGGAAATGAATTAAATACAATCAGCCTGTGGTTCTAATACTTGATATACTTGCATAACACATGGCTATAAATTTTTTAAAATCCAGTCAAAAAGAACTATTTTTGTCACTGCAAAACCACAATACTTGTTTTGCACTGACTGTGCCACACTTTTTAAAAATGGCCTTTCTTGTAACCGTCGGTCTCTGAGCTTACATGAGCTCATTGTTTCGGATGATCTTCACAGCTACTTCCTGGTTGGCTCTCGCGTTATCTCTGGCTCGTACGACATTGCTGAACACGCCCTGCCCCGTGTAGCCGTACACATTGTAACGCTTATCCAGCACTTCACCTATGTTCACACCTGAGAAAGCAAAGCACAAATCAGCAGTCTGACCACGATGAACAGCATCAGAAAGGAGTAACTATGGCGCAGTCACTCAAAAACTGTGTCAAATCTCTACTGTGCGATCTTCAACCCAATGAGCGTTGCAAAGATATGCCTCTCCACTGGCCGTTCTCTCAGAATGTGGCTGATGCCACACGCCCACTTTAGATCTCTACACGACGCTTCTTTGGTCCTATCAGCTGCTGACAACTTTAATGTTTGGTAGGAAGAACTGCGCTCACAGAAGTGTTTCCAGTTGCAGTCCCCGTGACAAATGTGGCGTGACTGGCACCCAAAATTCCCTGTATGGTCAAGACAGCAATCATCTGGAAGATTATCTCATGGCTGAAAGTAATTCTGGACAGGTTTAGGCGCACACAACGTCTTTACCTCTCACCTCAGCTGTGGGCTGCCGGGCTGCTTGCTAGAATACAATGCCAGTTCACGCAGCTGCTGGATGCGCCCGACTTTTAAGCGACGGCATCGTGACGTTTTCTCAGTTCTCCAATCACATGTGACTGCTTCAGGCTACACGCTTTTACAAAGAACTCAAAAGTCGGGAAGAAATGTGAACTTACGATAATAGCCTTCTGCATCAGTCCAGTTATCTCTAAGGTTGGGATTCTCTTTGAAATCTTTCCCAATGCCAGCAGCCCGAAGACGAGCACTCTGAAATAAAGGAGGCAATATGAACTGTGCACCCAACACTCAGAAGTGTCAACCGCTTCCTTTAAACACAGAAGGGCAAAACCAGTAAAAAGCATTTTATTCCAATTGAACTCTTACCACCACTTACGTAAATGTGATATAGCTGAAAAGTGATTACCAAATTTCTTGTATTGCCATAACGCTCAGAAAACAGATTAACAAAGCATCCTCAAAAGCATTCATCAATATGATTAAGGAATCACAAATGACAATGAAAAATCCAAACCAGATCGGATTTTCTATGGCTGCTGATTAGGACAGAAGCTACACTGTCATTGAGCTAACAGCAGCACCCAAGTCTCTCTCCCATCGCTGTTCTGCGTCTTTTACTGTGCTATCCATGAGACACAGCCCGCCTCTTCCCACGCGTGTGTTACAGTGGCAATCACAGCTGCACTGCTCGAGTCTGCGTGGAAAACGCAATCACGTCTCCTTCTCCGCAGTGCCTCCACGACATCCAGGAGATCGGAGCGGATGCGAGCTGCTGACTACTGCTCAGTGTTCCTTTGATCCTCTTGAACCCTGGGTGTCTTCGGTGTAATGTATCTCACACATTGCCAAGGTCTTCACGGTCCTACACAGACAGTTATGGTGCGCTTCTCTACCTCTTCTTATATCTTCACTTTTTTCTAATTTATACTGAAAACAGCCCCACATTTTTGAATATGTTTACAATTTAGGACTTTTTCAAGTGATAAATTACTAAGGAAAAAAATAGCTCAATGACCAAGACTTCTTAGCCTATTTGTTAATCTGTATTTTCAATTCTTCAACAGATTCCCCTCATTTTCAAGTCTCACTATAAGAAGTCTAAAGTGGACTTTGTTATAATAGAGGCAAGGAAAAAATTAACACTGCCTTTTCTCACCAAACTACCACACACAAATGTGTATGTGTTTAGCTCTCTGTCCATGCATGGAAACATAACTTGCACACAAGTAAACATCCATTTAAGTCAGATGCATGAAGTTCTCAAATTGTTTTTTATCCTTCTTTCTACATGTATGGCTTACAATTTGTATCTTATTCATACTCTTTCCTATTAGTTTTTAAAAAATTACTTACATCAAAATATGCAGCAAACATATCATCAGATTCTGTGAACATATCAGGCGCCAACAGCTTCTTCTGAGATGACCCTTAACAGAAATCAACAGTATTTGAAAGAGACACAGACTAAAACAAGTCCATGCAAACCCATACGTTTTCTTTTCCCTCCTGCACGTTAGTCTTCCGTGAACGATATACTGAGGATCACTTTCTTATACAATATAAAATGACCGCCTTTTTACTTTACTAAGAGGGTGCACTTCAGAAAGTTGAAAAGACCCAGATTCTTTCACCACTGTTCAATGAATAACCTAAAAAACAACTGTGTATTAAAATGCAAGCTCCTGTTTAAAAACGCTACTTCTTATATCACAGTTAATAGTCCCATTGTAAGTATCAGTCAATATGTATTTGTCCATTAAGAAGTCTAACAATCCCACAGAAAGCAAGGTCAAAATAAATACAGGAGGGGCTGGTGCTGTGGTGCAGTGCACTAAGCTTCTGCCTGCAGCGCCAGCATCTCATGTGGGCGCCAGTTCAAGTCTCGGCTGTTCCTCCTCTGATCCAGCTCTGCTATGGCCTGGGAAAGCAGAAGATGGCCCAAGTGCTTGGGCCCCTGCATTTGCATGGGAGACCCAGAAGAAGCTCCTGGCTTCTGGCTTTGGATTGGCTCAGCTCTGGCCATTGTGGCCATCTGGGGAGTGAACCAGCAGATGGAAGACCCCCCCCTGCTCCGTAACTCTGCCTCTCTAATAAAAAAACTAAAAAAAAAAAAAAAAACAAAACTCCCAGAATTAAAGAAAGTATTTATTGGTGGTAAACATACAAAAAGTATGCTTACAGTAGGAAAATACAAGTTAAAACTACAATGAGATACTATCTCACTTATGATAATGGTTAAAAATCTGAAATCAAGACAATAGCATGTTAAGAATGCTCCGGCTAAGTAACCAGACAGGCACTGCTTGAGGTATGGGAAAATTATATAGTGATATCAGTATATATAACTGGGCGTGCAGGTGGAATATGCAACACAAAGTATAAATGTTAATAAAAAGGCAATCCCTTACAATCAAAGGTAAATGGAAATAAAGATTTTAAATTGATGATATAAACCTTCAGAGGAGAATCATTTCAAAGAACCTGACTGGAGTGGCCTTGTGGTGCTGGTTCTACCACCCGCTACTTGGGCACCTTGCACTGCCTTCCCAGGTGCACGAACAGGGAGCTGGATGAGAGACAGACAGCACCTGACCCAGTGCTCCAAGAATGGGACGACAGCGTCACACGCAGCGGCTGAACCCACTGCACACAATGCTGACCCCTAAGTATAAATAATGTTTTCAAAACCTCTTATCTGATAGAGATACAAATTGAAGTATGTATAGGTGATACGAAATCCTGACTGGGATTTACTGGATAACACTTTAGAAGGCAGAACAAGAGATAATGAAAACATCAGAGTTACAGTTCAGGATGAATGAACTAACTTTGAGAGAACACTGGGGCCAGTGTATTGAGAAAAACCACCAGCATCCCAAATGGGCGCTGGTTCGAGGGCCGGCTGTTCCACCTCCCTGCTAATGTGCTGGGGAAACAGTGGAACATGGCTCAAATACTTGGCCTCAGCCATCCACTCCTGGTTCCTGGCTTCGGCTTGGCCAGCCCAAGCCTTTGCAGGCATTTGGGGAGTGAACCAGAGGATGGAAAGTTTTCTCAGCCTCTCAAGTAAATCTTTAAAAAAGAAAAAAACCATTCATTGATATATTCCTAATCTCTTACTTTTCCCTAATCCCAAATCTGCCCAAGACCTCTCGCTATAACCTTACAGACCTACAACTGCAGAGAAAGTGTGGCTCAGGACAGGAGTACACCTCACTCACCATTGTTCTGCTCCACTGTCATCAGATTATGTTTGGCTTTCACTGAGGCCTCAAAGGTATCCACGTTCTCCCGCTCGTACTCCTTGACGTCGGCAGCGACGCGCTCCAGGATGTCGTCCGGAGAAGGAGACCGTGTCCGAGTGCTGCTCTGGGGGCTGCTGGGTTCAGATGGCACAGACATGTTGCTGTCTTCAGCAAGGTACTTGTATTTCTGTAATAACAACACAGCATTTTCAGAGATCCGACGCTATCTGAACACATAAACATGCTAAGAATTCCTGTGCTGAAGAGTGCCAAATAATGTAAAAAAAAAAAGGCATTCATTTGGTGCCTTAATCTGATCCACAACCTCTTATGTGGCTCTCAAATTCACAAATTTAATGTTTGATGCCCATCCAGCAGATGGAAAACCAGATGGAATGCTGGTTATTATCTTCCTCATCCTCACACTGTGACAGTCAGTGTGCTTCACCGTAGAAAGCTCAAAGTGCCTGAGACGGGGTCTGGTGCGAACACACACAGATACACCCTATATTACCTTGCTAAAACTGAAGCACACCTGGCCCCAGAGCAGAAGGGGTTTTGGACCTGAGCAAGAACAAAAAGAGATTCAACCATGTCTTCAGGGCTGACAATTTAGCAGCAACAACTGCAACTAGGTCCCAGGAAGGCCCGCCTCCTCTGGAACTGCAGTTCTGCACCAGACTCCGCTGATTCAAGTCTTCTCCCTCACCTGACCCAGTCGGCTCCCTGATGCGTGGTGCGCTCTGCAAGTTCACGTGAACTGCCACGCCACTCTTCCCTCTTTTGTCCTCGTAACAGCCAAACTTATTTTTTATCTTCCCAGATTTCTCCGTCTCCACTCCACCACTCACGTTCCCCCAGCAGCAGTGGTAAGAGAAGGCGCTTCACAGGGACTGTGGCCTGTGAGGGATGCCGCGGCTGCAGCTTTCCCTCAGGGTGGCCACGCAAGCACTGACAATGCTGCGAGGCAACAAGTCTCATCACTAAATGACTGCAAGTCTAAAACACCCTTCCCCACCCCATTGCATCACCTACCTTCAAACTAGTCTTAACCTGCCACTAGTTTGTTAGACACTAAACCACGGGGAACAAGCATAGGTTTCTGCTCACTGAAAATCTTCCAGGTTATTCTATATTCTTTTAAGGGAATTCTCATGTCTAACAAAAGAAGTTTAAATCAGTATATCAGAATTGTATGTATAACAAAAAGGGGGAACATTTATTTGTCCAAATCCCGCAGACATAACTGTACACGCACTCCTTTTCTAAAGACGTGCTCAATGGCTAACTGCCATCACTTCTTGGTTGGAGCAGAGCATTCTCATTTTACTAGTCCAGGGACACTCGAGGAAAACTGACAGAAATCTTACTGAACCACACACCTGGACGATCGCCTGCCGTTGTATTCTTCTCTGTTCTATCAGGGCTTCTTCATCTTCTTCCTCGACATCAAAGTCTTCCAGGCTTAGAAACAAAAATTCAAACATGCCTAAAGATTCTAAAGCTACAGTTCTTACACATTTTAAGATTAAATGTTGGGACTGGTGTTGTGGGCCGGTGAGCTCAGCTGCCACCAGTTCAAGCTCCAGCTGCTAAGCTCTGAATTCAGCTCCCGGCTACGTATCACAGAAAGCTTCAGACCATGGCTCACGCACCTCAGCCCACGCCACCCACAGGGGAGACGGAGCTGGAGCTCTGGCCTTCTGGCTTTGGCCTGGCCCAGCCCCAGTTTTCATGGTCATTTGGGGAGTGAATCAGTGAACGGAAGATTAATCTTTCCCCCTCAACTAACTAACTATAACTAACTACTAACCAGCTCTGGCTCCTGATTTCCAGTTCTTGCTAATGCAGATCCTGGGAGGCAGCAGACACAGTTCAAATGACTGGGTTCCACTCTTGTGGGAGACCTGACAGAGTTCCAGGCTCCCAGCTCTGACGCCCAGCCTGGAGCCACTGTGGGTATCTGGGGAGCGAATCAGCAGACGGGAGCCTTCCCTTTGTTTCTCTAATTAATTAATCAATTAATTAATTAAAAAGGAGTTCTGGTGTTCAAATGATAATAGAGTGACTATAATGATAAAGTCACTGTAAATTTCTCTTCAAAAAAAAAGGAAAAAAAACCAAAACAGCTGGGAGGCCAGTGGGCGAACAATCCACTGCTGGAAACCACTTCTCTAAATTCATCTTGTTTATTTCTGGGGGACTCCATCTGGACAATCGTGTTTACATTTTAAACATCCCGATCTCATCAGACATTGAGCTTTCCTCACAGGCAGATGTGCCACCCGGCAGCCTCCACACTCCGCGGGGACGATTAACCAACACATCTGGTGGCCCCAATAAAACCGAGGGGAGGCTCATGAAGAGAGGCTGCTCCTATCTGCCAGCAGCAGCTGGACTACTGAACTCAGACGACTACCACGCTGGCCACACGACCTACATGATGTACGCAAAACAAAAACTTCTGAATTCAGGCCTCGTGCACTTACAGTACTCAGGCAGAGACGGCTCAAGGCCTTCCGGGCCAAGCGGGCTTTCTCTAAAGCAGAAAAACGGCAGTGGGAAAGCTGCCTTCTTACTTATCATCAGACGACGACTCCTGCTCGACTTTCATCCCTTCGGAAAGACTCCCTTTAAATTTGTCTTCCTTCACTTTGCTGCGGCTCCTCCGTCTACGAGCTCCGCGTGACCGAGACCGCCTTCGTAAGCGTGATCTGCTCCTCCGCCCTCTGTCCCTGGTTGGAGGAGACAACGACGGCACTTTGTTCAATGAGACCTCAACAGCTCTGGTTTCCTCCTGAAACTTCTAAATCATTATCTGAGAAGCAGCGTGACAGAGTAGAAGGGAGAGAGAATGAGTGAGGGTGCACATGCACCGTGCCTAGTGAGAGTGGTGGGGAGGGGGTGACGGCGAGGCGGGAGTCAGGAACGCAAGGACAGGAACCCAGCTACCTGAGCCATCACGGCCGTCTGCACTGGCAGGAAGCTGCACCCAGAGCCCCACCGGACATCCTAGCTGCCAGGACAACGCCTGCCCTGACGGCAAGGGGAGTGGGGGAGGGTGCGCGTGTCTGGAGAGGCACACAGCAACACTGTGCTGAACCCGGAATCCCTCTAAACCAGGATCGAGGATCTTTTTCCTGCCGAGTGCCACCTGAGCATTTCTAGTATTCTTCATGGCCACCTAAATCTCTCAACTTAAAAAAGCAGCCTGTTAGGGATTCACTGCATTTTGAGTCCCATCTGCAGCTGCCTTGGCAAACCAGATCCAATGATTTCATGGCCTTTACGTAGCCACAGAGCAACTGTTCCCCACACCTGCTCTGAAGAAATCATTCATTGTTTTAAAAATATTTATTTGAAAAGAGTTACAGAGACAGGATGGACCGACACACACACACACACAGTGTGGGAGGAGAGAGAGAACAATCCATCTTCCATGCACGGGTTCATTCCCCACAGCTGCAAAGGCCAGGGGTGGGTCAGGAGGAAGCCAGGAGCCTGCAACTCTATCTGGGTGCCCAACATGCATGGCAGGGGCCTTCTCTGACTTTCTCGCTGCCTCCCCAGGTGCCATTAGCAGGGAGCTGGACTGAACTGGCCTCATATGAGTGCTGGCAACACAGGCAGTGGCTTAATCCATTGCACCATCAATGCTGGCTCCCAGACAGTGTATTTTTAGAGAAAGGTTATTTACGGTTACCTTAATTGAAGATAACAAAAACGGAGCCACTATCCTTACCAGACTGAAATACTGCCTTGAGTATAAGCTCTACTTAACCTACAGGAATGAGGGTCCACTGTTTCCTTGTACTTAGAACACCAAGGCTGTGGCACACAGATTCTGGAATATGTGCTTTTTTAATTAACACACTAAAAATCAGTAGGTTTCTTTGAATTTCACCAGTTAGGGAGTATGATCACCAAGAGTCCATTTTATTTATTTTGTAAGCTGTTAATACTAACTCTACTCATTTTTATTATTATATAAACTTAGCTACTGTCTATAACTCTGGCATCCTATATGGGCACTGGTTTGAGTCCCAGTTGCTTCACTTCTGATCCAGTTCCCTGTTAATGCACCTGGGAAAGCAAGGCAGGATGGCCCAAGGGCTTTGGCCCCTGCACACATGTGGAAAACCTGGAGGAGGCCCCTGGCTTCAGCCTGGCCCAGCACCAGCTGTTGTGGCCATTTGGGAAGTGAACCCGAGGATGTAAGATCTGTCTCTCCCTCTGTACTCTTTCAAATAAATAAATAAATCATAAAAAGAAAAAAAACAGTTTTCTATGCAAGCTAAGATGAAGCTAGGGCACAAAACAGGAGTGGCTGGTTGCCAAGGGTTGGAGAGGAGAGGTGGGCTGCCAAGGGCACAAGAGCGCCAGGAGGTGGCAGGAAGGTTCTCTGCCTTGACCACAGCTGCTGTGTGTGACTGGATGTGTCTCGTGCTTCATACCCAGCCTCAACAGACTCTGCTGAAAAGCTGCTACAGAGTCGTGTGAGAAGTCAAGTCACGCACGGTCCTCGACACGCCATGCTGTCTAGAGGTTGAGAAGTCAAGTCACGCACAGTCCTCGACACGCCATGCTGTCTAGAGGTTGAGAAGTCAAGTCACGCACGGTCCTCGACACGCCATGCTGTCTAGAGGTTGAGAAGTCAAGTCACGCACGGTCCTCGACACGCCATGCTGTCTAGAGGTTGAGAAGTCAAGTCACGCACGGTCCTCGACACGCCATGCTGTCTAGAGGTTGAGAAGTCAAGTCACGCATGGTCCTTGACACGCCATGCTGTCTAGAGGTTGAGAAGTCAAGTCACGCACGGTCCTCGACACGCCATGCTGTCTAGAGGTTCTGCTCCGCATCAGACAGAAGCAACAGCGAGTGCAGGCCTCAGAGGCACAGCTTCTACTAGCAAGGATCAGCACACTTCCTGATGAGATCCTGAGGACACCATGCAGCTCAGATTTCTCCTGAAACAAGCCACAGCGCTCACACCCCTCCAGAACGTCAGGAACCGCATCCTCGGAAGCACGGACTGAGGAAAACTGACCGAAAGCCTTTCAAAACAACTAGAGCCTACATTGCCCTTTCCAACCCAGTGGAAAATATCAATCAGTCCCTTCACATCCTGACAACGTACTTACGATGCACTTCCTAGAGAAATGCTGGTTGTTTCAAAAACGGGTAAAAGGGCTGGCACTGGATCGTAGCGGGGAAAGCCGCCACCTGCAGCGCCAGCATCCCATATGGGCACCGTCAAGACCGAGCTGCTCTACTTCTGAACCGGCTCTCTGTGGTGCCCTGGGAAAGCAGCAGCAGATGACCCAGGTCCTTGGGCCCCCGCACTCGTGTGGGAGACCCGGATGAAGTTCTTGGCTCCTGGCTTCAGCCTGGCTCAGTCCCAGCCACTGTGGCCACTTGGGGAGCAAATCAACAGATGGAAGACCTCTCTCTCTCTCTCTCCGTGTGACTCTTTCAAATAAATAAATAAATCTTAAAAAATACAAAAACAAAAACTGGTATAAGATACTGAGAGGCACGGCACCAAACAGAGGGCTTATACGTAATTTCACACCGTTAAAGACTAAGCCCCACTGGCAGACAAGACGATTCTGGAAAACTTACTAGCCCAAGATAAAAGACCTACAGTCACTATCTACCCAACTGACCCAAAGTCACAGCCACTAGATCACAAATTTCACATCATTAGAAAGGAAAACTTCCATTCAGCTTTCTCAATGCCCAACTCTTAGAACAGGCAGCAATGCAGGACGCTGCTATTATAAACAAACACCGATTAGAGAACTTTATAAAAAGACAAACATATTGCAAAACAACCATCAACTAAGAAATCATATGCTATTTCCATAACAGGAATAAAATGCAATAAAAAAGCCAACAATGTTCTAGAAATGAAAGTATGAATGTAACAAAAAAAAAAAAAAAAAGAGGATAAATGAGGTAGAACAAGAAAATGTCCTAGGCGGAAAGTAGAACAAAATGTCAACCATGAAAGATGAGAGAAAGTACATCAGTAGAGAAGGCCCAGTTAGAAAAAACAGAAAATGGGGCCAGTGTTGTGGCATGGCGGGTAAAGCCACCATTGCAACGCCAGTATCCCACATGGTGGAGGTTCCTGTCCTGGCTGCTTCACTTCAGATCCAGCTTCCTGCTGGTGGCCTGGGAAAAGCAGCAGAGCGTGGCTTAAGTGCTTGGGTCCCTGCTACACACACGGGAGGCTTGCAAGAAGTTCCTGGCTCCTGGCTTCAGCCTGGCCCAGTCCCAACTGTTGCAGCCATCTGGGGAGTGAACTAGCAGATGGAAGATCTCTCTCTCTCCCTCTCTGTAGCCTGCCTTTCAAATAAATAATCTTTAAAAAAAAAACAGAACAATGGGGAAAAAGTGAGGCAGATAGACAGGCTGACAATATCCCAGAGCAGGTGGCCATCATCCCCCTGCTGTAAACAGCCTATCTAGTGACCCACAAAATATACAGAAAAAAGATCCAGACACCAAGGTACATTACAGTGAAATTTCATAACACAGGACATTTATTATAAAAGGGGGAAAAATGTAAACCCTTTAAAAATGCCCAACAGGCTCTCTCAATTGCAGTACTAGAAAATCAAAAATGGAACAGTTACAAAATTATCAAAGAAAAATAATTCGAACTTAGAATTCTATCCACGCCAAATCAGCAAGAGAGTAAAAGGAATTTTTTTTTAGAGATATAAGGCGCCACAGTATATTCCTTCCAGTGGATTCTCTCAGGAAGCTTTTGAAGATGTGTTATCAAACAAGGGGGTGAAACATGACAAAATGACACTGGACACAGGAGACAGAATGAAAACAGAAACAGAGACACTGGACTACCAGGATGGCACAGTGACCAGTGTGCGTAAGACAAAATGCTTTGCCTTTAAAGTTTCTCGTTCCCTTAATTTTGTATTTGAGTTTAAAACAAGGAGCTGAGCCATCACCTGCCTCTCCCAGGGTGCACGTCTGCAGGAAGCTATAATCCGACAGCTGGGCCTCAGGTCCACGCACTTCAGCATGGGATGTGGGCCCTGCTGCTCTCTCTCACCCAGATCAAATAAGCTTGTGTGGTAAGCTAAGCAGGCCTCTGCCCCAGTCCTCACGAACAATCAACACTACAGGACTACAGTTACCTTCAGTTTTACTAGTTAAGGAAAAGAGAAACAAACGCTTCCTCTGAAGATTAATTTAACTGAGCTTCCAATGAGCGATAATACATTTAAATTTGAAGGGACACTACATAAAAGAAAATCTCATCAGTGGAGGCACTGGACTTCTGAGGCCTCCGATTCTAACTCGAAAGGCTAACACAGAGGTTCCGTGATGCCCTCTTACCTTCTCCGAGGAGACCTGCTTCTTCTCCGTGGAGACCTGCTTCGTCTGAGTGGGGAGCGAGACCTTCTCCTGATGGGGGTTCTGCTTCTTCTCCGGGTTGGAGACCACCTGCTGACAGGGCTGACATCCTTTGATCTTTCGCGTCTACTCAGGATATCATCTCGAGGTCGTGTTCTTCAGGGCATCAAATGCAAATTAACAGAAAAATCGATCAAATGCAATTAATCTGTCCTACATATAAAGAGAAAATTAAGCTGGTGTTTTGTGACAAAACTTAAATCAGAAAGCCACAATGACATTTTGGTGTTATGTTAGGACAGGAAAGAAGGCCTATGTCCCCTGATCTCACAGTCGGAAGAACTACTAAAAGTTATTCATAATGTTAGTCGCTTGATCTCATTTCAGACAGTAATTCTAAATCTGTCCAAGTAATACTATTACATTTCTTCAGTCTCAAGTTTTTCTCTACATCTTGAAATTCTTGTAAGAGTGTACCCCAACCCTTTAATTCAAAATCACTTTTCAACACCTATTCACAAGTACCTCCCAATGGGTTTTATGCTTCTTTAATGTGGCATTTGTATTACTTAATTTTAAAATTAGGTCTTGAATATTTCTTACTATTTCAGATTTCGATAGGACATACCTGTCAATTAAAATAACCTTTGCCCCATTTGCTGAAAAACATAAGAATACAATGCCTTACCCACTTGGACATGGCAGACAGAACCTGCAAGAATCTCTCTGATCCAGCCAAAATCGGCAAGGTGGACTTTGACTCACATCCACAGCACTTCTTGATAGGGTCACCTGAGGACCTCCTTTTAAATATACACAGCCTCTGCACATCTGCCTCTCAAAGACCACTTATACCCAACACCCTCCGATTACAGCTGTGGAGCTCAGACAGCATGCGGGTTGTGTTTATTAACACTAGGAACTTGCTCCTATCTAACTTTGACTTGGTACTCATCATTCAACCTTCCTCCGTCCCCTCCCTCCACCCCCAGCAATTATTATTCTATGTTCAGACTTTTTTTTTAGTTTCCACACAACATATTGTCCACAAGATCCACACGTTTTTGCTGCAAATGATGGGATCTCTTTATGGCCAAGTAATATTCCACTGTCCACCACATTTTCTTTTTATCTAGTTATCTGTGGATGGGTACCTTGGCTGATTCCATACCTTGGCTATTGTGAATAGTGCTGCCATAAACCTGAAGAAGGCACTGCTTTGATATGATTTCATGTCTTTTGGATACACACCCAAACAGGGAAGCTGCAGGATCACATGTCAGTTCTAGTTCTAGTTTTTAAAGGACTCTCCGTAATATTTTTCTTACTGGCTGTATTAACTTATATTCCAACCAGCTGTGTATTAAAAGTCCCCCTTTCTCACCAGCACTTGTTACGCTGTGCCTTTTGGAACAGCCATTCTAACTGCGGCAAGGTGATACCTCATTGTGGTTTCTGATTTGAATCTCCTTGATGGCCAGTGATACTGAGCATTTTTTCATATATTTGTAGGCTATTAGTCATTTATTTTCCCCAAAAAAGAGTAACAAGAGAGTATTACACAGTATCCTAGTTAATAAGGGTCTGGGGAAAAGGACGTAGTCATGAAGAACTTTTCTGGAATAAAAATTTGGCAGCAAAATTCCAACATGTAAATAAATATACCTGGAGACTTTGCAAGTCCATTTCTTGAACCTAGTCTACAAAGAAGCCACACACATCTTTGGACATTTGTACATACAAATGGGAAAACTGGAACCATCTTAAATTTTTATCAATTTCAAAAAAGGAATGATTAATTATGCCACATCTATACTGTGTCAATATCATGTTGCAGTAATTAAGAATGAAAAAGAATCTGTATGTACAGTAGACATACAAGTGTTTTTATGGAAAAAAAAGGCAAGCCGCTTATTAAATTCAGTCATCTGACTTTCTGTAAGAAAAAAAAATATATAACTTATATGCAGAGAGAAAGGCACAAACTTCCTTAGATGTGGCAGTAAAAGGATGGAGAGGGATCATTTAGAAACTTTTGCATTATTTGGATTTCTCTTTATTAGGTACCTCTTCTAGAATTAAAAAAAATTGTGTCAAATACTGAGCCCTAATGCTTAATAAACTCCTCAGAATTTCCTCTCCAAACTGAAAAATCTACCAGGATAATTAAGGAATACTTCAAAGAACCTTCCCTAAGATAGCACTTAAGAATCAACATTCTTGAAATTTCTGAAACCATGATGATGTAAAGTTCAAGGTCAACTTATATTTGCACCTATACATTGAAATTATTAACATGAATATATCCAACGGCTAGGAACTCATAACATCTTTATATTGTATAAGCCAACATCATTTTAATCATCAAAATTAGGCTGTTAGCTTCATAATAGAGAAAATACTTTCAAGGTAATTTACACTGGTCTAAACAACCCCTCCAAGAATCCAGTCATATGATCCTAAGTACATGGCTTCCTCACTCATCAAGTCACACAAGTTAGGATAACCACACGGAGATTTATGAGAACTGGTACACCGCTGCAATCCATGAATTACCATCACTGCTGACACAGAACAAAATCACTTATACTATCCTTCCCAAATTTTAGAAGTTCTACTTTTCTCAGTAGTGAGATAACTGTATGAACAGGACCAAAAATAGGTCTAAAATACACAGTGGTTTCAATGTGCAGTATTAAAATTCAAAATCACACAAATACAAGAGAATGGACAGATCATAAGCTTTAAACAGCTTACTTCTCCCCATGCCCTTTTAAAGTTTTCATCTATGCTGTTCAGTGAATAATCGGCCAAATTATCTGGATTTAAAGGAACGACCTAGCAAATCAAACACTAAATTAAATCAAGAACTAAAAAAGAAATCAAGCTCAGTATCTGTAAAATGTTCATTGTTAGAAGTACAAATATTAATAGCTAATAAACTGGATTATGTTTAAAATTGCAAACTCACTACTATTTCATTTTTAATGGTTCTTTCAAGTCTGGCGCACTGGCAAACAGCATTGACGTTTTGTAGACAAGTTACCTTGGGGAAGAGAGCCGCCTCCTGTCTGGTTCCCTTCGTTTTCGTTCTAAGGATCGGCTCTTTGCTCTTCTACCTGGAGACAGAGTCCGAGACGGGGATTTGCTCTGCTTGGAACGCCTATCGTTGATGAGTGGAGACCTACTCCTCCTTGACTTATCACGCGGCCTGGGAGACAAACTTCTTCTTTTAGGACTGCGACCAGGTCTTCTGCTGGGGGACCTGTTTTCTTTCCCAGATGAAGCATCCTTAGAGGGTGACTTAATTGGCTTCTTTTCTTTATCAATTTCAGAACGTCTGGATCTTCTCTCTTTGGATCTTGATCTTCTGTCTTTGGATTTACCCCGTAAGTCAACTGGGGACCTTGACTTTTTACCTCGATCGCGACTCCTACTCTCATTTATAATTGGCGATTTTTTCCTATCTTTTGACTTGTTTTTGTCTTCGATTTTCACCTTATCGTCGGTAGGAGATCTGGCCTTCCCAACTTTCTCTTGAGACCGCCTTCTCAGGGTAGGTGATTTTGATTTTCTTGCTTGATCTTGAGATTTACTTCTTTTGGATGGACTTTTGGATTTTTTCCTTTCCTTTGACTTGCTCCTAGTCGCTTTCTCTTTAACCATTTCAATACCTCCCTTACTTTTCTTTTTATCCGACCTGTGTCTAGTCCGTTCTTTGGATCTGCTTTTACTTCGCTTTTTTGTACTGTTTTTATTGTCCACAAGTTCAAGTTTCCCCTTTGTACTTGAAGATCTAGTACTAGACCGATGTCCATTTCTCGCCTTTTCGTGAATCTCCCCTTCCTCCTCCGAGCCAGACTCGTAGCCTTGCAGGATGAGCCCCATCCCAGACTGGACCTTGCCTTCCAGTAGCTCATTGTCAAGTTCAGCTTTAATCAGGGCTCTCTGCTTTTCTAAGTCTTCTAGCAAAGCTAGATCGTCCAGCTTAGTTCTCTTTGCTGGAGACACACCTTCTTTGTCAGAAGCATCAACAGCCTCTTTCCTTTTGTGTTTCTTATGTTTATGCTTATGTTTGTGTTTTTTATCCTTGTCTTCTTCTGAGGAATGTTTATGTTTCTTGTGTTTACTTCTGTGTTTATGCTTCTTCTTTTTGTGACGACTGTGTTTATTTTGGGATTGGTCTTCTGATACTTCTCCATTTTCTTCATTCACACTCTTTTCAGAATTATCAGCATCCTCCATCCTATAAATGCACAACTCATGTTAAAGTCACACTTATCCAATATTCAGTCAGAACAACATAACAGTAATGACAGGATACACCTAAGTCACTACGTGCAATGAGTCACTAACGTTGTCAGAAGAGCTCCAGACATCTATTTCAAGAAGGTCTACGACAAGAACCGATCTGCGTGTTCCGGTGTATATACCTATATACCTCCCTAAGGGTTAGAACTGCAGAGAAGTAACCAGGAGTTAGGACTTGGCTGCAGCTGCCACTCTCCAACCACATGACATGACGCTGCACCAAACAGAAGGACTTTTTCTAGGTCAACTAGCAGTCTAATATCAGCAGTTTCACATGGTTCAGCCCAATGTCTCTTCAGTAAGTTATTCAATCCCTCTGAATTCCAAATGAGAAATTAGTTTCCAAAAATATGTGTAGTTAGTAAGCGCTATACTGACAGAAAAAAAATTTAAGGGGTAGGGTGTTTCTTTGCTTTCAAAATGTTTAGGTTATGCTCAGTTAATGAATTTAGGATTCTAAATTAATTTATCAGGTTCTAGGTGCTTAGTAATTTCAGATTAAATACAGGTCTAATTACAATACAGATGCTCAATCTGAAATGGGGTTATGTCCCAAAAAACCTGTATTAAATACTGAAAATATTAAGTTTAAAACTTCATTTCATAATGTGTTCAACCTACTGAACATCATAGGTTAGCAAAATAGTATTTAACTTCCCCTTTAAAACTATTCCATAATAAATCATCACATCATAGAATATGAGATCAAAAGCAAACGTGCCATATACTTCAAATAGTTCTTTGTGAGGTAAAAATTCATAGTCTATTCACCACTCTCAACAGTTCTTAAAAACCACCAACTACACGTGGACATTAATTAATCAGGAGGCAGGAAAGTGAATATGTCTAAGGCCAACACCTATTTCCCTCGTGGAAACTGTAGTCCAGCAGGAAAGAAAATCCTGTAGAACAACCATGAAACATCGGGGAAGAGCCATGACAGACACAAATAAAGGTGCTCCAGGAACACTGAAGGATATTTTGAGAATGGTCAGGAAAAGTGCTTCATAGATCACAGGGGGAAAAAAAAAACAATTATTTGTTAAACTAAAGCTATTTATGGGGAAGAGAGGAAACATTTATCGGGAAGGGATAAGTATAAAGAATGGTTGAGAAACACTGTTCTGAAGAATGAGTAAGGAACCAACCACAAGGGGAAAGGGGCATTTCAGAGAAGGAAAGCAGGTGTCAAAACCCACACCTTATACAGCAAGCTACAAGACGCGCACTGCCAGGGTATCAAACTCATGGAATAAACTAACAAGTGGATGACAAGACAAAGTGAGGGATCCTGGGATTGAGTTGAGAGGACTAGAGGTCCCCAGAGTCACGGAGGCCCAAGAGCTGCAGCGCCGTTGCTGGCTGGGTTGCAGTAACGACACGCTACTTCCGGGAATTATGGCAGAAGTCGGGGTATACAGCCTGGTCCTCTGGCCAGGTCTCATGTCTTCGGTAAGCCATGAAAAATTATTAGCTGACAACAATGAGTGTAGGAAACACAGCTACGTGGCAGCCTGCCAATCTTTATCTGCTATGTTGGACTACACAGAAGAGGAAGGAGGATCATAAGGGATGTGTACACAAAGCTGTATCCTCTGGCAAAAATCAGGCCTAAATCTCTCTAGAAGGAGTATGAGGAGACACACGTAAAGAGTAATGTCCCACGGATCATCAATGTTTCTGAAACACTTGGGGAAAAATGCAGTATTTCTGCATTACAAACAAACAAAACCTAGGGGCCAGGCTGTGGCACAGCAGGTTAAGCTGCTGGCAAGGGTGGCTCTCAGAATGGAGTGCCAGTTTGAGTCCTGGCTGCACGCTTCCAATCCAGCTCCCTTATAATGTACTAGCAGGCAACAGACTGGGCACCTGCCCCCCATGCGCAAGACCCAGAAGGGGCTCCTGGCTTTAGCCTGGCCCAGACTTGGCGTTGCGGCCATTTGGAAAGTGAGCCAGCATCTCTACCTGTTACTCTGCCTTCCAAATAAGTAAATAAATCTTAAAAACAAAACAAAAAAACAAAAAACCCACAGATTTAAGTCGAATATCCAAGGACATCTCAACTCCGCCGATAAAGTACAACACTGTAGTCATCCAGCTTAACTCAAAGAATTGCTGAGTGATTAAGCAGTCCCAGAACCATCTCCTTCTAGATACACAGTGGTGGTCAAGTTCGAGATCTCCAAGGTAGCTCAACCAGAAAGAAGAGACAACAACAGTACCTACCTGCAAGGCACTCAGACGTAACAGGTGTTAAATGCTTAGACTAGTGCTCAGCAAGAATCAAGTGATCGCAAAGCAAGCTGTTACTACTGTGCAGCGGATAACCCCACTCATTCACCACCGCTGGGAAGCTGACAGAACCCTGCCAGAGTGTGGACTCCGAAGTCAAGTCATGCCTTGAACATGACACAGCTATCACCATCTGGGGTAAGCTGCTCCCCCTGCCTCAGCTTCTCCAGCCCTGAAAACTGAGGAGGACGCTGTCAACAAGTCACAGGTTTGTCATGGTAATCACATGGCTTCACAGGATAAAAGTCTGCCCCATCTGTGCTCAAGAAGCGCCACATGACAGATGAGTTACCGAGGAGCAGGAGGTTTGAGGGCTAGGCTAAGGTCACACATAATCAAGTCCGTGCGCAGGCTGGTATCACATTCCAAGTCAGCCAGAGCAGCTCATCCACCTGCTCAGACGCTCTCAAAACGTCAGACTCTTCATGAAACCTGATGGCTGCTCCCACCTCAAGTAAAAACTAAAATGCTTTCCAAGGCCCTGTACTTACCTGCGCAACTTGCCCAACGCTCGGCCCCGCTCCAGCCACACGGCACTCCTTGGACAACAGGTGACCTGTCCCCACAGGGCCTGGGTGCTACCAACGTTCTTACTGCTTCTCGCCAGGAATGCCTTCCGAGACACACACTGCTGCTCCTCCTGCCCACCTCAATGTCACCTTCTCAACCACTCATTTCCATCACAACTCTCACCCTACACACGGTCCCCTTCTATGCTTGATTTTTCTCCAAGGCAGTTGGCAGCACCTAATGTATTGTGGATCATAACAGAAGCACTAGGAGAGCAACAATTTTTATCTGTTTAGTCACTGCTCTATTCCTAGGGCCTGGAAGATTATCTAACTTGTAGTGGGTTAAATAATAATGCATATTGACTACAACTACAAGCTGTATTCATGAAGAACAAAGCTGTTTTTCACTACCTATCACAGACTCACAGTTTCTCAAAGTTGACTTTGCTTTTGCTGTTCAGTGCCCCACACAGCACATTCCTATCTGCCGAACATGCAATAACGATGATTTAAATGTAATCACCTCGTCCCCAAATTAAAATCTGGCTTTTGAATCTTCATCTTATCTAATGCTCTCCATAGACAATTTGCAAGTTTTCTGAGTTTCAATTCAAAATTCTTAAACAGTTTACAAAGAGAAAATAATTTCCTTCAACAGAAAATCTAGTTCCGAATTGCTTCTGGGAGTTGGGCTGTCCATCAAGATGCCCAGAGTTCCTGTGTCCAGTCATTCTAACAAGTGACTGGACAGCACATCAAGAATAATGGCCCAGGAGTGCAGTGGAGGATGGCCCAGGTGCTTGGGCCCTGCACCCCATGGGGAGACCAGGAAAAGCACCTGGCTCCTGGCTCCTGCCATCGGACGAGCGCGGTGCGCCGGCCGCAGCGCGCCGTCCGCGGCGGCCATTGGAGGGTGAACCAACGGCAAAAGGAAGACCTTTCTCTCTGTCTCTCTCTCTCTCTCACTGTCCACTCTGCCTGTAAAAAAAAAAAAAAAAAAAAAAGAATAATGGCCACATCCTGATCAAAGAGCCTAGGCTCCACTGGGCCAATTAAGTCTACCCTAACAATCCCAGAGTCCTCTCACACCAGGGCTAGGCACAGGGCAAGCCTTCACCCTTCCCAGCTATCTCCTGAAGCAAAGTTCACAGAAAAACAACAACTCACGCTTGATTAGGTCAAGCAAGAAAACTCGAATTCAGTGAATCAGTGGCATAACACGTCACAATGAGCCTGTGGAAAAGACAGTTACAAATAGGTTCACTAAGAGTTTCCTTCTAAGCTCTAGGTAAAGGTTTGTTAAATCTGATGGTCTGCTTAGGCAGTTTAAATTGTCAATTCAGGCCATCTAATTTCATACATCTGAATTTACACTTCGACAGTTACATGCTGCAATTATTTAGCACCACATGTTCAAAGTGCAGGTGTGTACACCAACTTGGTCCACAGCAGGTCAGTCCTAAAGCAAGTATTTACTGCGAACCTACGAAGTACTGGGTCGCACTTGGAATCACATGACTTGGGAGCAAAGCTGAGTGGCGACTGCAGACAACATGGGATGTTTAACAGGGCTGGTTCATTTGTTCCCTTTCACTTCCAAACAACCAGGTGTTGGAGCTTCTGGCACAATGAAAGTAGTCATGCAACAACTTTATAAAGTGATCGATCACCAACAACCAGTATTATTTAATTTCCCTTTCACATATTTTCCCCAAGAATAGACTTAATTTGGAAAACATTTGATTTATGCTTTGAAAACACAGAGTATTTACTAACTGAAATTTGTGTGATGAGCAAGTTGTCAAGCCAAACAACTCTTCAAAAATTTAATGGTGAGCAAAGGGACAGACTACTCGTTTACAAGGAAAATGATTAACTCGGCTTCTCTGGCAAATCAGCGCACTTTAAATACACAATTGAAATTAATGCAAAGTAAAAATGAGAATCAACCCAAAAGACCAAGTAATCTTAAAAGAGACCTCCTATCTGCCCCCTTTTCCAAATCAGGTTGGGTATTAGTTTCAATGAATTCGAAACGACCCATCCAAAAAAAAATCTTTCTGGGACACTGGATAGAAATAAGAACTCCCTTTATTTACTCAAAGGGGGGGGGGGGAGAAAGACCTGCACCCACAGGTTCACTCTGAAATGCCTGCAACAGCAGCCGAGCTAGCAGCCAGAATCTTCGGTGGGGGGGCAGAAGACCCAGGTAGCCCACCCATCACCGCTGGCTCCCGGGGCAAGCGTCAGAAGGAAGTCAGAAGTGGAGAGCAGTGACTCACCCCGCCATGGGATGTGGAATGCAGGTGCCCAAAAAGGTAACTTGAAATGCTGCACCCAATGCCGGCCCCCTAAAGCGGGATTTTAAAAAGCAGCAGTAACGTGCAGAGGTGGACCAGCTCCAGGGCAGCAGGACTCGGTGCAACCCTAGTTTCTTAATATCCATATGTTTCAGCTTGCACCAGCAACTGTAGCCACCTCCAGGGGCTGCTGCAAGGGTTAAAGCAGTCAGTGTTCACAGCTTTCCGAGCGTGCAAGCAAGCTCAGAGGGGCTGAACTGGACCACACTGAAGGGCGCTCAGAACCGTTAACTTACTCATCTTTATTTCGTTGAGAGAGGAGCTTCAGAGAAAGCGATCTTTCACAGGCTGCTGCTTCACTCCCCAAACGACCCCCAACAGCTAAGACTGGGCCTGGGGTCTCTCCCGGGGGCTGCAGGGGCTCGGTGCCTCCGCAGAAAGCAAAGGGCGAGGCCCCACGGGACCCCAGGCAGCGCCTCATCGGATGCGGCCAGCGGGAACATCCGCCCCGCACACTCTTCCCTCCATCCTCACTCTACAAAACTTCTGCTTCGAAAAGCTCTCTCATCGCGACCGCTCCGCCCGGGCACACCCCGTGGCAAGCCCAGTGCGTGCTCTCGTGTCGAACTGGCCGTCCTCCAGGACGCTCCGCTCCACGAAGCCAGGGCGCGCACAGGCCCCAACACTCCACGGGCAGCCCGGTGCCCCCGGCCATCTCGGCGCAGGGGCCTGGACAAGGATGCTCGTCATCATCATCACTGGGGAGCCTCAGCCAGCCCTCTGAACCCAACAGACGGCCACGGCACCCCAGGCTCGCAGGTGCAAAGGGCGGTCGCCACGGAAACACCGTCTGGGCCCCTTCTGGCTAAGGCTCTCGTTCTGAGTCTTCCTAGCACAAGCAGCAGTGTGCGCTGGGCAGCGGTCGGCCGTGGCAGCCCACGCCTGCTCTCCCCGGCCGCACGGGCTCGCTCACCAGCCCAATTACAGGCGCCAAGCGGTTTGGCTTGGAAGCGGCCGGCACGTCCCACGACTTCCTCCAGCCGTGCTCGGAAGGCGCGCCCAGGCCTCCTCGCCCGGAGGCTCTGCCTTAACTTTGCCGCAAGTTTGCAAGTCGGCAATTGGGCAGCCAGCAAGACGGAGGGCGCAGAGGGAGAGGAAAGGACAGACAGAGAGACAGCGGGTGCTGGCGGAGCAGCCGGGGTGCGCAGGCGAGGCTGCCCGGCCCCGGGGTGCTGGCGGCCGCCCCGCACCCAGCCGCCCCGCACCCAGCCGCCCCGCACCCAGCCGCCCCGCTCGGCCCGGCCGGCAGCGGAGGGCGAGCTCCCCGCCGCGGCGGCCGCCACGCGCTCCAGGCCTGCAGGGGCCGCTCGCGCCGGTCCTCCCGGGGCAGCGACGCGCGGCCAGGCCGCGCCGGGCGCCGGGCCGCCCGCCCGAAGGCAAAGTTTGGCTGCCGCCATCGGGCCTGAACTTTCCCGCCCGCCCGGCCGCGCGGGGGCCCGCCGCGTCCCTGTCGGCGGCCGCCCGGCCCCGGGCTGCGGCCTCCGCCCGCGGGAGCCCAGGACTCACTCCGGCTGTTCCCGCAGCGACGGGGCCTCCGCGGCGGCCATCTTGAACTTCCTGACTCCTCGGCGGCGGCGGCGGCAGCGGCGCCCCGGACGGCAGGACCCACTGAAGTGGAGGAAGAAGGAAAAGAGCCGTCGCGCATGTGCAGACGGCGCAGGGGCGAGCGGCGCTGAGTCCGCGCTAAGAAACCGGATGCAAAACCCTACATCCGGGGACGAGCGCGGGGCGTCGTGACGCCACTTCCGGGGCGCCGGGGGCGGGGCCTGCGCGGGCTCGGGGCGCGTCAGCTGCCGGCGTCCTCCTCCGGTGGCCGCGGAGGGAGCGGGGCCCGGAGTCGGGGTGCCCGAGTCTCGCTCCCCGCGCGGGTCTCGCCTGCGGCCGACTGCTGAGTGGGGCGCTCCGCGGCCCGGGCGCCCCTCTGCCCTGCGTGCGACTCCTCGACGTCGCTACGTGGCGATGGAGACCGGATTCCGACTCCGGAAAGCCACGTTTAGAATTGGCCAAACTAAGCTTGATTTTTTTTTTTTTTGAGACCATAGGGAAAATAAAGTTTCAAAAAGGGACAGGGCCGGCGCTGTGGCGCAGCGGGTAACGCCGCCGCCTGCAGGGCCCGCATCCCAGACGGGCGCCGGTTCGAGTCCCGGCTGCTCCACTTCCGATCCAGCTCCCTGCCGTGGCCTGGGAAGGCAGTGGAGGGTGGTCCTGGTCCTTGAGCCCTGTCCCTGGGCCCTGCACCCGCGTGGGAGACCTGGAGGAGGCTCCCGGCTCCCGATCGGTGGGGGTGAGCCAAGGAAGGAAGGCCTCTCTCTCTGCCTTTCGAACAAATAATGCGTCTTCAGGAAAAGAAAGGGACAAACACTTCTGTTCGGAGGGTGCGCGCGACGTTCGTCCAGGCTGCTGTGATGTCGCACCCAGCAGGGCTCCCTGAGTGCAGTCAGAGCAAACACACGCTTGTTCAGTCGTTCAGCGAACGTTACGCGTGGAACCACCCGGCCGACCTGTCACTCGAGCTGGCCCGTCCTTCCGGGGCGGAGGTCCCGCCCCCGGAAGTCCCTGGCCGCGGCGGGCCCGCCACTCAGGGAGGCGCATGCGTACTTGCGTTCTGGGCGGGGACGAAGAGGGAGGCGGTCGGGCGCCCCGGGGCGGCGGCGTCTCGTGTCTCCGCCCCGGCTCCGGGCTCCGGCGAGCGCGTGGGCGGCTCGCTCCCGGCCCAGAAGTCGGTGTTCAGGCCGCGTCGGACGCGGACCCGCTGACGACGGCCTAGACCCGCCTTGCACCGCACTCGGGCGGACCCGGCCTGATTCGCCCTTGGCCGCAGGACGTCTGCCACGCGCGCCGTGTCCCGTGGGGACGTGCCGGGCGGTGGAGAGCAGGTGCACGGGAGCCCCTCCTGCGCCGGCCCGGCTGCGCGTCCGCGCGAGGGTGCCGGGCCTGCCGCGCGTGTCCGCTGCCGACCGCGAACCACGGGGCCTCGGGGCGCGGAGCAGCGTCGCATGGCAGGTGGGGACGGCGCGTGTCCGTCACCCGTGGGAGGGCGGAGTGCAGGGCGGGCGGCGCGTGTCCGTCACCCGTGGGAGGGCGGAGTGCAGGGCGGGCGGCGCGTGTCCGCTGCCGACCAGGTTCGGGACGGCGTGTCCGTCACCCGTGGGAGGGCAGAGTGCACGGCGGGCGGCGCGTGTCCGTCACCCGTGGGAGGGCGGGGTGCAGGGCGGGCGGCGCGTGTCCGTCACCCGTGGGAGGGCGGAGTGCAGGGCGGGCGGCGCGTGTCCCCTGCCGACCAGGCTCCGGGACGGCGTGTCGGTCACCCGTGGGAGGACGGAGTGCAGGGCGGGCGGCGCGTGTCCGCTGCCGACCAGGCTCCGGGACGGCGTGTCCGTCACCCGTGGGAGGGCGGAGTGCAGGGCGGGCGGCGCGTGTCCGCTGCCGACCAGGCTCCGGGACGGCGTGTCCGTCACCCGTGGGAGGGCGGAGTGCAGGGCGGGCGGCGCGTGTCCGTCACCCGTGGGAGGGCGGAGTGCAGGGCGGGCGGCGCGTGTCCGTCACCCGTGGGAGGACGGGGTGCAGGGCGGGCGGCGCGTGTCGGGAAGAGCGCCCGGGTACTGCAGGCTCGGTTCCTCTCGTGTTTGTTGGCCGGGGACTGTGCACCTTGCGTATTTTCCATGCAGTTTCTGCTTCGGCGCCGGAGCTGAGGGATTTGATCGCAGCGTTCCATGTTTTATTATGTAATGCACGAATTAGAAGTGATGTTTGTACAAGAAACAATAAAACTGCATGGCTCCCACCAGTAGGTAATTATCATTCACTGTGTGTGTGTGTGTGTGTGTGTGTCCCGTTTTTAAACGCGGGATATTAGAAATTCGGCTCAATAGCTTTCTGAGGTCAGCAGCCTGAACGACGGGAGCAGGGAGATGAGGGAGCGGGACCAGAGGACTTGCAGGTGCCCGAGGGGTGACTGATTAGGGACGGTCCGCGACCGCACAGGGAGCCTCGGGACACGGCCTCCAGCCGCGTGAGCCGGCAGGTGCTGGGTTCAGGATGTGTTCTGGAGCGGAGGTTGGCTCGGGATGGGCTGTGGTGGTGGGAGAAGGCGGCTTGAGCGGCGGGATGCGGTGGCCCCTCCGGTCTGAAGGCGGTGGGTGGAGATGCGGACTTGGTCCCTGCCCGCCAGGTCTGGGCCCGGGACCCCAGTGCCCTCGTGTGGTCCGTCCCTTCATCTCTGTGCCGGCTGCTGCTCTGTGGGTACAGGAGTGGCTAGGGCGTACCTGTCTAGAGGGCTGATTCCCCCTCTGGTAACATGTTCTGTTCTAAAGTGGATTTTGCCGGATACTGGCACACCATTCCAGCTTTCTTGTGGTTGCTGGTCTGCACTGCTGGACCTAAAGTGTGCCTCCGGTACACATCATATAGCTGGGTCTTTTTTTTTTAAATCTAATCTGATAATCTCTGCCTTTTGATTGTAAATTAATTCACATGTAGTGCTGGTATTTATCGAGTTGGATTGCTGTCTCCGGCTTTGTTTCTTCTATCTTTTGTCCCCTGTCCCTTTATCGCCCTCTCTCGTGTTTAGTGAGTATTGGGTAATGCGGCGTTTAGTTCTCCAGTGATTTTTTTTTCCCAGTTATTTTCTTAGGAGTTATTGTAGGGCTTACGATGTGTAAGGGGTCTTGAAAAAGAAAATATGCATTATCTTTTAATTCTTTTTTTCCATGAACTTTTTGAACTTCCTGCCTGTGTCGTGTCTGAGTAGAATCTGCTTTAGAATTATGCTAATTCCAGTGAGATGGAGAAGCTTTTTTCAACGTAGTTTTATTTGGTTTCCCTGCCTTCTTTTAGTGTTATGGTTATACGTGTTGTATCTAAGTGTTGTAGACCAAATAATACATTATTATCATTATTACTTTATGTCTTTTAAAGAGGATGGAAGTATATATTTATCGCTTCTGTCACATAAGCCTAATTTATCATTTCAATTTCTGTTTTGTAGATTCAAGCTACTCTGCAGTAATTTCTTTTTTAGGATTTATTTTAATTTATTTTATTTTTTTGAAAGAGTTACACAGAGAGACATAGAGAGAGAGAGAGGTCTTTCATCCGCTGGTTCACTCCCCAGATGGCCGCAACGGCTGGAGCTGCGCCGATCCGAAGCCAGGAGCCAGGAGCTTCCTCTGGGTCTCCCACGTGGGTGCAGGGGCCCAAGGACTTTAGCCATCTTCCACTGCTTTCCCAGGCCACAGCAGAGAGCTGTACTGGAAGAGGAGCAGCCGGGACTAGAACCCGGTGCCCCTATGGGATGCCAGCACTGCAGGCCAGGACTTTAACCCGCTGCGCCACAGCATCGGCCCCTGGAGTAATTTCTTTACCTCAGTACAGCCTTGCTCCTACCCAGCTCTTTAGTACTGTTACTAACAAATATCTTAACATTTCTTTGTGTTCCAGGCCTAGTATTGTACTGTTAGACATGGTACTACATAAGTTGCTCTTTTTTAAAAAGATTTATTTATTTATTTGAAAATTGGAGTTACAAAGAGAAAGGGATCGGGCCAGCATTGTGGCGCAACAGGTTAATGCCCTGGCCTTAAGCGCCATCCTGTATGGGCGCCGGTTCGAGAACCAGCTGCTCCACTTCCGATCCAGCTCTCTGCTGTGGCCTGGGAAGGCAGAGGAGGATGGCCCAAGTCTTTGGGCCCCTGCACCCATGTCAGAGACCCAGAAGAAGCTCCTGGCTCCTGGCTTCGGATCCGCGCTGCTCTGGCCTTTACAGCTAATTGGGGAGTGAACCATCGGATGGAAGACCCCCCTCCCCCGCCCCACCTGTCCTTTCTGTGTAACTCTGACTTCCAAATAAATAAATAAATCTTAAAAAAAAAAAAAAAAAAGAAAAGGCGAAACTGAGAGCTCTTGTGTCTGCTGGTTTTCTGTCCAAATGGCTAAAACGGCCAGCACTGGGCCAGGCCAAAGCCAGGAGCTTCATCCGGGTCTCCCACGTGGGTGCAGGGGCCCAAGCACTGGGCCATCTTCTGCTTTCCCAGGCCACAGCAGAGAGCTGGATGGGAAGTGGAGCAGCTGGGGCCTGTTTCAGGTGTGCATTGTTAAAACAGCTTTATTGAGGTATGATTTACATGTCCTCCACGTTAATATACATCTTAATGTTTGTTAGTAAGTTATGTAACTGTCAGCCATCGCCAGTTCTTCCCAGCCTTATTGAGGTACAGTTGACAGTATGGTAGATGTCCGAGATGTGCAGCCTGGAGTTTGGTCTGCATGTGAGATGATTGCACCTGTCACCTCACGTGATTCCCTTCTGTCTTTCCCTCCTGCCCTTCCTTCGGTGAGAAGAATTGAGAGCGCTCGTGGGAAACTGCAGGTCTATAATCCTTTATTGTTAACAGTGGTCACCACGCAGCACACCAGGTGTGCGGAATCTACTGCCATAGCTCCAGTGTGTATCCTCTGATCACCTGGTAACCAGTGCTTGTTCTGTGAGGCAGGCTTTTTTTTTTTAAAAGACGCTCTAACATTTTATTTTTTACTTTTCATTGTATTTGAAAGGCAGAGGCAGATCTCCCACCCTCTGGTCTATTCACCCAGTGCCCCAGCGGTGTGTTCTGCCTGTAAGTGAGGGCAGGCAGCGGTCTATTCACCCAGTGCCCCAGCGGTGTGTTCTGCCTGTAAGTGAGGGCAGGCAGCGGTCTATTCACCCAGTGCCCCAGCGGTGTGTTCTGCGTGTAAGTGAGGGCAGGCAGCGTGTTTTCCGTGTCTGCATAGTGTCCTCCATACTCAAGCGGGCACTCATGCTCACAGAGCTGTCTCCCTGGCCTCCTTCCTTATGTTCAGTCTCTTCCTGAACCAGGGACAGTGCTTCTAACATTTTGGTTGCAGGATCCCTTTATATATTTAAAATATATTGAGGGGCCGGCGCTGTGGTGTAGCAGGTAAAACCGCCGCCTGCAGTGCCGGCATCCCATATCGGCGCCAGTTGGAGTCCCAGCTGCTCCACTTCCCATCCAGCTCTCTGCTGTGCCCAGGGACAGCAGTAGAAGATGGCCCAAGTGCTTGGGCCCCTACCCCTGCCTCCTCCTCTCTGTAACTGCGCCTTTCAAATAAATAAATAAATCTTAAAAAAAATTGTTGAGGAGCTTTCATTTGGGTGTTATGTCTGTTGATATTTATTGTAGTAGAGATTAAAATTGAGAGATTTAAAAATACTAGTTTAAAATATCAATAATGACAAATTGCTTGTTAATATATATTGCACATTTTAATGAATAAAATATTTTCCATTGTATTTATCTGCATTCTGAAAATATGTGATTGCCTATTGGAGTGGAAGTATGAATTTGGAAACTTTTTTTTAAAGATTTTTTTATTCATTTGGAAGAGTTAGAGATTTTTTTTTAAAGAAGATTTATTTATCTTTTTGAAAGTCAGTTCACAGAGAGAGGAGAGGCAGAGAGAGAGAAAGAGGTCCTCCATCGATAGTTCACTCCCCAATTGGCCTCAATGGCCAGAGCTGCGCTGACCCAAAGCCAGGAGCCAGGAGCTTCTTCTGGGTCTCCCATGCGGGTGCAGGGGCCCAAGGACTTGGGCCATCTTCTACTGCTTTCCCAGGCCACAGCAGAGAGCTGGATCGGAAGTGGAGTAGCCAGGACTAGAACTGGTGCCCATATGGGATGCCGGTGCTTCTGGCCAGGGCTTTAACCCCGCTGTGCCACAGTGCTGGCCCAGGAGAGATCTTATGTTGGTTCACTCTCCATATGGCCACAATGGCCAGATCTGGGCCAGGCTGAAGCCAGGAGCCAGGAGCTTCACCTGGGTCTCCCACCTGAGTGCAGGGGCCTAAGCACTTGGCCCATCTGCTGCTTTCCCAGAAGCATTGGTTTGTAACGCTGGTTTGTACCGCTGAGAGCTGGATGGGAAGTGGAGCAGCTGGGACTTGAACTGGCACCCATGTGGGATGCTGGTGCCACAGGCGGCGGCTTTACCCCCAACCCACAACACCAACCCCCAGAAGTTGTCTTCTGAGTAAGTGTGTTATCAGTGTTTAAAAATTGGAAATATGTGGTATATGCATGTTTTATGGCTGACACTCTCTGTTCCAGAGCACCTTACAATGTTCATGGAAAAATTATCAGATTATTTTGATGCAAAAAATTTTGAAATCACTTATACAAGTATCATTGCCAATTTCGTTTTTAGTAGAATTATGTGACACACTCATTCATAAAGCATCTTACAAAGCTTGTGTGATGAAATTAGCCTTTGGCTTGCCCTCGGCCGAGGAAGGGTGAGAAAGAAGCCAGGACTCCTACGGTTCCGTCTGCGAATGTGAGGAAAGCAGTGAGGGCTTAGCTAGGGGTGCTGCTGCCGTGACCGCCCTGGGGTTGGACTCGAGGAAATGCTGAACTACGGCAGGAGAGGGAGCCTACTGCCAGTGTGACGGCGGGCAGGCAGGGGGGCTGTGAAAGCACAGCGGGCTCACCTGAGCAGGTGCAGGTACAGGTCACAGCGGGCTCACCTGAGCAGGTACAGGTCACAGCGGGCTCACCTGAGCAGGTGCAGGTACAGGTCACAGCGGGCTCACCTGAGCAGGTACAGGTACAGGTCACAGTGGGCTCACCTGAGCAGGTACATGTCACAGTGGGCTCACCTGAGCAGGTACAGGTCACAGTGGGCTCATCTGAGCAGGTGCAGGTACAGGTCACAGCAGGCTCATCTGAGCAGGTACAGGTCACAGCGGGCTCACCTGAGCAGGTGCAGGTACAGGTCACAGCGGGCTCACCTGAGCAGGTGCAGGTACAGGTCACAGCGGGCTCACCTGAGCAGGTGCAGGTACAGGTACAGGTCACAGCGGGCTCATCTGAGCAGGTACAGACACAGCGGGCTCACCTGAGCAGGTGCAGGTACAGGTCACAGCGGGCTCACCTGAGCAGGTACAGGTCACAGTGGGCTAACCTGAGCAGGTATAGGTACAGGTCACAGCGGGCTCACCTGAGCAGTGCAGGTACAGTTCACAGCGGGCTCACCTGAGCAGGAGCAGGTACAGGTCACAGCGGGCTCACCTGAGCAGGTGCAGGTACAGGTCACAGTGGGCTCACCTGAGCAGGTGCAGGTACAGGTCACAGTGGGCTCACCTGAGCAGGTGCAGGTACAGGTCACAGTGGGCTCACCTGAGCAGGTACATGTACAGGTCACAGCGGGCTCACCTGAGCAGGTGCAGGTACAGGTCACAGTGGGCTCACCTGAGCAGGTACAGGTACAGGTCACAGCGGGCTCACCTGAGCAGGTGCAGGTCACAGCGGGCTCACCTGAGCAGGTGCAGGTACAGGTCACAGTGGGCTCACCTGAGCAGGTACAGGTGCAGGTCACAGCGGGCTCACCTGAGCAGGTGCAGGTACAGGTCACAGTGGGCTCACCTGAGCAGGTACAGGTCACAGTGGGCTCACCTGAGCAGGTACAGGTCACAGTGGGCTCACCTGAGCAGGTGCAGGTACAGGTCACAGCGGGCTCACCTGAGCAGGTGCAGGTACAGGTCACAGCGGGCTCACCTGAGCTGGTGCAGGTACAGGTCACTGCGGGCTCACCTGAGCAGGTACAGGTCACAGTGGGCTCACCTGAGCAGGTACAGGTACCGGTCACAGCGGGCTCACCTGAGCAGGTGCAGGTACAGGTCACAGCGGGCTCACCTGAGCAGGTACAGGTACAGGTCACAGTGGGCTCACCTGAGCAGGAGCAGGTACAGGTCACAGTGGGCTCACCTGAGCAGGTGCAGGTACAGGTCACAGTGGGCTCACCTGAGCAGGTACAGGTCACAGTGGGCTCACCTGAGCAGGTACAGGTCACAACGGGATCACCTGAGCAGGTGAAGGTACAGGTCACAGTGGGCTCACCTGAGCAGGTGCAGGTCACAGCGGGCTCACCTGAGCAGGTGCAGGTACAGGTCACAGTGGGCTCACCTGAGCAGGTACATGTACAGGTCACAGCGGGCTCACCTGAGCAGGTGCAGGTACAGGTCACAGCAGGCTCACCTGAGCAGGTACAGGTCACAATGGGCTCACCTGAGCAGGTGCAGGTACAGGTCACAGTGGGCTCACCTGAGCAGGTACATGTACAGTACACAGCGGGCTCACCTGAGCAGGTGCAGGTACAGGTCACAGTGGGCTCACCTGAGCAGGTACAGGTCACAGCGGGCTCACCTGAGCAGGTGCAGGTACAGGTCACAGCGGGCTCACCTGAGCAGGTACAGGTACAGGTCACAGCGGGCTCACCTGAGCAGGTACAGGTCACAGCGGGCTCACCTGAGCAGGTGCAGGTCACAGCGGGCTCACCTGAGCAGGTGCAGGTACAGGTCACAGCGGGCTCACCTGAGCATGTACAGGTCACAGTGGGCTCACCTGAGCAGGTACAGGTCACAGTGGACTCACCTGAGCAGGTACAGGTACAGGTCACAGTGGGCTCACCTGAGCAGGTGCAGGTACAGGTCACAGCGGGCTCACCTGAGCAGGTACAGGTCACAGTGGGCTCACCTGAGCAGGTGAAGGTACAGGTCACAGTGGGCTCACCTGAGCAGTACAGGTCACAGCGGGCTCACCTGAGCAGGTGCAGGTACAGGTCACAGCGGGCTCACCTGAGCAGGTGAAGGTACAGGTCACAGTGGGCTCACCTGAGCAGGTGCAGGTACAGGTCACAGCGGGCTCACCTGAGCAGGTGCAGGTACAGGTCACAGCGGGCTCACCTGAGCAGGTGCAGGTACAGGTCACAGCGGGCTCACCTGAGCAGGTACAAGTCACAGTGGGCTCACCTGAGCAGGTACAGGTCACAGTGGGCTCACCTGAGCAGGTACAGGTACAGGTCACAGTGGGCTCACCTGAGCAGGTGCAGGTACAGGTCACAGTGGGCTCACCTGAGCAGGTGCAGGTAGAGGTCACAGTGGGCTCACCTGTGCAGGTACAGGTCACAGTGGGCTCACCTGAGCAGGTACATGTCACAGTGGGCTCACCTGAGCAGGTGCAGTTACAGGTCTCAGCGGGCTCACCTGAGCAGGTACAGGTCACAGTGGGCTCACCTGAGCAGGTACAGGTACAGGTCACAGTGGGCTCACCTGAGCAGGTGCAGGTACAGGTCACAGTGGGCTCACCTGAGCAGGTGCAGGTAGAGGTCACAGTGGGCTCACCTGTGCAGGTACAGGTCACAGTGGGCTCACCTGAGCAGGTACATGTCACAGTGGGCTCACCTGAGCAGGTGCAGTTACAGGTCTCAGCGGGCTCACCTGAGCAGGTACAGGTCACAGCGGGCTCACCTGAGCAGTACAGGTCACAGTGGGCTCACCTGAGCAGGTACAGGTCACAGTGGGCTCACCTGAGCAGGTGCAGGTATAGGTCACAGCGGGCTCACCTGAGCAGATGCAGGTACAGTTCACAGCGGGCTCACCTGAGCAGGTACAGGTCACAGCGGGCTCACCTGAGCAGGTGCAGGTCACAGTGGGCTCACCTGAGCAGGTACTGGTACAGGTCACAGTGGGCTCACCTGAGCAGGTGCAGGTACAGGTCACAGCAGGCTCACCTGAGCAGGTACAGGTCACAGTGGGCTCACCTGAGCAGGTACAGGTCACAGTGGGCTCACCTGAGCAGGTACAGGTCACAGTGGGCTCACCTGAGCAGGTGCAGGTACAGGTCACAGCGGGCTCACCTGAGCAGGTGCAGGTACAGGTCACAGCGGGCTCACCTGAGCTGGTGCAGGTACAGGTCACTGCGGGCTCACCTGAGCAGGTACAGGTCACAGTGGGCTCACCTGAGCAGGTACAGGTACCGGTCACAGCGGGCTCACCTGAGCAGGTGCAGGTACAGGTCACAGCGGGCTCACCTGAGCAGGTACAGGTCACAGTGGGCTCACCTGAGCAGGTACAGGTACAGGTCACAGTGGGCTCACCTGAGCAGTGCCGGTGCGGCTCACAGCGGGCTCACCTGATCAGGTGCAGGTACGGCTCCAGTGAAGCTGGAGTTCAGACTTCTGGCATAGGCATATCTCAGTCTGATGTAGATTTTGTATAATCACTGGAACTTTATATTTCTTGGATTTATCCTGCTCTGTTGCTAGCACTGTTCTAGACATCAGGAGAGCAAAGGTGGCCTGAAATAGAAAAGGTGTGCTCTTGTGTAGCTTACATTCTGGCTGGTAGGAAAAAAGCAGTTCAAAAGGCCTGGGGACAGTTAGGTTTGACTTTCGCCACAAGCTGCCCTGAGCCGTTGACGGCTGAACTGCACCTGGAATGAGACACAAAGGGAGCTGTGTGGCAGAGGCGCGTCGTGAGCATCAGCAAGTGTAAACACCCTGTGATGGGAACAGGGTTGATGCATTCAAGAGACAAGGTCCGCCTTCCGATTAGAAAGGTTGCTCTGGTTTATAGGATCATGGTACAGCAGGAGATAAAGTGAGCTCATGTTGTGCATTTAATTCTCCTGGAAGATCTCTGCGCGACTTTGGTCCACTGCACTAACGCACTGTGCATGCGTTCACTTTACAGCCTCACTCGTGAAATGTCAGTTTACGGGCCCGGGTTACTCCTGGCACTCCCCCTGTCCGGGTCCTTGGGCTCCTCCTCCTTCGTGTTCCCCTGCAGGCTTGGTCCTGAGCCCCTTGTGTTCTCACTCAGTGCTCTAGGTTACTGGTGTCCACTATTTTGTCTTTATGTGTTGACTACTTGCGTATCTCATAAATATCCTAAACCTGGGACCAGTGTTGTGGTGCAGTGGGTTAAGCCTCCACCTACAATGCAGGCATCCCACATGACCCGGGGGCGAGTACCAAATTCTGGCTGCTCCACTTCGATCCAGCTCCCTGCTAATGCACCTGTGAAAGCAGTAGACGACGGCCAACTGCCACCCACATAGGAGACCGGCTTCAGCTCAGCTCATCCCAGGCCCTGTGACCATGTGGGGAGTAGACCAGCAGATGGAAGATCTCTCTGTCTCCCTCTCTTTCTGTAACTGCCTTTCAAATAAATAAATCCTTTTTAAAAAGTTTTTTTAAATATTTTATTTATTTATTTGACAGGTAGAGTTACAGACAGTGAGAGAGAGACAGAGAGAAAGGTCTTCCTAACGTTGGTTCAGCCCCCAAATGGCCACAATGGCCAGAATTGCGCTGATCTGAAGCCAGGAGCCAGGTGCTTCCTCCTGGTCGCCCATGCGGGTGCAGGGCCCATGGACTTGGGCCATCCTCCACTGCCTTCCCGGGCCACAGCAGAGAGCTGGACAGGAAGAGGAGCAACCAGGACTAGAACCAGCGCCCATAATGGATGCTGGTGCCATAGGCGGAGGATTAACCTAGTGTGCCACGGCGCCGGCCCTTTAAAAAGTTTTTTTTTTAACTAAACATGTCTAAAACGGAATCCCCAGTCCTCTTCCCCTCTGCATTGACTCTGCTGTGGTCCTCATCTCAGTGCATGCCGCCTTCATTCAGGTTTCTCAAACCAGTCTACATCTAGTTCCTCTTCAGGTTCTGTCCACTTGCACCTTTAACCGAATCCACCCATTTTTTTTCTTTTTTCTGATTCTGTCATCACCGGCGTCGTCCAGGCCACTGTTTTGTGGGAACTCCTGCAGTGGCTTCCTTCGGGATTTCTCTGCTCCTGCCCCTGCCATGCTTAAGCCGTTCTCCACCTGGAACTGGAGTGAGCTTTTTGTTTTTTGTTTTTTGACAGGCAGAGTGGACAGTGAGAGAGAGAGAGAGAGAGAAAGGTCTTCCTTTTTCCGTTGGTTCACCCCCAATGGCCACTGTGGCTGGCGCGCTGCAGCCGGCGCATCGCGCTGATCCAAAGCCAGGACCCAGGTGCTTCTCCTGGTCTCCCATGGGGTGCAGGGCCCAAGCACTTGGGCCATCCTCCACTGCACTCCCGGGCCACAGCAGAGGGCTGGCCTGGAAGAGGGGCAACCGGGACAGAATCCGGTGCCCCGACCGGGACTAGAACCTGGTGTGCCGGTGCCGCAGGCAGAGGATTAGCCTGTTGAGCGCCGGCCTGGAGTGAGCGTTTGCGATGTTGAGTTAGAGTGTATCACTGTCCTGCTTGAAACCACTAGCAGGACTGCAGTGCTTCAGATGTGACCCCGCTTTTGAACATGGCCTGAATGCCTTCATGGTTTTATTTTATGATTTATTAATTTATTTGAAAGGCAGGGGCCGGCGCTGTGGTACAGTAGGTTAATCCTCTGCATGTGGCGCCGGCATCCCATATGGACACCGGGTACTCCACTTCAGTCCCGCTCTCTGCTGAGGCCTGGGAAAGCAGTGGAAAATGGCCGAAGCCCTTGGACCCCTGCACCCACATAGGAGACCAGGAAGCAGCTCCTGGCTCCTGGCATCGGATCTGCGCAGCTCTGGCCATTGCAGCCATTTGGGGAGTGAACCAACAGAAGACCTTTCTCTCTGTCTCTCCCTCTCACTGTCTGTAACTCTACCTCTCAAATAAAATAAATAAAATCTTAAAAAAAAAAAAAAGGAAGAGTTACAGAGAGGCAGAGAAAGAGGGAGGTCTTCCATCTGCTGGTTCACTCCCCAAATGGCCACAATGGCTAGAGCTAAGCCGATCTGAAGCCAGGAGCTTCTTTCAGGTCTCCCACATGGGTACAGGTACCCAAGGACTTGGGCCATCTTCTACTGCTTTCCCAGCCCATAGAAGAGAGCTGGATCGGAAGTGGAGCAGCCAGAATAGAACCGGTGCCCATACGGGATGCCGGCACTGCGGGCAGCAGCTTTACCTGCTGTGCCACAGCGCAGCCCTGTGCCTTGATGGTTTAAGCAAGCCTCGGGTTAACCCTGAAGCTGCCATGCTCCTTCCTATCTTAAGGCTCAGGGTGTTCGCTACTTCTGCTCCCTGGACTTCTCTTTCCTCACTCACCCACTTCCCATGTTGGCTTCAATGTCAGTTTCCCGACAGCCTTTCTCCAAATACCAGCCCTCTCTCCGGTCCTACAACTTTCTTAACCCATTCTGTTACTTTCCCTAACAAGCCTTGCCAGACTTTTGTCAGTGTGTTTGATGCATCTTCTGTCTCCTTGGAAGCTAAGCTACATGACATCAGTTCCTGTCTCTTGTTCGTCCTTCCAGACCTCGCTCCCAGCACAGTCCTTCCAGAGTAGTGGGCGCCTGTGCAACATGGTGGTTGGTGAATGAGTGTAAGAAGACAGGAGCCTGAATGAACGCGGTATCACAGGAAATAGCGAAGATGGCCTGAGGAGCTAAACCCTTTGCGAGCTAGCCATGGGTGTGTGATGGAGCTACCTGGGAGGAGGGACCCAGGGAATACCGTTAGTGAGTACACCAGCAACCTTAGGGTTTTGTTTTTTTTTAAGTTTTATTTTATTTATTTGAAAGGCAGAGTTACAAAGAGAGAAGACACAAAGATCTTCCATCTGCTGGTTCACTCCCCAAATGGCCGTAATGGCTAGGGCTGGGCCAGACCAAAGCCAGGAGCCAGGAGCTTCTTCCAGATCTGCCACGTGGGTGCAGGGGCCCAAGGACTTGGGCCATGTTCTATTTCTTTACTAGGTGCATTAGCAGGGAACTGGATTGGAAATGAAGCAGCCAGGTCTTGAACCAGTGCCCCTGTGGGATGCCAGCACTGCAGATGGATGCTTAACCTACTATGCCACAACATGGGCCCCCAGCCCTAGGATTGTTACAAAAGTTGTGGTAGCTGCCCAACGCGCAGGAACGTGTCTGTGGACACGGTATGCCTCAGTGGGACCCACGGCTTTTCCTGGCCCTGGTGAAGCGAGCCAGTGAGGTCTGGCTCTGAGGATCCAAGTGCTCCGTCCCGGTGAGGGAGCCTGGAGAAGCCGCCTCATGTCAGCCCTCTGTTGAAGCCCACTCATCCAGGTCAGATGCTCTCCATCAACACAGAGCTACACACTTTCCTGACACTGACGTCCCGAGATGAAGAGAGGCACAGCCTTGTGAAAGCCGGACTAGCGAGCGAGACAACTGCCTACAGTGAAACTTAAAGTGGTGCTGGTCTTCATAGCTCGTGCTGAGACTTGATCAGGTCTGTCTGTCACACAGGTCCAGGCAGTCTCTCCCGAGAGAGGTATAGCCACGAGCAACAGACCAGAAAGCAGCGAATGAGAAGAAAGTTGAACCACTCACTTTGACTGTTTGATTCTGTCTTTAAAATGAGGCAACACTGCTTGAAACAAGAGAATAGGTTGAAATTCTGATTATGATTTTTATTCATACCTTTGTTGGAAATAAATGGGCTACATGATAGAATTTTGTGATTTTAGATAAATGTTTACATATGTACATATATATGTAACTGCATACCACAGAGATTAAATTGGAGGGTGATTAGTCATTTAAATAATTTATTGTAGGATCATATAAAGTCAAGATCTTAGTACATATCAACGATTCAATAGATAAAGCTTTCAGTTCTGCTCTACAAAAATCCACTGAGGGGCTGGCACTGTCATCTACTGGGTTAAGCTACCATGTGGGCACTGGTTTGAGCCCCAGCTTCTCCACTTCCGATCCAGCTCTCTGCTGATGTACCTGGGAGAGCAGCCAAGGACAGCCCAAGTGCTTGGGACTCTGCACCCATGTTGGAGACCTGGAGGAAGCTCCTAGCTCCTGGCTTCCACCTGGCCCAGCCCTAGCTGTCCAGCCATCTGGAGAGTGAATCAACACATGGAAGCCTTCTTTATTTTATTTATTTTTAAATTTTATTTGAAAGAGTTCTCCCACCCCCCTCTACTCCCTCCCATGCTCCGTAACTGCCTTTCAACATAAATAAAAATGTTTTAAAACATTCATCAGGTACCTCTTAAGTGCTAGTAATTTCCTTCCAGAAACTCACCTTTCATGTAGAATAGTTTGGTGCTTACTGCACGGGGCATGTGGTTGTTGGCTGGAGACTTCAGTGCATCCATGTGCATCCTCCATAAGAGGGCAGCAAAGGACCAGAATGAGTTTCTTACGTCATCTTGTAGCAGAGTGGTTCACATCCCAGACTTAATAGCAATCTCCCAAGAGTGAGGGAAAACAGGGCATGAGCGGGTTTTACTTAGTTTCTGGGCTGTCTTTCATACGGCCTGATGCACAGGTTATCCCACAGCAACGCCATGTCGATGTTGGCTCTGGGGCACAAAGTCCGAGTTTGAATCTTGGAAGCAGGACTTAAAAGCTTTGTAAGCTGGGAGATACCTGGTGATTCTGCTTGGCTTCCTCACATATTTAAAAGCAAGGAGTTGGGTGAGGGGCAGGACGAAGAGCAATGACTCCTTCACATGGTTTTAACAAACAGAATATTTGTCTTGAAGAGGTGAAAAATGGAAGATGGTGCTGGAAAAAACTGACCCAGACGCCTACCTGTCTTCAATGTTCAGTATTTACTTTAAAAATAAAAACAAAAATCCCTACTTAAGATCTGGTAAAAGGAAATGGGTATTACTGTCTGTAGCTACTTGTGTTTTTAATTACATGCATTCTTGTGTACCGGCCAGTTAGCATGTAGGCACATAATTAAAGCCAATTAAATGCATGTGAACACAGTCTCTTACTGTCTCTAGTGACATTTCATAAATCTGGTCACTAATGATTTCTATATGAATTAAATAATGGCTGAGACACTGGGTCTGTTTCAGCCTGTGTTCCTTCTTACAGTTGTACTGGGAAAACGGGTAGATTGCTGTTTCCTTTGTTTGATGTTTTTCACTTGTTAATGCTCTCTTGATTTTTTTCCCCCTTGTTTTTCCCTTTGCTGTAAAGCTTTATCGATTGTAGTTCTGTTTTCCTTTCTGCTCTCTTGTGCTTAGATTTCTATCAGCCGTATTTGAAAAGCATCCTTTTAAATCGACAGAGTTGGTCAGCATCCGTCTTCTCCCGGCTCTCCAACATTTAGTCTAAGTTCCTGTCCTCCACTGTGAGATGCCTGTATTTTAGGAAATAAACTTTTGTACAAGATTATTGTTGTTTTCCATTTATTTTATCTGTGCCTTTTTCAAAAGAAAAGCTTTTACTTATTTATTTGATAGGTAGAGTTACAGAGAGAGAGATCTTCCATTTGCTGGTTCACTCCCCAAAAGGCTGTAACAGCCAGAGCTGAGCCAGTCGTAAGCTAGGAGCTTCCTCTGGGTCTCCCTCGTGGGGTGCAGGGGCGCAAGCACTTGGGCCGTCCCCTACTGCTTTCCCAGGCCACAGCAGAGAGCTGGAGCAGCTGGGACTCGAACCAGAGCCCATATGGGAGGCTGGCACTGCAGGCAGTGGCTTTACCCACTACCCCACAGCACCAGCCCCAGTTCATTCTCACTGATGGCCCGGGCAAGGTCTTAACTTCTTTTTTACGTTTAATATGGATTAAGCATCTATGGAACCAGTGTCCAGTCCAGTAGCCAAGGATACGAGAAGAAGCAGAGGCCCACGTCTGCCCTTCCCATGGACTTTGTAAAGTGCTCTCTGATGCGCATTTTCCGAGTCTCTCTCATTCTTTGCCTTCCTGCACTTGGGGCATCCAATATCCCTTGATTTTTTGGCCATTATTCCTTTGTTTTACATGATTTTAGCTGTTTCCTAAAACTAGTACTTAAAATATTAGTTGTTTTTAATCCTATTTATTTTTTCTAAAGATTATATTTATTCGAAAGGCAGAGTAACAGAGAGAGGGAAGGAGAGACAGAGCAAGAGTTCTTCTCTCCTTTGGTTCACTCTCCAAATGGCCATATGGGCTCTGGGCTGGGCTGGGCCAAATTCAGGAGTCTGGAACTCCATCTGGGTCTCCCACATGGGTGGCAGGGGCCCAAACACTTGGGCCATCTTGTGGTGCCCTCCCTGGCCCATTAGCAGGGAGCTGGATCAGAAGTGGAGCAGCCAGGAGTCAAGCCAGTGTTCCAGTATGGGATGTTGGCATTGCAGGCCGCAAGAGCTTTATCACAACACTTACCCCTTAGTTCTGTTGTTTATTTTTTTGAAAAGAAGATGTGATGGTTTACTTTTTTTTTTTTTTTAAAGATTTATTTATTTGCAAGGCATAGTTACAGAGAAGCAGAGGCAGAGAGGGACAAAGAAGTCTTCTGTCCTCTGGTTCACTCCCCAGATGGCCACAGCAGCTGGAGCTGCACTGATCCGAAGCCAGGAGCCAGGAGCTTCTTCCAGGTCTCCCATGCAGGTGCAGGGGCCCAAGGACTTGGGCCATCTTCTACTGCTTTCCCAAGCCATGGCAGAGAGCTGGATCGGAAGTGGAGCAGCTGGGACTCAAACCAGGTGCCCATATGGGATGCTGGCACTGTGCGCGTGCACACACACACACATACCGACATGAGTGGGAGTGGGTCCAGAAGGAGGAGGGAGTGGGGGAGGGGAAGCAGAGAGAGCAGCTCTGCTGGTCATGGTCTCAAGTGAAGAGAATGACCTCCCAGGTTGTCAGCCTCCCGTGGTTATTTACATGGCACCTCCCCTCCCTGCTGGGTCCCAGGTGGAAAAGATCCATCCTGGGGAGGGGCAGTTTGATTGACAAGTAGATGCCCACAGGGGGTGGGCGGGGCAGCTTCCAGCTCAGCAGAGCTAGCTGGTTTCCTGCCTGTTCTGTGAAAACTATGGGCGCTGGGATCAAGGCTGTTCTGTTTCTGTCCAGTTTCCTGCTAATGTGCCTGGGAAGGCAGTGGAGGATGGTTCTGGGTTCCTAGCTTTGGCCTGTCCCACCCTGCTGTTGTAGCCATTAAGGGAGTGAACCGGCAGATAGAAGATCTGTGTGTGTGTGTGTGTGTGTGTGTGTGTGTCTTCCTCTTTCTCTGACACTCTGCCTTTCAAATAAATAAATCTTTTAAAAACATATAGTCTTAAAATGTAAAAAAAAAAGCTATATTTTTAATTACTATTTTTGTTACTGGTACTTTTTTTTAAGATTTATTTATTTATTTATTTGAAAGGCTGAGTTCCAGAGTGAGACTGAGAGAGAGAGAGAGAGAGAGAGAGAGAGAGATCTTCCATCTGCTTGCTGGTTCACTTAATGGCTGCGACAGCCAGACTGGACCAGACCAAAGCCAGGTCCCCACATGGGTGGCAGGGCCAAGCTGGTATGCTTTTTCCCAGACACTCTAGCAGGGAGCTGGATCGGAAGTGGAGCAGCCAGGACTAGAACTGGTGCCCGCGTGGGATTCCGGCATTGCAGGCAGTGGCTTTATCCACTGCCCTACGATGCTGGCCCCTGTTACGGGTTCTTTTCTAGCCAAATAAAGCCATGCTCATATAAGAAGCACTGTTCAATTTTTTATGGAAAGTTTTGCTTTTTTTCATTTTAGTAAGAGCTTTATTGGGATGTATTTCACATACGATGCATTTTAACCTCTTTAAAGTGTTCAACTCAGTGGGTTTTAATACGTCCACAGAGCTGTGTGACCATCACTGCAGTCATTTTTTAGCACATTTTTTTTACCTCCCCAAAAGAAATTCTGGACTTATTAACAGTACTCTCCACTTACCCCAGCCACTGTTCCCCTCCCCACCCAGCCCTAGGCAGCCACTAATCTACCTGTGTCTCTTTAAACGCCTACCCTGGACATTTCATAGAATTGGAATTACACAATAGGTGATTCTTTGTGACTGGCTTCTTTGTTTTGAAGATTCGACTCATCCATGTTGTAGCACGCATCTGTACGTCATTCATTTCTGCTGTGGAGTGATAGCCATTGCATATGTACACGTATATTCTACACTTGTTTTTCCGTCCATCACCCGTCCGACACACTGATGGGTGATCTCCACTTAGGGGCTATATGAATGAGGCTGTGTGAACGCTCATTTAACAGTGTTTTATGTGGACCTGTGTTTTCCTTTCTCTTGTACCTGAGAATACATTGGCTGTGTAAAGTAGTCGCTGTGTGTTTGCTGTTTCGATGAATCGCCTGAGTGTTTTCCAAAGTGACCGCACCACTTTACCTTCCCACCAGCAGTGGGTGCAGGCTCCAATTTCTCCCCATCCTGGACAGCATTCACTGTATGTCTTTTGGACCATAGCCATCCAGTGGGTGTGAAGTGGTGTCTCACGGGGTCCTCGGTTTGCATTTCTCTGGGAGCTAATGCTTCTCAGCCATTTGTACATACAGTCAAAATCCTTTGCCCATTAGACTTTTGATTTTTACATTGTGATAAAGCGTATTTGCCCTCTTAACCATTTTTAAAATTTATTTTTGCTTATACACTTGAAAGGGAGATAGAGATCTTCCATATGCTGGTTCATTTCCCCAAAGACCTGCAGGCGCCAGGGACCCAGAGCTCAGTCTGGGTCTTCCACAGGAGTGGCAGGCAGTGTCTGAGCCCTCACGTGCTGCCCCAGGGTGTGTATTAGCTGGAAGCTGGAATTGGAAGCAGAGTAAGGACTCGAATCCAGGCCCCACAGCAGGCACACAGGCATGTCAGATGCCCTCTTGACCACTGGGTCAAACATCTGCCCCCGTTTAACCTTTTCTAAGTGTATATTTCAGGGGAACTGTGTCCATTCGCAATACTGTATAATCATCACCACTGTGCATTTCTAGAATTGTTCATTGTCCACTCCCCTTAGCCCCTGGTAACCTCTGTCCTACCTTCTGTCCATGAATTTGCCTATTCCAGGCGTCTTGTGGAAGTGGGATCACACACAGGTTATCTTTTGGGGTCTGGCTTTCATTTTTCTCTGTCTTCAGAGTTCATCTATACTGGGTCATGTATTAGCATTTTATTCCTTTTTAAGACTGAATAATATTCCATTATCTGTGTGTACAGTTGTCTTTATCCATTTACCTGTGAATGGGCACGTAAGCTGTTTCCAGTATTTGCCTGTGTGAATAATGCTGTTATGAATATAGGAACAGGTATCTGAGTCCCTCCTTTCAAAGCTTTGGGGTATTGTGATATAATAATCAATAAATACTTGCTCTTTGTTCCTGATGCTTGGCACGCAACTTCTCTAAAACCCTTGGGGTTTCTAGAGTAATGCCTTTTTTTTTTAAAGATTTATTTTATTTATTAGAAAGGCAGAGTTTCAGAGAGAGAGAGAGAGGGAGGGAGGGAGGGAGGGAGGGAGGGAGGGAGGGAGAGATGTATCTTTCATCCACTGGTTCACTTCCTCAAATGACTACAACAGCCAGGCTGGGCCAGGCTGAAGCCAGGAGCCAGGAGCTTCTTTCAGGTCTCCCACGTGGGTGCAGGGGCCCAAGCACTTGGGGCATCCTGTGCTGCTTTCCCAGGTGTTAGCAGAGAGCTGGATTAGAAGAGGAGCAGCCGGGACTTGAACTAGCACCCATCACCCATAGGGGATGCTGGCGTTGCAGGTGATGGCTTCACCGGCTACACCACAATGCTGACCCCTTCTCATTGTGGTTTTACACTTCCCTAATGAATAGATGATGCTGGACATCTTTTGGTAAAGGAATCCCTAAGTAGCTTATCTTTTCAGTGCCACTATAACTGGGATTGTTTCTTAATTTCAGTTTTGGAAAGTTCATTGCTAACACATAGAAATAAAATTGCTTTCATATGGGTCTTGTATCCTATAGCCTTGCTGAGCACCCTTATCGGCTGATATACTTTCTTGTAGATTCCTTAGGATTTTCCTTACACAAAATCATATTATCTGTAAACAGAGATGGTTTTACTTCATCCTTTTCAGTCTGGAGGCCTTTTATTTGTTTTTCTTGCCTAATTGCATCGGGTAAAGCCTCCAACATAATGTTGAGTAGAGGGGACCAGCGCTGTGGCATTGTGGGCTAAGCCTCTGCCTGCGGCCGGCATCCCATGTGGGAACTGCTCTGGGTCCTGGGTGCTGCACTTCCAATCCAGCTCCCTGCCGATGGACTGAAAAGCAGCAGAGGATGGCCTGAGTGATTGGACCCCTGCACCCACGTGGGAGACCAGGTCTGGCTCCTGGCTCCTGGCTTCAGATCGGCCCAGCCCCAGTCATTGTGGCTGTTTGGAGAGTGAACCAGCGAACGGACAACGTCTCTCTCTGTCTCTCCCTCTATCTGTAGCTCTGCCCCTCAAATATAAAAATAAAACTTCTAAAAAATCCGTTGTGGAGTAGAAGTGGGGAGAGCAAGGGTCTTTCTTCCCGTTCTTTGAGACAAAGCTTTCAGTAGTTCATTTCATTTATTCACTCTGTAACTCTGCCTTTCAAATAAATAAATCTTAAAAAAATAAAAAGTAGATGGTACGGATGACGTGCTGAGCTTACTCACCAAGTAAGGGGCAGCCCTGTGGGGCTTTCCTGCAGGCAGAGTGTCAGGATGGAACGGAAGAGTAGGACGCCTCATCTGGTGAGATGGCGTTCAGCAGCGGGGGCAGAAGCCCAGGCCCCTGGCAGCTGCACCCCCCCCCCCCAGCTGGGCAGCTCGTTTCTCGCCGCGCCTGTGTCTTGGTTTGTTTTGCACTGCTGTAACAGTAGCACAGACTGGCTGATGTGTTCAGAGCAGGAACTTCACTTCTGGTCCTACTGGAGGCCGGCATATCACAGGGCTGCGTCTGCTGAGGGTCTGCTCGCGGTGCCCCCCACCCCCACCCAAGACAGAAAGGAGAGAGAGGGGAGGAGGGAGAGCTGCCCTTTTATAATCAGTATGCACCATCCCAGAAGGCGGAGACCTGGTGAGCTCCACACTTCCCGTCCGGCCCACCCACTCCGGGTTGCACTGGGGACTGAGCTCCCCATACAGCTTGGGGGGGGGGTGCATGCAAGCCATGGTGCCAGGCTTCCGGGTGTCTATCATGACCGCTTCTTGGTGTCTGTGGGAACTCTTCTCCTTTTTTGTGCCTTCTGTTCTGAAGGTAAAGTCTCAAGCCTGCTATCTAAAATCACCGAGCTACTTAGTTCTTAAAACCATCCTAACTATGTATAAAATGAAGGCGATATAGTTCATTTGAATTTTACAGTAATATTAAGAATGCATTACAGTTGTAAATTTTTAAAAAAAGTTTGCTGGTCAGTAACTCTTCTAAGAACTTTTGTTCAATGCTGTTTGACACATAGGGCTTCTGAAGTAGCCACTGGTTTCTGGCTGTTGTTCCCTTGTACAAAAATGATTGAAATCCCCGTGCAAGCTGGTGTGCACTAGGGACACACAGAGCCCCAGCAGTGCCCTCAGCAGCACGTCCAGGTTAGCCGAGCACACCTGCGGGTCAAGTCTCCTCGTCTCAAGTTCCGTTTGCATTTTTGACTACGGCTATGAAGCCCAGAGGTGCTTTTCCATTAGATTATTTTCAGTGCTGCAATCTTTCTTTAAACAAAGAGGGCAAGGACGAAGCGGAGTCCAGTGCATCTTCCCGAAGGAGAAAAGTCCACGGGAAAATCACTTCCTGTCGGAGCCGCGTTGTCACCTGGCTGGTGATCGCCGCTGCTTCTGTTTCCATCTGAAGGTTGGTGAAATGAGTTGACGCAGCCAGCGCCACCATAAACAGGCAACAGTAAAGTGAGAACAGCAAAAGCAGACTCCTTCCCATCTAACCATCTGTGTGTTCTCCCTGGTTCATAGGTCACATGTCTTGCCTTCATTGTGTTTGCTAAACAGGAAAGAAAGGAGGAAGGGAAAAGAGAGAACATGGGCAGGGCAGAGGGAGGCGGAGGAAAGAGAAGGAAGAAGCAGTTAACTCCAATGTCCGCACCACTCCTGAGTGACGCCTTTGTTTTGTTTTGTTTTTTAAGATTTATTTATTTATTTGAAAGGCAGAGTTACAGTTGGTTCACTCCCCAGATGGGCACAAAGGCCAGAGCTGGGCCCTTCTGAAGCCAGGAGTCAGGAGCTTCTTCCAGGTCTCCCACATGGGTGCAGGGGCCCGAGTACTTGGGCCATCTTCCACTGCTTTCCCAGGCCACAGCAGGGAGCTGGATGGGAAGTGGAGCAGCTGGGACTCCCATACCCATATGGGATGCTGGTGCCACAGTCAGTGGCTTTACCTGGTGTGCCATAGTGCCAGCCCCGAGTCCTTTGTATTTATTTGTGTGTACGGTGAATCTTCATCTACCTCCTCACCCCAGCCAACAAATAGGAAGCTCTGAGACAAGTGTAAAACTTATTTCCAAATGCAGGCCTCCTGCATTAGCTCCCAGGACTCAGACCCAGGCACACTGATATGAAATGCAGGCATCCCTAGCAATATATTAACCACTGCCCCAGATGCCTTCCCAACCGGGGTCTTGTAGAATTCTGGTTTTCAGGGCCTAGCCTCTCAATGAGTTGCTGTAAGGGGACAGTGCTATATGCTGTGACACTGCTAGGATTCGCAGTGAAAGAGGGAAAAGCAGACTGCCAGTGCTGTGCTTTGAGCAGATCGAGCTTCTCCACAGAGAAACATTCTCCTTTGCATATTTCTTTACTAATCAGTATCATTTCCAAAATAGCATAGTGCTATATTCTGAGCACAATATTTCAAATTGCATTTACTGGAGGAAATCTAGAAACTATTAAACATTAAGAAAAAATAGAAATGACCTGTAGTCCCATTCGAGGCCATGAACCTTCTCAATCCTGTTTGTTCTGATACACACACAGATGTGTGTGCACACACCTACACACACACAAACACACACGCCAGCGTACTTGAAGGGTCAGATTGTGCATGCTGTTACATCATCTGCTTATTTATATAAAACCAGATGATGAAATGATTGTCAGTGCCACTTAATACTAACAGACACGGTCAGTGCGGAGGTCTATCATGTGGACCTGCTCAGCATGGATGCCACCAGTAACTGCCACGCCGGTGGAGGAGCCAAAGGCTTGCTAAAATGTGGAAAGACTTCCATCATGGTTGGCAAACGAGGCTTCCCTGGGCCCTGATGCCTCCCCATTAAACACCGCCTCTCCCCTCTCCAGCCGCCGAGTGGTCAGCACCCAGCCCCTCAGAGCCCCCAGGACCCTGCTACAGTGCTGCGGCCAACCTGCTTTCTGACCGGCCAGTGCCCACACCAATGGTTAGACCTTCTGGATATCACCCTTGAATGCATCATAATTCACCAATATTTCCGGTAATATTTCATCTGGCAAGGGGCCGGCGCTGTGGCACAGCGAGTTAAAGCACCGACATCCCATAAGGGCGCCAGTTCGAGTCCCGGCCGCTCCACTTCTGATCCGGCTCTCTGCTGTGGCCTGGGAAGGCGGTGGAGGATGGCCCAAGTCCTTAGGCCCCTGCACCCACGTGGGAGATCCGGAAGAAGCTCCTGGCTCCTGGCCTCGGATCGGGCTCAGCTCTGGCTGTTGTGGCCATCTGGGGAGTGAACCAGCAGACGGAAGACCTCTCTCTCTGTCTTTGCCTCTCTCTCTAACTCTGTCTTTCAAATAAATAAAATAAATCTTTAAAAAAATTTCATCTGGCTTTTGTTAAATCTGTATTTTTAGGAGCTTCTGACAGATTTATTTGGAATTTCGTAACTCGAGGCCGTAGGTTTTCCTGGGAAATGGACCTCTAGGTTACCATGGCATTGATGGGATGATATAAGTTTCTTGGAACAGTGGCTGGGCACGCACAAACCTCTCACGCACAGCGGGGCCTGGAATGGGAGCTGTCCTTCCCTGTTGACCAGGAGCCATGGCAGTTAGTGGGATTCGTTGCTTTGCGTGTCTAACTGCAGATGTTCGGCGCATTTCTCTTTTGAGCATGACATGATTTTGCTGTAACAGTGCATTGGCTTTCACTCTTCCAAATCCGTTCTTATTCCCCTTTAAGCTTTTCCTCACTATCCGTTGTTAGCACATCCATGCAGTTTTCAGCTGTGACCTTTCTAATTTTCTTGGTCTTGGGGATTTCATTTCTCACATTATAGAGCTGATTTTATAATCAGACCTTTTGCCTTGGAGTTCATACCGGTTAACCACCCTCGTCTTCAGCTTTGTTGAAAGGTTTATTCAAAAAACACACATGTCTGCAAGTTTTTGTTACCCAAACTTCCAGAATATGTTCCTGTTTTTTCCCTAGCATTTATGATATGGTTTTGAACTTCATTTAAAAAAAATTATTTATTTACTTAAAAGGCAGAGTGACATACACAGGAGGCGGGGGGGGGGAGGGAGAGGGAGAGGGAGAGAGAGAGAGAGAGAGAGAGAGAGAGAGAGATTGATTTTCCATCCCAATTCACTTCCCAGAGGGTAGCAACAGCTGGGGCTGGACCAGGCCAAACCCAGGAGCCTGGAACTCCATCCAGATCTCCCATGTGGGTGTCAGGGGCCCAGGTGCTGGGGCTGTCTTCTACCGCTTTCTCAGGCATGTTAGCGGAGAGCTGGATCAGAAGCGAGCAGTCAGGACTCAGACTGGGGCCCTGATACGGGATGCCCACGTCCCAAATGGCAGTGCACCTGACTGCAACCCCACCCTGGCTTGGAGCTTACTGTAAGTGGGCCCTTGGAGGGTGTGTCTCCTCACTCCAAGCTGGAGATGTCTGTGGCCACCACAGTGTAAAGTAACCCTTGACGGATTCGTTTAGGTAAAGGAAGGCAGGAGCCTGCCTGTGGACTTTCTGTACGATGTGTGTACATTCTGAAGTTCCTCCTCTCAGCGTGCTCACTTCTGCCACCCCAGCCTCTCACGTGGTCTCTGGGCTCGTCTCCTCAAAGCATCACTGTGGTATTTCAAGGCACCTGTCAGAGCAAAGAGCCATCAGTGTTTTCTGGTTCTGTGTACAGCGATTGCACACTCGCCGTGCCCATGAGACCCCGTTTGTCTGCTGCGCCATCAAGGTTGCAGGCACACCTCCTCCTCCTTGCAATTCCTAGAAATTTCTCCTGTCTCAAGGCCCTGTGATTGCTGCTCCTCTGCCTAGAGCTGTCTTCCTCCACATGTCCAGGCACAGTGCACTCCTTGGACACCCAAGCTGCCACGCAGAGGTCCCATCTTCTGAGAACGCGCGGTCTCCAGGGGCCTCCCACCCGACTCCCACATCGGCCTCCTCTCGTTGTACTGTGTTTACTGCCTTCTCATCCCTTCAGACTCTGCAAGGGGCTGGCGGTGTGGGGTATGCTGCTACCCCAGCATCCCCGATGGGCGCCAGTTCATGTCCTGGCACCTCCCCTTCCCATCCAGCTCCCTGCTAATGGTCTGGGAAAGCAGCAGAAGATGGCCCAAGTGCTTGGGCCTCTGCCATCCACACGGGTGACTTGGGTGAAGCTCCTGGCTTCTGACTTTGGCCTGACTCAGCCCTGGCTGTCAGGACCATCTAGGGAGTGAACCAGTGGATGGAAGATTCTCTCTCTCTCTCTCTCTCTCTGGCTCTGCCTTTCAAATAAACAAATTTTTTTTTAAAGACTATGCAGTACACAATTGTACCTTTTTTGATAATAGGCCACCAAACTAGGGCTAAGATCTCTAAGATCAGAGGTGTTGGCTGCTGTTTGCCTAGCACTTGGCAGTGTTTGGCATATTACAAATATTTGTTTAATTAATTTCAGCGTTATCAGTGCATACTCCGGCCACACTGGCAAAAGACACTGTTGTCTGCTATGAATCTGTCCACATTTAAGCTGTTTCCCATGAAAGTTCCCAAGAAGGATCCTGGTCGCCGGAGGGACCAATCCATTTCACGCAGTAGCTGAGGAATGCCAGCTCCCCAGGTAGGGTTCAGAGGGGACCCTACACCCGTCCAAGTGGTCCTTCTTCAGAAATGTTAGGGTTTCGTTTCTGTAGCCAGTGACAGGCATTTTTATCTTGCAAACTAGAGGGGATCCTGCCTGGACGGCAGCCGAGCGTGTGTCTGGGAGCAGTGTCCTTTCTGTTCTGGGAAGCACTTTCTTCTAGCCAGTTGCATCATGGTGACGTCGAGTGCCCCATCGGTGGAAGACCAGAGCTCCTGGCTCTCTCGTCTCCAGGCTCTGGGCTTGTTTAAGATCTGTGTTCTTGGAGCATTTCCATGGTGACAGCCGTAGCTTCCGCCATCCTTGAAAACCGCGAGGACCAGTAGGGTAATCTGATCCCTGGACGACGACTACACAGATGGCTTTTGTATCTGCCTGCACACGCACACGGAACTGCTGGGCGAGCCCCATTTCCAGGCCTCCGTTCCCTTCAGTGCTCTTTCTAAATGAAGCATTTCTAAGATTAGGAATGAAAAACTTGGGCCTGCAAGTTAAACAGGCAACGGCCTATGTTATGTTAATGGTCTGAACTCAGTGTAGGGTGAGTGTAGAGGTGCAGTGTATGAAGGGAGAGATTGTTTGGGGAACAAAACAGCACTGCAGCTCTGGGCAGCAGTTCCCAGCGTGGGAAGAATTAACGCCATGTTCAGAAAGACCACTGTGCTTCAAGGCAGCGTTCGGCTTCTTTTAGATAGGAAGTTTCGTGTTGGGTTATTAAAATCAACTGGTGAACTTTTACTGCCGTGGAGCGGTTGGGCCCACTCTCCCCTGGGACAGCTCCTCACAGGCCTCGCGGGAAGAGGCTCACCACCCAGCATTTTTCTTCCCTGAGCATCGCAGTGCGTTTGCAAGACACCCTGGAACTGTGCATCCTGAGTTAATTTCAGGTAAGATGAGGGAATAAGAAAATAAGAAAAGGTCCTGAGGATCAGTGGAAATTAAATTATGAAAAAGCAGTGCAGCAGTTCAAAAAGTTCTAGTGGGAGCCGTCTGCAGGACCCCTGGGGTACTCAGGTCCTGAGTGTACAATGCACGGAGCTTTATCTCACCTGTGCACTTTTCCCCACCTCGCTGAGGTTCTCTAGGTCACCTGTGATATTTAACACACTGGACGTGCTCTGTAGGTAGCTGTGCTGTGTTATTTAGAGGACCTTCCTCAGGAAAAACAGTCTGTCCATGTTCAGGATGGCTGCAACCATCGAGGACCCACCCACGTTTCTCATCTGTGGGTACAGAGGGACCTGGCTGCTTGAGCCACGGCCGGCTGCCTGCCAGGGTGTGTCTAAGCAGGCAGCTGCATCCAGGGACTGGGTAATGAACCCAGGTCGTTCAGTATAGCACCAGAGCTTCTCAAGAGGTGTCTGATCCTCTGGCCCAAACACTCGCCCCAGGGGCCACTGTAAACAAGCAGATGCCAGGGGCTGGCGGTGAGGCACGGCCTGTTAAGCTGCCTCTTGTGGTTGGCATCTCGTTTCGAAGTGCCCTTTCATGTCCCTTCTGCTCTGCTTCCAGTTCCGCTTTCTGCTAGTACGCCCGGGAGGGCAGCACCAGTGGGTCCCTGCCACGCACACGACAGACGTGGCGGAGTTCCTGGCTCCTGCCTTCCACTTGGCTCAGCCTTGATGTTGGCAGCCATCTGGAGAGCGAACCAGTGGATGGAAGATCTTTTTCTCTCCTCTGCCTCTCTCTGCCACTCTGCCTTGCGAATAAGTCAGCAAATAAACACATCTTTTTTAAAAAATAAGGTGATGTTGAAGAAAAGTACAGCACTGAAGTAAGTGTGTGCACTGCTGCCCTGGTTAATTATAGGCAGCGTGTACTGTGTGCCGTTGACTGCTATGATCAGGCAGCGTGTGCTGTGCGCCGTTGACTGCTATGATCAGGCGGCGTGTGCTGTGCGCCGTTGACTGCTATGATCAGGTGGCGTATACCGTGCACCGTTGTCTGCTATGATCAGGCGGCGTGTACCGTGCGCCATTGTCTGCTATGATCAGGCGGCGTGTACCGTGTGCTGTTGTCTGCTATGATCAGGCGGCGTGTACCGTGCACCATTGTCTGCTATGATCAGGCAGCGTGTACTGTGCGCCGTTGTCTGCTATGATCAGGCGGCGTGTACCGTGTGCCCTTGTCTACTATTATCAGGTAGTGTGTGCCGTTCACCTTTGTCTGCTATGATCAGGTGGCGTGTGCCATGCACCGTTGTCTACCGTGATCAGGCGGCATGTGCCGTGTGCCGTGTCTACCGTGATCAGGCGGCGTGTATCGTGTGCCGTTGTCTACTATGATCAGGCGGCGTGTACCGTGTGCCGTTGACTGCTATGATCAGGCGGCGTGTACCGTGTGCCGTTGTCTACTATGATCAGGCGGCGTGTACCGTGTGCCGTTGACTGCTATGATCAGGCGGCGTGTACCGTGTGCCGTCGTCTACCGTGATCAGGCAGCGTGTGCCGTGCGCCGTCGTCTACTATTATCAGGTAGTGTGTGCCGTGCACCGTTGTCTGCTATGATCAGGCAGCGTGTACCGTGTGCCGTTGACTGCTATGATCAGGCGGCGTGTACCGTGCGCCGTGTCTACCATGATCAGGCGGCGTGTGCTGTGCACCGTTGTCTGCTATGATCAGGCGGCGTGTACCGTGCACCGTTGTCTACTATTATCAGGTAGCGTGTGCCGTGCACCGTTGTCTGCTATGATCAGGCGGCGTGTACCGTGCGCCGTTGTCTACTGTGATCAGGCGGCGTGTACCGTGTGCCGTTGTCTACTATTATCAGGTAGCGTGCACCGTGTGCCGTTGTCTACTATTATCAGGCAGTGTGTGCCGTGCACCGTTGTCTAGGCCTGGGAGTGCAACAGGTGTGCCAACACCAGCATCACAGACACGCAGAGAGCACGTGTGACTGGAGTTTCTCAGCTCCATCATGATCGTATGGGATCACCGCCTGTACTGCAGCCTGATGACCACGCCAGCGTCAGGCAATGCGCAACTGTATCTACTGTTCGTTTGTGTTGTATTCCTATGAGTCAGGTATGCGTTCTTTCACACCATTCTTAACCTCTGTTATTTCTACTTCTTCAAGCCGACTGTGACATACTATGTCCTTTTTAAAACACGAATCGTTGCTTTCTCTTATGAGTGCTTTTGCCAAATGAGTGCCGAGTACCCGCTGGATTCTGTGGTAAATACTTCCATACGCCACCCACCTTCATCCTTGCATCAGTCTTGTGAAATACAGGCATTATTCTCCTTTTTTGCACTAAGAAAATGGGTTCAGAAGCATTGAGGAAATTGCTCAAATTCACAGTTTTGGGACTGGCCTTCAAAGACCAGCTTCAACAGGCCAGCACACACCGACAGCGCGGTACCTCCAGGTTGTCTTGCGTCTCTGTGGACGGCTTCTGTTTCCAACTGCTAAGTGGTCAGATTCCCTGTGGGGCCCGGGCTTTCTACCATGCGTGTGAAACCCTTCCCCACCGCCACTTTATAAAAGTATTGAGGTTTTTATTTTCTGTAATACTTTTTTTTAAAGATTTATTTTATTTATTTGACAGGCAGAGTTACAGAGAGAGAGAGGTAGAGACAGAGAGAGAGGTCTTCCCTCCGTTGGTTCACTCCTCAAATGGCTGCAACGGCTAGAGCCGAGCCAACCTGAAGCCAGGAGCCAGGAGCTTCTTCCAGGTCTCCCACGTGGGTGCAGGGGCCCTAGGACGTGGGCCATCTTCCACTGCTATCCTAGGCCATAGCAGAGAACTGGATCGGAAGAGGAGCAGCCAGGACTAGAACCGGCGCCCATATGGGATGCCAGTGCGTCAGGCCAGGGCGTTAAACCACTGTGCCACAGCACCGGCCCCTTCTGTAATACTTTTATATTTCATTTATTTTAAGTCTTCGTTCCTTTTGAGTCATTTCTTTAAGTTATATCTGAAAATGTTTTATGCAAAATTCTTCCAGGTCTCCTATGTGGATGCAGGGGCCCAAGCATCTTCCACTGCTTTCCCAGGCCATAGCAGAGGCTGGATCAGAAGTGGGGCAGACGGGTCAACTTCTTTTAATAAAAACACCAGTGAGCTTTGAACTGGCTGATGAACAAGGTGTTCAGCTTCATGTTTAGACAGTCTTAGGTAAAATTCTTAGTGCATCAGGATAACTTAACGGTATAAAACAAGTGCTGATTTTTCTGTGTTAACGTTCAAGCCACAGTCTCATCACCCATGGTGAAAGTGTTAAATGACGTAGGTTTGCAAGCCGGATGCACTGGTCTTATCTCTGCTTCGTGACTGACGTCTGGATCCCTCAACGCTGTCAGCTGCGCACACACCTTTCTTTTATGTTCCTGTTTCCTCTTCTGGTTGTTTTGTCTCTTAGAGCCTATTGATTTTCACTGTCAGGAAAGAGTCTGATGCAAACTTAACCCGACACAGCGTAGCAGCAGCAGGGCTGGAGCAAAGCCAGGGGGCAGGGTGAAGGAAGGGAACTTCGTGGCTGGAATGTGTCGCAGTTTACTCACGGAGCACCCTCGGGAACAAAGTGGGGCTGTGCGCTCACCTGCAGGCTTCGTCCACTCCTGGGCAGTCTCCTTGTTGCAGAAGCTGAGTGTACACATGTAGCCTCATTTTGGCTTCATGCAGACCCAAGAGATGAGGGACATAGAATCTTTAAATTTACTTTTAGTCACATTTTAATAAAATTGTATGTCTAATTTTATTTTTATTTAAATGTATCTAATTTTAATTTTATTTATTTTCTAATTAATAAAATTATACGTCCAATTTTAATTGATGAATGAAAGTGATCATTGTTAATTTAAGTGATTGTGTATGTGGAAGGAGCCATTTGCCTCAGGAAATGCCAATATGTTAACACGCAGTAACTGAGGGGTAACTTTTTTAGTAATTCTGAAGTCTGCCATATTTCCACCAGCCGATCTCGACAGTGTTTCCTCCTCCAGGTCAGCAGTTCTCCACCTTGAATACGTCTGCAGGACGCAGTGCACAGCGTGGCTGCATGGACTCTGTAAATATTTCCCTTATTCACCAATTTTCATGATTACAAATGTGGCTGCAAAGAATACTTTTGTGTTGTTTGTGTGTTTTCCTGAAGTGCTGAGGTTAAAAACAAACATGTAGTGTAAATTTCCTTTCGAAAAGGGTGTTTCCAATTCATAATGTCACTTAGTATCAATAACTTTGCTCACTGCCTTAAATACCCACAAACCTGGCTATTATTATTGTCTTAGATACTGTCAATCTGGTAAAAGTTAAAATCATAACTCACTCATTTGTACTTGCCATGGGACTCCAAATCCCATTAAGATGGGCGGTAATAATATAATCTTAAGTGTTAAAGTAATCATATTAAGTGTTGAATTGATCATGTAGATAGGATTAAGTGTTAAAGGGACCATATAAATAAGATCAAGTGTCTGGTAATAGCAATAGATAGAATTAAAAAGGAGAGAATGTTCCAACATGGGAAGTAGGCTACACAGCAGACTCATAGAATGACAAATGCCCTAAACAGCACTCTGACCTCAGAACCAGCCCTTAAGGCATTCTGGTCTGGCTGTAAAGCCCATGAGAGAATTTCAGGTATGGAAAGCCAAGACACTGTGGCAAAAAAAATGTCCTACATGAAGGATCTCTGTGACGATCTCAGTGGAAAGAAGGGGCAATCAAAGAAGGAGGTACTTTTCTCTGAAAGGAGGAGAGAATTTCCACTTTGCTTATGGTGCTGTCTAAATAAGGTCGGAGTCTGTGGACTCAAAAGATTTCCATAGCCTTGGCAACGCATGTCAGGAGCCTCAGGTGATCACCGATGTCATGTATAGGAGTGTTAATTGTTAAATTAACAACAGGAGTCACTGTGCACTTACTCCCCATGCAGGACCTCTGTCCTCAATGAGTTGTACTACAAGAATTAACTGTAAAACTTGTTCTCAGTTTTTTATTGTGTGTGTATGTAAATTGTTGAAATCATTACTTAGTATAGAGTTGGTCTTCTGTGTATAAAATTAATTGTAAATGAATCTTAGTGGAGAATGGGAATGGGAGATGGAGGAGGAAGTGGAGTGGGAGTGTGGGTAGGGAGGGTAGGTATGGTGGGAAGAATCACTATATTCCTAAAGTTGTACTTATGAAATCTGTACTCATTAAATAAAAGGTTTCTTATTAAAAAAAAAAAAACTCACTCATTTGTATGCCTGCAGTTATTAGGAGGTCTCAGCATGTTTTTTATGTTTATTTGTATTTCTTCTTTGTGCGTTACTGTCTGTATCTTAGCACGTTTTCCACCAGACTGGTATTCCCACAAGAAGCACGGAGCATTCAAGGGAACAAAAGTTTAGAAAGACTCCTGTGTGTACAGGTATGTAGTGCACGTTAAGGTCGGTGGTGAGGGAGTTGTTTACTTATCACAGTGATGAACAATTGTTTGCGAAAACTACAGTTAAATCTCTATATCCCTGCACTCACAAAAATAAATTCCAAGTGGATTCAGCAATAAAGAACAGAATTATAAAAAGTAGTTATATGCTAAGCAGAAAGTACCTTTAACAGTCCTTTGAACACTGAGTTAGGAATGATCTTGAAGAAAGCATAGGCGCGCCGTGGTGTAGTGGGCTAAGCCTCCGCCTGCAGTGCCGGCATCCCACATGGGCGCCAGTTCTAGTCCCAGCTGCTCTACTTCTAATCCAGCATGCCCTAGTACTTGGAAGACCCAGAAGAGGCTCCTGGATCAGCCCAGATCCATTCATTAAGGCCATTTGGGGAGTGGACCAGTGGATGGAAGACCTCTCTGTCTGTCTCTCCCTCTCTCTGTATCTCTACCTCTCAAATAAATGAATAAAATCTTGAAACACAGGACAGCAGAACATCTACAAGGGATGGATAATTCTGACTTTGCAAAAATGTGCTGTGTCTCAAAATTAAGACCGTGTACTTGGAGAACTATTTGCAGTATATGTGACACAGAAAGATGCATGTCCAGAATACGTGTACAACCTCTGCGTGACTTGAAAAGAAACACGGTGCAATAACTGGAACCAGGGAAGGACCCCTCAGGAGAGAGAGCTGTTTCGAGGCACCCCAGAAAGGTGGCTTCTGATGACTGTTGATTTAATGTTGCAGCTCGTGAACAAGTATGCAGAGAGAAGACAAGTCATTGTGGGACCCAGCTGTCCTTGTGCAGAGCAGGAGAATGCACAGGTTCTTCTTTAGAAACCTGTTTCTCCAGGATGAAGGGGGGGTTCGACGTTCAGCGCTCTAGATGCAGAGCACTGAGTGTAGGGATGTTGTCTTCAGCGGTGCCCTTCCAGCGGCTGGTGTTAGGGCTCACAGGGTTAAGTCACTGCTTGAGATGCCGCATTCCATCTGGGAGCGCTGGTTCAAGTCCCAGCATCTCCAGTTCTGATTCTGTCCCTGGGAAGGCAGGGGATGATGGGGCCCCTGCACCCAGGTAGGAGACCCAGATGGAGTTCCTCACTCCTGGCTTCAGATGGGCCCAGCTCCTACCATTTGGCTATCTGGGGAGTGAACCAGTGGATGGAAGATCTCTCTGTGTCTAACTCTACCTCTCAGGTAAATAAATACAATCTTTTTTTTTTTTTTAAAGTGAGGGAGGTTGGAGGAAAGAAGGCATGAGACCGCCCAGGACACTTCTCTACACTTCCTAGGAATCATGATTATTTCAAAAAGAAGAAGCTTGTATGAATTCTCAAATAAGGAAATCAATAGATTTGTCTGGAAGACAACTCAAGGAAATACTCCAGAAAGAATGAAAACTACTACTACAGAGACCACAGTGAGGGAGAGAAGAGAGGGGGGCAGATAAGAGCACCAGAGGATCAACCCTGAGGCCCGTTCTCCTGGAGAAAGGAGAATAAAGAAAGGAGAAGAAAGCAAAGAAAGATGGATGGATGGATGGATGGATGGATGGATGGATGGATGAGTAGAGAGATGGATGGATAGATGGGTAGATGGATATAAGGGTGGATGGATGGATAGAGGGATGGATAGATCGTTCGATCAATCAATATGGGTAGATAGAGGGGTAGATGGATGGATGGATGGATAGATGAATGGGTAGAGAGATGGATGGATGGATGGATAGAGGGATGGATGGATGGATGAATATATACATATATATATATATAGAGAGAGAGAGAGATGGGTAGGAAGAAGGGTAGATGGATGGATGGACAGATGGATAGATGAATGGGTAGACGGATGGATGGATGGATAGATAGATCGATATGGGTAGATAGAAGAAGGGTAGATAGATCGGTAGAGAGAAGGGGGGATGGATGGATGGATGGATGGGTAGAGAGATGGATGATAGAAGGGTAGATGGATAGAGCAATGGATGGGTAGATAGAAGGGTAGGTGGATGGATGGAGAGATGGATGGATAGATCGATCGATCAATCAATCAATATTGGTAGGTAGAAGGGTAGATGGATGGAGAGGTGGATGCAAATCCCACCAGAACTTGAGGACAAGTTTTTGAACTTGTGCTCCCTGTGGTCACCCTCCCAGATCAAAACCAAACAAATAAGAACACCTGACCAGTGAGACACGTGCTGTGGACAAGTGGAACAGGGAGTGGGTGGTGGGAGGAAGAAATCATTGATGCCGACGGTAGGCATGGGGCCTGTTGCAGAAAGCAGCGCTTCAGTGAAGAGACCTCGAGTCTTCCTTAGACACCGACACCTGCACACAGTAACTGGTGCTTTTCTTTTGTCCTCTTCCGTTCCCAGGCCCACGAATGATGCTGATGCCTAAATCACAGTCACTTCTATGTCTCAGTGTTAGGTTGCAGGATAGCGAAAGGAGACTGTGCACCACAAGATAGACCTTTGTTCAGAGATGGATAAATGGAAATTTCGGTTTCTTTCCTGGATTTGTCAACATGAACAGCAGTGGAATCGTATCATGTGGATGCCTGGCACCACGGATGTCTTCGGTGGGGTGCTAAATGTCAAAGACGGGGTGCTAAGTGTCAAAGCAGCCAGGGAGCAAGACCGTGCTGCATAATTTTTAAGACCTCAGAGTCCCTTTTTCCTGTATGTTTTTTGGCTAGTGAGAGAAGCATCGCAGGATTTGGAAGAGAGGTGGGCCTCCGTCCCTGCCAGATGCGTGAGTAGCCCAGTGATGCAGAGCTACCCCCTTTGTTACTGAATTCTGAGATGATCGGTGGACACTTCTCAGGGGTTCTTGAGAATTTCTATTTTAAAAAAAAAACTTATTTATTTGAAAAGCAGAATTAGAGAGATGGGGAGAGGGAGAGAGAACGAAAACCTCCCATCCATTGGTTCGCTCCCCAAATGGCAGCGATGGCTGGGGTTGGGCCAAGCCTAAGCCCAAGAACCAGGTCTCTCACAAGGGTGACAGGGGCCTGAGCACTTGGGCTACCCTCTGCTGCTCTCCCCGTCCATTAACAGGAAGCTGGGTTGGAAGTGGAGTAGCCAGTACTTGAACCCGTGCTCCCACACGGTATGCCAGTGTTACAGTTGGTGGCTAACCCACTGCACCACAATGCCAGCCTGGTTCTCGGGAACTTCGTAGGCTTTTGAGGACCCCTGTGTTAACTATTCAGACAGATCTCCAGCCCAAAGTCCTCTGATGTTCAGTGTCGGGGCCCACATCCTCTGCTCTTCCAACAGTCCCGAAGTTCCTTAATTCTGTGTTACATTTCTTACGCACAGAACACATAGAGTGACTCTTCAAAAATCTTGGCAGTGCCCTGACACAAGATTCGAAAAGTTTTCAGAGAAAAAAAAAAAGCTTGTGTGTAAGGAGTGAGACACCATCATGGCGCTGAACATACCAACAACGGGGTTGTAAGAGAAGTGAGGAGGACGCCGAGGCATCGCAGTGCTGAGGCCAGGATTCTGCCTCCATGAAGTAAATGCAATGCTAAAATTCAGAAACGAGGGTAGGAAACCCAGGAAACGGCTATGGGATTCAGGAGAGGAGGAAGCCAACAGGGGACAGAGACAACAAAGCTGCCGGCGTGATGGTGGGGACAGTCCCCAGCGTGGCAGGGCCTGGGAGCTCTCAGGTCGAGGCCAGCTGGGCAGCAGCATTTCTGGAGGAGACATGGCCTGGGGTGGGGGTGGAATGAACTGGTTGCCTGATGAGTTTCCCCAGAACGAGAGGAGTTGTGCAGCTCTCTCAGAAAGTCGAGGGAGACCTGGCGATAGTTCATCAAAAAGGAAGCCAGTGAGCAAATGAGCCAATGAATAACTCCTGGAAAAACCCAGTGTATATGAAGGGGCAGATAGCTAAACCACGTGACAGAGTGGTGAGGGTGTGAGTATCTCAGTTTCTATCCCAGGTTCTTGCCTCATGCAGAGACAAGAATTCTAAGTAGAGGCATCATAACACGAGCAAGTGGGAGCGAGATTTATTTAACAGTGAGCAAATAAGCATGCATTCACGTGTGAGTGTCGGTCGCTCCACACAGAGAAACACATTGTGAGTGGGCCAGAGTACTGCCCGAGAGAGAGAGAGAGCAAGCGAGCAGGTGCCTCTGTGGTGAAGAGACCTCTCCCCCATTGTCAGCCTCTTACTGAAGTAGGGGTGACACCTAAATCAGATCACAAATGGGGTCTTAGCATGTGCCCTGGTTCTGGGTGAAGCAGGTGCATCCTGGGAAGGCGGGGGTATCAAGCTGACAGTCAAAGAGATCAACATTAGTTTGCAGGGCCGCAAAAATTCCAGCTCACCTCAACTCTACCTTATGATTAGTAGGTCACCGGTGAGCAGGATTGAGAGCCAGAACCAGGGCCAGACCCACTGCCACCCTTGTACTACGTGAAGGGAGGAGGAAGGTAGATGGGTGTTTTGCAAGCCTGCCAGGTTTTTCTGTCCCATCTGAAGAAGTCAACAAATAATTTTTTTTTGACGAGCAGAGTGGACAGTGAGAGAGACAGAGAGAAAGGTCTTCCTTTTCCATTGGTTCACCCCCCAATGGCCACTGTGGCCGGTGCACTGCGCTGATCCAAAGCCAGGAGCCTGGTGCTTCTCCTGGTCTCCCATGGGGTGCAGGGCCCAAGCACCTGGGCCATCCTCCACTGCACTCCCTGGCGACAGCAGAGAGCTGGCCTGGAAGAGGAGCAACTGGGACAGAATCCGGCACCCTGACTGGTACTAGAACCCGGTGTGCCGGCATCGCAGGCAGAGGATTAGCCTATTGAGCCATGGCACCAGCCAACAAATAATATTTAAAGTAATGCAGGAAGAAGTAGAAATTAAAGAACATGATTTAGAAACATGGGGATAAATAAAAGAAACAGCCAGAGGAGTAGAAATGGCTGCCTGCAGGGAGTGGGGACGAGCTTGAGAGACAAAGCAGGACAGGGTGTTGCAGTCTCCAGGACATTATCTGGGTTGTAGAATTTGATGGATCAGGGCAGGTATTTACGCCAGCAGTTAGGATGCTGCCGTACCCATCCCAGTGCCCGGGTTCCATGCCTGGCGCTAGGTCCTGACTGTAGCTTCTTGCTGGTGCAGACCCTGGGTGGATCAAGCGAGTGGGTCCCTGCCACCCACGTGGGAGACCTGGGCTGAGTTCTTGGGCTGTCACAGGCATTTGGGTAGTGAACCAGCAGGTGCAAGTTCTCTCTATGTTTCTCTCCCTCTCTCTCTGTCCCTCTGCCTTTCAAATTTTTTTTAAATGAGCTATATTTATTACTCCAAAAAAGGATAAAAATTAAATTCAAATAGAAGTGTAAGAAAAATTATTCTGAAAGAAAAAAATGGGCAAGAACATTAACATTAACATAATACAAAGAACTGATTGACGTGAAAAAAATGTCTTACTCTTAGTAGAAATTAAAGAAATTAAAATATGCACAATAGTATGTTTACCCATCGGGCTATGAAAAGAAAGCCTTACTTCTCTGCGTGTTGTGTTCCCTGGCCGGTTAGCTGGGAATGTGGTGACACTTGCCACGATGGATCTGTTTCAAGAATGCAATGAGATCATGCACAGGAATTCTAAATTCCTGTGCGAATACAAACAAAGCAATAAAAGGTAAGAAAGCCGCCTCCGAGTTGCAGCCCGTGGGTATGGCTAACAAGAGTGCCAATTTTCCCACTTGGCGTTCTTTTACTCAAATAAATAGGTAATACCAGTTGTAAAGATACTCCCCCGTGAGATTCAACAGGATGACGGAGTGGGAGGAAATTTTCATGTTTCCTAGTCTGGCCTTGTGCAAAACCACCTTCCAGGAGTCTACCTGTTTACCCGGGTAGAAGGGCAGGGGCGTGACATGCTCATCAGACTGTTCTTATCAGACCTCTGAAATGTGCTGGGTCGCCTTGACTGGTCTGAGCAGCCCCAGTTAGTGGCTGTTTTCTGGGAGTGCTCAACCTCCTTCTCTCAGTGTTCTCATCTGGATGATAAAGTACACGGTTATCCTAGGTCTGCTCCCCTACTGCATGCAAGAATCTATGCTAATTATGAGGGTGCATTTGTCATATTGTATGTATTCCAAGGGACTAAATTATATTCTTTTCTTTTTAAGTATTATTTCTTTGAGAGGCGGAGAGAGTTCCCATCTACCGATTCACTTCCCAAATGCCTGCATTGGGCAGGGCTAGGCCACAGCCGGAAGCTGGGGACTCAATCCGGGTCTCCCACATGGATGGTGAGGTCCCACCACTGCCTCCCACTGCACTGGTGGGTAACGAGTCTTGAGTAGAGCTGGGTGTTGAGCCAGGTGCTCTGACACAGGACGCGGCCATCTTAACCAGCATCTAGACGGCAGGGCCACACACCTGCCCGAGTTGTGTTCTTCATGACAGAGTAACATGTGTGCAGCCAATACAGTCAGAATGCGGGTTTTTTTCCCCTTTTCTCTCCAAAGGGAATTTGAATTTTTTAAGCAATCGCACAAGATGTGTGTTCTGAGCCTCTATCGTGTGTAGTATATTGACAGGTTCACGTTGGAAAATATTAAACTCAAATATTGCAAAGAAACCTTCCCCACAGAAAACCCCTGCCAGCGGCACCCCTGGGGAACGTGGTGTTTTCCCCGGACCTTTCCCTGGCGGTGCTGCCTGGCTGAGGGGGGTGCACCACTCCCTGGGCTGGCCCTAGGATCTACCACTCTCTAAGCCTTTTCTGCTTCATTAAGAGAAATTAAATTGTGTTTGTCACCGTGGTCTCTCCCCTGTGGATCACAAGTTCGTGGGAACAAGGAAGAAGAGGTGTCCTCGCATGACCTGTGGGTGCACTGCCCTCCGTTCACTGGAATCTAAGAAATCCCGCAAGAGGGAAGGCAAACAAGGCCGCGTTCACTGAGAAACAGGGTGAGAGCGACCCTTTTCTAAAACGTCTGAAAACAGAGGACGTGTCCTGGGCATCTGGAAGGTGCAAGGACCAGCCCCGGGGCAGTCACTGGGCGGATTCGCTGGCAAACTGCACTTGGAGCAGCTTAGCCAGGTTCTGCTTGGGCTGAGCAACTGGCAGCAGTAAAGCAGACGCTGGGAGTCCCAGGGATGAGGCAGGGGAGTGCCCAGTACCCAGTGAACGCCTTAGCTGTTCAATGCAAGTTTTGAACAACGTCAGAATAATACAACCATCTCATGGTATCCACAGCGACTGGGTTCCAGGACCCCCATGGATATCAAAACCTAAGGATGCTCAAGTCCTTTATATAAAACAGTGTAGCATTTTCATAGAGCCCACACACCCTACTGTATACTTCAAATCACCCCTAGGTTATTGTTAATACCTAATGCAATGTAAATTCTATATAAATCATTGTTAGACTGTGCTGGGTTGAGAATCATGGCGAGAAAATTGCTTTGGCATGTTCAGTGGAGCTGCAATTTTATTTTCCAAACATCGTGTATAGTTGGGTGTGGACCCCACAGATGGCGGGGGCCAGCTGCGTTGCTCTCTCCCCATGATCGTTGTCAGCTCTATTTACAAGTAGAGATCCTGGAGAACGCGGACGGGGACCTCTGCTCTTGCATGCATGCAGACTGGGGATCACCACTCCATCCTGCTGGTCAGAAGGTGAGCAAATTGGAAAATCAGCCACGCTTATAAATCTGTAAGAGAAGTGGGGTCACAGGGCAAACCACTGCTCCCCAGATCAGAGGCACAGGTGGGCAGACTCTCAGAAGGGCGACGTAGTGGGGCAGAAATCTGTGGGAGCCAGGGTTGATGTAGGAGCACCTGAAGTATGATTGACAGATCGCTGGGGGCTAGGTGTGGAGAAGCCTGGGGGTTGGAAGGCCCTGGGGGACCCGACCACACCGGGCACCAGGCATCTATGAGTCTCAGCCAGGCTATCCCAGTGCATAGGCTGACCGAGGCTTGGCTCCCCAGCTCATGCAGATTCTGTTCTCTGTTACCAGTCGGGGGATTAAGGGTGGAGGCTGGATCCAAATGTGGTTGGACTGGATTAAACAGCTGGGGTAGAGCACTGTGATTCATGGCTCCATGGAGAGAGACCCATGTGGGATTGGGGTGTGCCCTGTCTCTCTCGGCTTCCTGGCCCTGCACGAGTTCCCCCAGTGCCATCTGCTGCCCTCATCAGGCGCCACACGAAAGGGGGTCCCCGATCCTAGAGCGTGGACGCTGTGAGCTCTGCCCTTCCAAGGTCGCTTCTTAGGAATGCCGGAGACTCCCGTCTCCCGGACAAGGCTGCCTCAGGAGAGGCCGGTTAACCAGGGCCCGGCTTCTGGGGTTCTACCAGAGCCCGGCTCATCCAGGGAAGGGAAGTGCCCAACTCCAGAGAATGAGAGCAGAAATGCTTGCTGGAAGCCTGAGGTGGGATCGTGGAGGGCTTCCCGTCCCAGGAGCCCTGGGCGCCTCTGTCCTCACCGCCCCTGCACACCCCCCTGCACGCATTGCCCCTCTTCTGTGAAGCCGGCTCCCGCTCTTCCTTCACACCTCATTGCAGCCTGGCTCTCTGTCCAGATCCTGTTCTCAACTAAAGGTCGGGTGTGGCATCGCTGGGCCTAGGACTGGACATTCTCTGGAGGAAGGGGAACCATTCAACCTACAACACTGAGCTCCAGGGGCTCGGGTTTTACCATCAGTGGGTGATCAGTTCTTGACTGTTATTTCTCTGATGCAAACCTGCTGTTTATTTAATCTGAAAAGGAGAGAGAGACAGAGACATATATACAGACAGAGATTGTCCATCCACTAGCTCCCTCTCCCAATGCCTGCGACAGCTGCTGCTCAGCTGGGCTCCGTCCAAGTCTCCCGTATGGGTGGCAGGGACCCAAGTACTTTAGCCATCACCTTTTCCCTCCACCGGAGCTGGAATTGGGAGCGGAGCCGGGACTTGAACCCAGGCCCTCGGGTATAGGATATGGGCATCCCAAGCAGTGTGTCAACCACTACAGCAAACGCCCACCCCAAAACCTGATCTTAAAAGTGACTATTGCTACTTAGGGACAGGTGCACCGGTCATCATTGCTGTATGGAGTAGTCACCTCTGTTCCTTTGTGTATCTATTCATTTATTTATTAAGAAATACTTAATAACCACCTATTATGTGCCAGATTTGCACTGGACATGAGATTCTTTGAAAGTTGTTTAATCTTGGGGCCAGCACTATGGTCAGTGGGTAAAGCCACCACCAGCTATGCCAGCACCCATATGAGCAGCCAGTTTGTGTCCTGGCTGCTCCACCTTCAATCCAGCTGCCTGCTAATGGCCTGGGAAAGCAGAGGAGGAGGATGATGGCCCAAGTGTTTGAGCTCCTACTATGCATGTAGGAGACCTGGATGAAGCTCTTGGCTCCTGGCTTTGGCCTGGCCTAGCCAGAACACTATCTAATACGCTGCGTTCCTCACCTGGCTCGCTGGGTTCCTGATGTCCAGGACCAGTGTCTGAGCTTTCCAACACTGACAGCAGAGGCCCCTCTAACGCAGCCACCACTTTCCCCCAGTGGTTTTGCTCAGCATGTGTCTTCTAGGTCCCACCTTCAATTCCACAAAAAGTCAAAGGAAGAAAATCTACAGAGCCACAATGCGGAGGGATATCCATGAGGCAGGTGTGAAACTCAGACCGGAGTGTGACATGTTCTTCTACTTTACGGTCAGCGCTGGGACTGAGAAGCAAACACAAATGACATCTGATAACAGCTGAGCCCCACGGAGCCGAGTAGGCACTTTCGAGCCCCCGCTCGGAAGGATTCCTCTGTGTCAGCCGCTAGCCACGGCTGCGTGCTGGGGCTCTGAGTATAGCTGTCTTCCTGTGAGCAACAGCAAGGCCACTCCTTCTGGGAGGTAGCAGGTTAGGCCCCAGGGGCAGACGGGATTGCAGTACGAAGAAAGGAAAGAGCGTGGAAGACCAGGGAAGTCCCTCTCGTTCTTCAGGTCGCGTGATCCTCAGTTACGAAAACCAGGGCAGAAGTGTCCAGCACTGGCTTTCTTTGGAAACGTTAAGAATATACTTGTTAAAGGTGGCGAAGGTGCACATACATCCCTCCGCCACTGCCGCTGGCACCTTGGCCATGCTGCCCCCACAGTCGGGCTGTCTCCCTCTCTCCCCTCTGCTGCTCGTGGACGGGTGGGACTTCTTTGAGGCTCTCAGCCCGAGTCACCTGCGACAGCAAGCCACTTGCTCGTCCCGTCCCTCCTCTCTTGCCCGCTATGAAATAATATTTCAGAGAAACTGAAGCAACACATGTGCATTTGGCCTAGTCGTTAAGACGCCGGGGTGCCTGGGTTCAGTTCCCGGCTGCTCCCGACTGCAGCTTCCTGCTGATGCCCAGGGAGGCAGTGGTGATGGCCCGAGTGATTATGTTCTGTCACCCACGTGGGGGATGACCTGGGTTGCGTTTGCTACTCCTGGATTTGTCCTGGCCCAGCCCAAGCCCAGCCCTAGCCGCTGTGGACATCTGGGATGTAAACCAGTAGATGGGCACTCCTCGTCTTTCATGCATCCTCAGTTTCTTAAGTAAATGAAGACTAACACTTATTAAAAAGAAAGAATAAAAAGAAGTAAAGGATTAATTTGACAAAATGCTGTACTTAAACCATTAATAATTAACAACATTTTGTCCTAAAGATGATTTATTTGAAAGGCAGAGTTACAGAGAGAGAGGGAGAGACAGAGATCTTCCATCTGCTGGTTCACTGCCCAGATAGCCCCAATGGCCAGGACTGGGCCAGGCTGAAGCCAGGAGCCTGGAACTCCATCAGGGTCTCCCACATGGGTGCAGGCATCCGAGCACCTGGGCCACCTTCTGCTGCTTTCCCAGGCGCATTAGCAGGGACCCGGATCAGAAGCAGAGCAGCCAGGACTCAAAATGACACTGGAATGGGAGATACTGGTGTAGCAAGCAGTGGCTTAACCCTCTGAGCCACAATGCCGACCTGAGAATGAGCAACTTAATGTCCAGCAATGCTTTCCAGTCCTTTTTCATTATTATCTAAGAAACAGTCTTAAGTAAATAGAATTTAGTTATCGCCAGAAGTCCCAAAGACTTCTACCTTCAAAGACAATCATCATCGGGAGTGCAGTGGGTGTCCCATTGATGTTTTAATAACTACACAAACATGTGCGTCTGTGTGTGCTGTTGTTTTCCGTGCAGTATTTAGCACACAAAATATTTCCATGTGTGTAACAGCTTTGCTTTTCCCAGCTTACCCTGCTGCATGCACAGTGACCACCCACATTTAGACTGTTTGCGTCTCATTTCATTCTTTCGTTCTTTCTACAGTGCTTCCGTTTTCCTTTTCTTGATTTTCATCGCGTTGATTCAGGCTGGGGTTTTGTTGTTGTTGTGCTGTGTTGTGTTGTGTGTGGGAGGTTCAGTTTTAAAACTGACTTAAAGCTTATGCTCCACTTCCCACCCAGCTCCCTGCTACTGTGCCTGAGAGGCAGCTCTGCCTCCTGCGATCCACATGGGAGACCCGGCTGGAGCTCTGGGCTCCTGGCTCAGCCTGGCCCAGTCCTGGCTGTTGTAGCCGTCTGGGGAGTGAGCCAGCAGACGGAGGATCTCTCTCTCTTTCTAGCCCTCTCTCCTTCTTTCTCTGTCACTCTGCCTTTCAAATAAGGAAAATGAATCTTTTTTTTTTTTTTAAAGATGTGCATTCTCTCCAGGAGCGTCCTCCCTGAAACACCAGACGCAGTTTTAGCTCACTCCTCCCTAACATGTAGCGCTAGCCAGCCTCAATATCTTCACATCAACAGAGGCTGGCTCCCAGCATACTGTTTTCTACTCTGTGTTCCAAGACACTGGGAGCAGCCATTCCAATCGAAAACCTGCAGCGGTGTTTATTTAGGCAACGCCGCCTTTTGCTCAGCTCGCTCCGCGTGGACTGAGTGTCTCCTGGGTTAGCTGTTGTTCACGCGGGTGCACAGCTTTCAGACGTGTGTGGGTGACAGACCAGGGTAGCGGCGTCTTGATGTTGCGCGTTCGTTTGACTAACGTTTTCCCCTGGAATGCAGACTTCTGGGGACGGTGCCTCTTGCCTTCTTGCCTCCAGAGCTGCTGAGTGGGTGTCCAGCATCACTCTGCTGCCCTGAGCGGGTGTCCAGTGTCACTCTGCTGCCCTGAGCGGGTGTCCAGCGTCACTGCTGCCCTGAATGGGTATCCAGCGTCACTCTGCCTGTATCCAGCGTCACTCTGCCTGTGTCCAGCGTCACTCTGCCTGTGTCCAGTGTCACTCTGCCTGCCCTGGCTCTGTCTAGGTGCTCTACCTCTGCGACAGCCACTCTTGACTCTTCCATGCCCTGCACTCCGAGGTTTCACTGCTCACGTTACGTCTGCGCTTCTCATCCTCTCCTACTCGGTGTGAGGCCTGGTGTCTCCTTGGTGCTGAGATCCCCAGCCATCGATCCTGCACGTGGGGCTGGCTTCCACTCCCCCGGTTCCACCTGGTTGAGAAGCCTAATGAGAGGACTCTGTCCTCCACGCCTCTCAACTTTTAAGAAAATTAATTTATTTTCATTTTATTTGAAAGGCCGAGAGACCGGGGGGGGGGGGGGCTTCTGTGTGCTGGCTCATGCTCCACATACAGCCAGGGCTGGGCCAAGCTCAGGCCAGGAGCCTGGAATCCAAACTGGGTCTCCCGCGTGGCTGGCAGGGGCCCAAGTGCTTGATGGCGTCAGCAGGAGGCTGGGGTAGACTTGGAGGAGTCAGGCCCTGACCCCGGCAAGGCAGGTGCCCACAGCAGCGTCCTCCCCAGCACGCGAACACCCAGTCCTGAATCGTTCAACTAGACACACTCCTCGCTGGAGCCCTCGGCTTGCTCCCAGCCTTCATCCAGATGCGTTTTCCTAACCACACTGTCTGCCCCGCTGCTTCAGCCCGTCAGCAATGCCAGTTGCATCCTTGGGAGCTCTAATCTGACTTTTCTCACCTTGGTAATGACCCACACTCCTGATGTTCTCCACAACTCTGATACAGGTTTTGTGGGTTTTAAGGGGGTGGGGAAGCAAACTTGTTCACAAAATGCAGCTATTTAGGATGAGAAAATAAATCATAACACGCTCTGGGTGTCTTGGAGCTTCCGAGATGGCTGGAGGAAGCTTCCAGAAATGTGTGCTTCACAATTTGCCTCCCTCCACATGCACACACAGGCACATGCACACTTACACACAGGTACACACAGCACACACATGCAGACACATAGGCACACACATGCACATACACACATGCACATGCATGAGCATGCACATAGGCACACACATGCAGACACAGGCCCATGCATGTACACACAGGCACACACATGCACACACAGGTGCACACACATGGCATATATACACATACATGCACATAGGCACACACGTGAACACATCAGCACACACAGGCACACGCATGCATATACACACATGCACGCACAGAGGCGCACACATGTACACACATGCATATATACACATGCACGCACAGAGGCACACACGTGCACACACTGGAAACACATGCACACACAGGTGCACACACATGCATATACACACATGCATTCACATAGGCACACACGTGAACACATCGGCACACACAGGCACACACATGCACGCACACAGGCGCACACATGTACACACATGCATATATACACATGCATGCACAGAGGCACACACGTGCACACACCTGGACACACAGGCACACACATACACACAGACACACAAATGCACACATGCACATACATAGGCACACACGCACACACATGCACACACAGGTGCACACACATGCACATACACACATGCATGCACATAGGCACACGCGTGCACACACCTGCACACACAGGCACACGCTCCCTCCTGTCTTGTGATGCTCTGAGCCACCTCAGGACTCTGCCAGAAGGAGCACCGTGGCCACAGGAGCTGAGCCAGTGGGGCCACCTGGGCACCTGGGCACCTGCTGCTGGCCTGATTGTGAACCTCCCGAGCTGCAAGATGCACCCCACCCCACCCCGCCCGTCTTCATCAGGAGCTTGTCCCAGGCCCTCTTGTCTAGGGAAAAGCTGAGCAGCACTGTGTTTCCATCTGATTTCAGGCTAACGGTTTACTTCTGTTTTTATTGCTGTCTGCGTTCAGTCCTTCTGAAATTAGGGAATACACACACAGAGAGCGCGTGTGAGAAAACAGCTGGACCTCATGCTTCTAATTGAATTTCTTTTCAAGGAACAAAGCAAAAATGCAGACATGCTTGGAAATACCGTTTATGTTCGGGCGAATTCCTTTTGGGAGATGGATATCTGACTAATACGCCAGCAGTTAAAAAGATAGGACTTTTTGTTGTTGTTCACTAATCCGAGTGTTTTTGTTTACTAAAGCTGTCTTTGAAAACTCTCTAGAGGGGTAAAATATTATTAAATTGAAATGTTTATTGCTCAAAACCACAAATTAGTTATTAACACTTAAATACATTCTCAAAATGCCTTCCTTTAAAAGGCCACTTTTTTCTTTCCAAGGGAGGGAAGTTCTCTGTGGTGAGAAGTGCAGCAAGGGCTGCTCCCAGCCTGCACAGCGCCGCCCTGCAGGTTGGGGAGACGCCCCTGCCTCAGGCAAGGCAGCCCTGCCTGCTGAGGACAGCTCAGGTGGGTCTCAGAGCCGCTCCTTCCCGCTGGTCTGTACGAGGGTGCTCCCGCCAGTTCATGAAAGAATGGAATTAGATGATAAGTTTATTGTGGTGCAAAACATTTTTGAAATCCATAATAGGCATTTCCTTTCTTTCTTCTAAGTATTTATTTATTTGAAAGGCAGAGTTAGTGAGAAAGAGAGAGAATCTTCCATCTCCTAGACCACTCCCCAAATGGCTGCTTAGCCCTCTGCCCCGATGCTGGCCCCACCTGGGCTTATTTTAAAGGGCATCCCTCCATTAGTGAGAGTTGTGTCCTCAGAAGTGACCCTTGCCCCAGAAGAAGTGATTGTTCTAGCATCGCGCTCGAGGGAGAGGGGGTTAGAATTTCAACACGTGAATTTTGGAGACACAAATATTTCCCATTACATGAAGCAGCATATAGCTAGGGTCTGGGGAAAACATTAAGAAAGAGAAAAGTGCAGAAATTAAAAAAAAAACTAAAATTGTCTTACCTGCTTAAGAACGCCAGTTTAGAAAGCGGCTAGTTGGAAGACAATCCACCTGCATACAGGAGATAAAGACAAACCCAGGTCAAACCCTGGGAGAGAGCGGCTAAAGCTAATTGTGAGAAACACATGAGGCACTGAATCAGAGAAGCCGGGCCGGGGTCCCCGCCAGATCTCAGCCCGGGACACAGGCCTCCCTCCCCACTGCTAGGCCTGCCTGGCAACGACTCCCACGCCCATCTCTAAAAGCGGGGCTGTCCGTGAACAGTGCACATGAGGCTCCGGCCCTGGACTTTGAAGCCTGCGCTGGCAGTCCTGCTGTGGGGCGCTGGCGGGAGGCGCTGAGCTGCGTCTTCTCTGGACTCTAAGCTGAGACCCGCGTCCACCACCCCGGTGCAGCACACTTGGCTTGCGATCAGAAATCTCTGCTGCCTACATGAGCTGACTCTGTGAGTCTCGTTCAGTCCATTGTCTGAGGCCCCAAGAACCTGCCCTCCACACCCACACCCACAGTCACTTTCCTTCGCGATAATTGGGGCTCCTTGAGACGGCTTTGTCCTTTCGACAGGCTCACTGTTTGAAAAGCGCCTCCTTGGCGTCTTTCCCCTCGTTTAACTCAGCATATCCATGCCTGAGCTCATCTTCCGTGCTTCCAGAATGCGCCCCCTCCCCACGGTGCCCACCCCACTGACGCCAGGCCAGGGTCTTGGGTCGCCTTGCTTCTGCGTTCACCAAGAAGTGTCAGTTTGTTCACATTTCCTCTTGGATTTTTTTTCTTCATTCTCACCTGCATTGTTCTTTTTCCCCCAAAAAATATTTATTTATTTGAGAGGCAGAGAGAGGTCCTCCATCCACTGGTTTACTCCCCAAATGGCCGCAACAGTGGGAGCTGGGCTGATCCGAAACCAGGAGCCTGGAGCTTCTTCCTGGTTTCCCACGCAGGTGCAGGGGTCCAAGCACTTGGGCTATCTTCTACCGCTTTCCCAGGCACATTAGCAGGGAGCTGGATTGGAAGAGGGGCAGCCGGGACTAGAACCGGTGCCCATATGGGATGCCGGCACTGCAGGTGGCAGCTTTACCCGCTATGCCACAGTGCTGGCCTTCACCTACATCCTTTATTACTACACTTCCTAGTGATTTCTGCAGACTCTACAGTTACGCCCATTCCTCACGCTCATGGCCCCGGGGAGCTGGGTCTCGCTCCAGGCCCCTCTGCACACACGAGTGGCCCCCGCTTCCTCACCTGTGTGTTTCTGTTGGGTCAGGATGGCCGGTGCTCACCAGTCGGCATCCTTCCCTTCCAGACGCTCTAGCTGGGCACACAGGCCCCCAGTTAAAGATTTCTCCCTGTATATTTTCCTCTTACCCATCCATCCCCCTACCTGGAATTTTACGATTGCCCTCTACATCAGGCCATTGCTTTTCTAACCTTTTGCCTCCTAATTTCAGTCTTGGTGTCTTTCTGCTGTACTCTCTGTGAAAAGTTCAAGTATGTCCTTTTTAAAAAAAATTATTTATTTGAGAAGTAGAGTTACAGACAGAGAGAGGGAGACATGGAGAGAGAGATCATCCATTTGCTGATTCACTCCTGAAATGGTCACAATGGGCAGAGCTGAGTCAGTCTGAAGCCAGGAGTCAGGAGCTTCCTCTGGGTCCCCCACCCCAAGGGCCTGGGCCATCTTTTCTTTTTCTTTCTTTTTTTCTTTTTTTTTTTTGACAGGCAGAGTTGGACAGTGAGAGAGAGAGAGAGACAGAGAGAAAGGTCTTCCTTCCGTTGGTTCACCTCCCAAATGGCTATTACAGCCAGCACACTGTGCCGATCTGAAGCCAGGAGCCAGGTGCTTCCTCCTGGTCTCCCACACGGTGCAGGGCCCAAGCACTTGGGCCATCCTCCACTGCACTCCCGGGCCACAGCAGAGAGCTGGCCTGGAAGAGGAGCAACTGGGACAGAATCCGGCTCCCCGATTGGGACTAAAACCTGGGGTACCGGCGCCGCAGATGGAGGATTAGCCAAGTAAGCCACGGCGCCAGCCCTGGGCCATCTTCTACTGCTTTCCTAGGCCATAGCAGAGAACTGGATCGGAAAAGGAGCAGCCAGGACTCAAACCAGTGCCCATATGGGATGTTGGCTCTGCAGGCTGATGCTTAACCTACTACACCACAGTGCTGGTGCCTCCGTTTATCTCTTAACCCTAAGACTGAATTTCTATCATATTTCTAGTTTCCAGGGGCTCTTCTGTGTTTTCTGTTCCATTTTTGAATCCCGTCCTTCCCCGTGTGCAGGATCTTCTCGTTCCTGTGGGGACACGTAAGGGACGGTCCTGTGGGAGCCTCTCCCCTCAAGCTGTCTTTTCACCTGTGCGTTCATCTTTCACCAGGGTAGCTCACCGCCCACATCTGGCATTTCCTGGCCGTCTGTTCCTGCTTCAGGGGGCCTGGGAGGCCACGTGGAGTGAGGGGGTTCATTGGCTGTGGTTTGCACTGCAGGCCTGGTGGGATAATGTCATGGAGAATCTCCAAAGTCAGCATTGTCAGTCTTTTGTCTTGAGCCGATCATCTTCCCCAGGGAAGAATCTCCCAAACCCCGCCTGGCGATGAGGCCTGTGGGAAGGGGCTAGCCTTGCAGTAGACGGCCTTCCCATCACCCTCCTTGCGTCCTGAGTCTCCACACTGTGACCCTCCCTTTCGGGCTCCAGGAAGCGGCCTTCCAGGCTCCTGCCGTAATGAGAGGCCATCTGAATGCTGTTCACAGACTAGCGCTTAGAAATCCAGGATGCCCAGCTCATCTGACATTTTAGATCGACAAGTAATCTTTCAATTTTTTTATTCAGCTGTTTCATCTTTTATTAGAAAGGTGAGGAATTTTTTGTTCAACTATTTTCCTCTTTTATTGGAAAGACAGAGACAGAGAGAGAGAGAGAGAGAGAGAGAGAGAGAGATCTTCTATCTGCTGGTTTGTTTCCCAAATGACCACAGCCAGGACTGGGCCAAGCTGACACCAGGATGCTGAACTCCATCCAGGTCTCCGTGCAGGTGGCAGGGCCCAGGCACCCGAGCCATCCTCTGCTGCCTCCCAGGGCGCATGTTAGAAGGAAGCTGCATAGGACGCGCAGTAGCCAGGACTTAAGCGGGCACACCGATACAGGCCATGGGTGTCCCAAGTGGCAACACAGCTGCGGCACCAACCATCCGCACCAACAGGTGATCTTTCCATGCAACATCTGGAGCGAAATTTTACTTAAAAAGTTATTCATTGCTTATCTAAAATTCCACTAAACTGGGCATCTGTGTCAACTGCTAACACTGCATCCAGGGAGTAACAACTTCTGAATTTGACTTTGCATCCACCCATTTTCACCCCTAAAAAGGCCCCTGATCTGCCACCATCTGAACTTTGTGCAGTGTGGATTAAGTTGTGGATTCTGCACAACACGCGGCGCATCATAACGTCTGACACATCTCTTATTTCAGTAGCCCTTATTTTCTAGTTGTTAAGAAAACAAAATGACCATCACTTGATTTCACTTCTTTTAAAAAGAGGCCTTTCCTTGGCTGGCGCCGTGGCTCACTAGGCTGATCCTCCGCCTGTGGCGCCGGCACACCGGGTTCTAGTCCCGGTCTGGGCACTGGATTCTGTCCTGGTTGCTCCTCTTCCAGTCCAGCCCTCTGCTGTGGCCCAGGAGTGCAGTGGAGGATGGCCCAGGTGCTTGGGCCCTGCACCCACATTGCATGGGAGACCAGAAGGAAGCACCTGGCTCCTGACTTTGGATCGGCACAGCGCACCGGCCGTGGCGGCCATTTTGGGGGTGAACCAGCGGAGGGAAGACCTTTCTCTCTGTCTCTCTCTCTCACTGTCCACTCTGCCTGTCAGAAAAAAAAAAAAAAAAGAGGCCCTTCCTCTTCCTTAACAACATGCCCCTGGGACTCTGGACGCCAGCACGCACAGAGCCGCTGGTGAGCTCTCTCAGCAGGACGTTAGCTGTGTCTGGCTTCCCCCTCCCTCCCTCTCCGCAGCGGCTAGGCCCCGTTGGGTTTTGGGTTCCCTGTTCTTCACAAGAGAGTCTCCATCAGTGTCTCAGTCGGCCACACTGTCCCCCCACGTCCCCTCTACCTTTTGCCGTTTCTTGTCGGCCGAGTTGTCCCTTCTGGCGGCCCCTGCGGCTTCGTTTCCACGTTTGTGGGAACAGGTTCGGTTGACAGCCTGTGCTTCCTTGTCCTGCTACTTAGCTGACCTCCTCCTGGGCACGTGGGGGCGACTTTGCTGGGGGACGGGAGGCTGCCGGCTGCAGAGCCGGGGACACCACACATGGTGCTTGGATCCCATCAACCAAGGTCTCCATCAACCAAGTTCCCAGGACCTGGTGGTGGGGACTTAGGGGACAGGGAAGGTGGCGTTTTTCAGAAAGTCTATTTTAGAGCAGTTTTTGGCTGGTGACAGGATGGAGTCAGAGGCATTACGTGTCAGCTCCCCACCCTGCACGTCCCATCATGGCAGCGTGCTTGCTGCATCCCACAAAGCTCCTCTTGCTGTGGAAATAGTTCCTGGCTGTTCTTGACCTCATGTGAGAAAAGAAGACAAACCAGAGGCGGCTGACGCTGTGGGGCAGCTGGTGAGGCTGCCGCAAGGGCATCCCATACGAGCGCCGGTTCAAGTCCTGGCTGCTCCACTTCCGATTCAGCTCCCTGCTAAGGCACTGGGGAAAGCATCAGATGACCCGAGTGCTTGGGTCCCCGCACCCTGTGGGAGATCCGGACGGAGGTCTGGGACCCCGGCTTCAGCCTGGCTCAGCCGCAGCCTTGCTGGCCATTTGGGAAGTGAACCAGAGGATGGAAGCGCTCTTTCTCTCCCTCTGTCTGTATCACTCTGCAATTCAAATAAATAAAACAAATCTTTGAAAAGAAAAACTTAAAGCAAAGACATAGGTAAAGTGCAAGAAGGGGGGCAGGTTATATTTTAAAAGAGACGGAGAGAGCATGCTCAGATGTGAGTGTGAGCAACAGGATGAGGGGAGGAGGGATCCGCACCACTAGGAGAATCTCCCTAAGGGAGACAGCACGCTCCCTCAGTGTCCCCTTATTGGAGTTTAAAAATGGCTCCCATGACTTCAGAATATGCGTCCCAGTTTCCTCCGTCTTTTCAAATGGCCACCACGGCCGGCGCTGCGCCCATCCAAAGCCAGGAGCCAGGTGCTTCCTCCTGGTCTCCCATGGGGTGCTGGGCAGAAGCACTTGGGTCATCCTCCACTTCACTCCGGGGCCACAGCAGAGAGCTGGCCTGGAAGAAGAGCAGCCGGGACAGAGTCCAGCGCCCCAACAGGGACTAGAACCCGGGGTGCCGGCGCCACAGGTGGAGGATTAGCCTAGTGAGCTGTGGTGCCAGCCAACTCATGCATTTTAACACCAAACAGTATTCCGATGTCTGGATGGACTGCAGTTTATCCACTGGTGTATTTACTTAAGGACATCTTGGTGCTCTAAAACTTTGGCAATTATGAGTAAAACTCCATTGGATAGCCTCAAAGAGCACGATTCCTGGGTCGTATTCAAAGAGTATATTGAGGCTTTTTTTTTTTTAAGACTTATTTATTTACTTGAAAGTCTGAGTTACACAGAGAGGAGAGGCAGAGAGAGAGAGAGAGAGAGAGAGAGAGAGAGAGAGAGAGGTCTTCCATCCACTGGTTCACTCCCCAATTGGCTACAATGGCCAGAGCTGCGCTGATCTGAAGCCAGGAGCCAGGAGCCTCCTCCAGGTCTCCCACACGAGTGCAGGGGCCCAAGGCCTTGGGCCATCTTCTACTGCTTTCCCAGGCCATAGCAGAGAGCTGGATCGGAAGAGGAGCAGCTGGGACTCGACCCAGCACCCATGTGGGACGCCGGCACTGCAGGCGGCGGCTTCACCCACTATGCCACAGCACCGGCCCCAAGTATGTTGAGTTTTGTGAGGAACTGCCAAACACCTGCCAAAGGGACCATGCTGCCTTGCATCCCAGCAGCAGCGAGTGGGATTCCTGCTGCTCCACCGCGCTCGCCAGCATTTGCTGACGTCAGCTTTTAGGGTTTAGTCATTCGGTGGTTGCGTAGCCATGTCTGGCTTTAATTCTGGATTCTTCAATGGCATGGTGTTGAGCATTTGCTTTTCCTATGGCTGCTTTTGCATCTGTATATCTGGAACAAGGGGAGCCGGCTTGGCATCTCTGCCTTCATATCGCATCTGTCTTAGCCTTGGGGCCCCACATTTCTGCTCCGCCCTGCGTGTGCACATGTCTGTCACGAGAAGGAGTCTGCTCGCGGCTTGAGGTTTCTGCAAATTGGTCTCCACTTGAGGCCTGCCTCCTCTGTGGAGATGAGGAGGGACACACAAAAATGATGATTGTTGGGAACTGCATTGTCGCACAGCGGGTGAAGCTGCCGCCGGTGGTGCCGGCACCTGCTGGGTCGAGTCCTGCCGCCGCACTCCGATCCGGATCCCCAGTAATGCATCAGAGGCAGCAGGTGAAGGATCAAGTACTCGGGCCCTGCCGCCCAGTGATCCAGCAGGTGGAAGACCTCTCTCTCTCCCTCTCTCCCTCTCTCTCTCTCTCCCTCTCTCCCTCTCTCTCTGCCTTTCAAATAAATTAAATCTTAAAATATATACAAGGATTGTTCCGGGAAGGAGTTGTTGGAGCGGCTCGACTAGAACCTTCTCTCCAAAGCCGGCTCCCAGGGACAGGGGATTGCATGGCCCTTCTCACACCGTGTCTGCAGCCAGCCATCGCCTGTGACCTCACCCCGTGCTTTCCCTGACACTCGCAGCCTATCACGAGGCACGGGCAAGACCGTTTAGGGAGCGCCTCCAGCCATGTTCTTGGTTTGCTGGTGCTCTGACGAAACTCGCTTCGTGTGCTCCAGCACCTTGCCCTGGGGTCACTGCTATTTCACGCGGTGGGCGGGTGAACTTGGCCGGGTGAGGCATCTGTTCGGATCCTTGCCCATTGTGTAAGCGGATTACTCACGCTTCTCATTGGGTTTTAATGGGCGTTTGTTTTGTATGTGATTTGGATAATAGTCCTTTCTCGGATATGTGTTTTGCAAATATTTTCTCCCACTCGGTCACTTGTTTTTCCTTCCAATTTGTCTTGCCATCTTTCTCTGGAGCCCCAGTGGAGCTCCAGGGGATCCGGTCACGGGTGTTGAAGTGTGTCTTTCTGGGGATGCCTGTTGATCCTGGGATGCCGATGGTCTGATCCCGTGACCGGGTGTCCCCGCAGGACGTTGCTCACACTGGCAGGTGTTCTGTGGCTCTTGTCTGACCTCTGTGTCCGACTGATTACCCGCAAGGTAGCCTCTCTCTAGAGAGCCCTGGCTGGGAGAAAGGTTAGGTCTAGACGTGCCGATCAGGGGAGACACAGAAGAGGCAGCAGCACAAAGCTCACATGATACCAGAAGCTGTGCGTTACTCACGGACTGTAGGGAGAAGAGAGTCATCCCCTCCACCCCCAGGATCAACAGGAAGCAGGGAGCCGGCCAGGATACACACTCAGCAACAGGGGAGGAAGAAGGAAGAGGAGGGGGTGGGGGAGGAGGACAGAACAAGAGAGACAGAGTGCATTAGAATAGGATCCAGGGCATTACTCCAGCAGGTCTCCCGTGGGCAGGGGTAACTGGTGAGTTTGGAGCCAGCAGGTGCAAGTTCTGAGGGGTCCCACTGTCCCTGAGAACGGTGGCCCGATCATACGGCACATGTCGGGTGTGGGGCTAGTGGACCCAGTGGAGAAGGCTGTATCCAGCTGGCCCAGGGAGAGATGGTTACCAGGAGGTGGCCGTACACGTCTCCCACGAGGGTGCAGGAGCCCAAGCACTTGGGACCTCTTCCGCTGCTTTCCCAGGCACATTGAGTGGAAGTGGAGCAGCTGGGACTCAAACCAGAGCCCATATGGGATGCCAGCCCTGCAGATGGCAGCTTAGTGCGGGCTGGGCCAGGCCGAAGACAGGAGCCTGGGGCAGGGGCCCAAGCCCTTGGGCCATCATTTGATACCTCCCAGGTTGCCCATTAGCAGGAAGTTGGCTAGGAAGTGGAGGTGGGACTTGAACCCAGGCACCCTGGTATGGAATGTGCACATCTGAAACTGTGGCTTAACCTGCAGCATCACAATATCCACCCCCTCTACTACCATTTTGTTCCATTGATCAATTCTCCCGTCATTCAACAAATCACACTGGCTTCATTCATGCAGCTTCATAGTAAGTCTTGGGGGAAGTAGTCTTAAATAGTAGTTACAGGGGCTGGTGCTGTGGCACAGTGGGTAAAGCCGCCGCCCGTGATGCCAGCATCCTCTATGGGTGCCAGTGTGTGTCCCGGCTGCTCCTCTTCAGACCGGCGCCCTGCTAATGGTCTGGGAAAGCAGCAGAGGATGGCCCGAGTGCTTGGGCCCCTGCACTGATGTGGGAGACCCAGAAGAAGCTCCTGGATTCTGACCAGTTCAGCTCTGGCTGCTGTGGCCATTTGGCAAGTAAACCAGTAGATGGAAGATCTCTCTCTCTCTCTCTCTCTCTGTAACTCTGCCTTTCAAATAAAGTAAATACAACTTTAAAAAACTTACTAGTTATCAGGAGCCGATCTCGATTATACCCCAGGCACAACAGCTTTGGGCTCAAAGCTCTGCCAGAGACTTAGAGGTTCTAGAATCGTCTGAAGCCGTCTTTTGGCGACAATGCAGCGTTTCCCTCCACAGCCGGCTTTTGCCGCTCTGATCGGGCTTCTGTCCCCAGAAATGCCCCTCCCCCCGGAGGACAGTGTGCTTCGGGGCTGGGCTCGGCGGGCCTGTGATGTTGAGGATCCCCCATCAGCTGTCCTTTGCGTGCATCCCTGCTGGGGCGTGTCTTAGCGGTAGATGAGATGCAGGCAACGTGCACCTAACACCAGGCCTAGGCCGTAAACATCAGACACCGTTGCTGGGATTGCTACCTGTTACCTGTCAATCACAAGATTTACCTAGTGCATCACTGCCGGCGCCCTGAGCACGGAGAGAGCTGCTTGTCCCCAGGTCCTGTTCCCTCTGTGTGTTGTCACAGCGCTCTGTTCCAGTCACCTCACAGCAGGCATCCCTTTCGCTCACGGCCGGTCACAGGCGTCTTCCCACGTAGAGTGAGCCCATTGCAGCCACCGCTGGTAGCTGTTGTGTGGAAAGGCCATTTCCCTTGGTCGAGGCCAGGGCCAGGGACCCACGCAGGGCCTGCGCCTGCAGCAGCAGTGCATGGAGAGGGCCAGGGCTACGCAGCCTGCATCTCTGAACTGAGCCAGGGTGACTCCAGGGGTCATCACCCACCTCCCCGCGTGCTCCTAGAAAGGGCAGTCCTGGCTCTCCTTGGAGGGGATGTAGAGGCTCTCTGTGGGGAACTGTGCACATTAGAGGGGCTTGTCTCATCATGTCCCAGAGGGGACAAAACTGATGCCACCGTCACAGGAGGTGAGGACGCGGTCACGGGAGGTGAGGCCTGATGTGCTCCGCTCTGTGCCTCGGCCCAGGGCAGGGCTCAGCGCTCCAGGGCTGCTGCCAGCGCTCGTCTGTAGTTCCCAGGAAAACACACTCCTGGGAGGGAAGAGCTGTCCGTTTGTTTCCAGCTGCTTAGCTGCTAAGGGGCAAGAGCCCATCTCCAAGGTGGCGAGAAGACAGCAGACGCCTCCCTGTGACTCCCCCGGCTACAGGGGGCTGCCTCCGCCCTCCTTCTGCGGCACAGTTGCCTAGAGAAGCCACAGGCTCCATGCCAAAGCCAGCCTGGCGGGGCCGGGGGTGGGGGAGAATCAGGACCCCCGGGGGCCACAGGGCTGGTGGGCAGAGTCAGGTTTTCCCCCAGAGGACAAATTCTGCCACCCACGGAACAAAGCCTGCATTCATAGGCCCGTTCCTGGGATACGGGCTGGGCACGGGCCATTTCCCAAAGAATGCTGATGTGACCACAAGTGACTTCCTGACGCCCATGGAGACACCAGGCTCTCGGGTTGTTACGATGGGACAGGGGGCCCACGCGAGGGCAGTGGCTCGGGAGGCAGCCCTCCGCCGAGCATGTACAACCATCCTGCCGTTTCTCCAGCCAGCGTGTGCAAGTTGAACCTCGAATCATTTCTTAATGGATTATTTGATTTGATTTTCTCATTCCCTGGCAACAGGAAAGAGGAGCTAGGATCCCTAAGCCTCAGGCAACCGGGCTTGGACGAGCCAGTTTCCCTTCCCTGTCCAGAAAACAAAGATGCACACATGTTTCCCCCAAGCCCCACAAACACAGCCTTTCTTGAGCAGCAGCTGGGGCTCGGGATCCAAGTCCCCTCCCCCAGGGCTGGTCCCAAGAGATCCCCAGGCTTGCGCCTTGTCTGCACACAGGCAGCTTTGTAAGCGGAAGAAAGAATCCACAGAACTTTCCACGGAGCCCCGAGGGAACGAGGTGGGTCGCTGTGTGTTTGCTCACAAACCTGCGCACGTCACAGCCCAACTCCGAGAGGCCTGCCTTCCACATACAGCTCTGTCCAGTAAACTTCGGTTAGTGACCCTGGAAGTCCATCTATTTTTATTTTTTTTTATTATTTTTTTGACAGGCAGAGTGGACAGTAAGAGAGAGAGACAGAGAGGAAGGTCTTCCTCTGCCGTTGGTTCACCTCCGAATGGCCGCTGTGGCTGGCGCGCTGTGGCCGGCGCACTGCGCTGATCCAAAGCCAGGAACCAGGTGCTTCTGGTCTCCCATGCGGGTGCAGGGCCTGAGGACTTGGGCCATCCTCCACTGCACTCCCAGGCCATTGCAGAGAGCTGGACTGGAAGAGGAGTGACCAGGACAGAATTCGGCGCCCCGACCGGGACTAGAATCCCGTGTGCCAGCGCCACAGGTAGAGGATTAGCCTATTGAGCCGTGGTGTCAGCTTTTATTTTTATTTTTCAAAGATTTTATTTATTTATTCGAGAGGCAGAGTTATAGAGAGAGGGGGAGACAGGGAGAAAGGTCTTCCATCTGCTGGTTCACTCCCCAAATAGCTCCAATGGCCGGAGCTGGGCTGATCTGAAGCCGAGAGCCAGAAGCCAGGAGATTCTTCTGGGTCTCCCATGCAGGTGCAGGGGCCCAAGTACTTGGACCATCTTCTACTGCTTTCCCAGGCCATAAGCTGGATCAGAAGAGGAACAGCCGGGACAAGAACCAGCAGCCATGTTGGATGCTGGTGCCGCAGGCAGAGGCTTAGCCTACTGCACCATAGTGCCGGTCCTGCATGTCTCCTGACGGTCTGGACATAGCACAGGGCCTGACCCTGAGAGCTCTCAGGCTGGGTCACGCGGCAGCCACGCCTCGGGTAGGCTGGGCAGGTGCCGACAGTGCCTTCCTGAGCCACATCGCTGCTCAGGCCCCCTCTGGCTGCTCACCGTTGGCCCAGGGAGGGATGTGCAGCACAGGCCGACGCCTGGGGCCGCCCTCAAGCACCTCCCGTGCTGGGGGCACAGTTGCTGGCCCTTGCGTCTCTTTCTTACAGCTCGGCAGAGCCCGGGAGCCAGGAGAAAAGCCAGCCGCTGACTTTGGAGGTGGCTGGCCTGGTTCTCAGCTTTCCCTCTTAGAGGATCCTGAAGCATTTTTAGGAGTCTTAGGGCTCCTGGCGCTGGAGCTGTGGTCGACAGGAGCGTGACTATGGCTGCAAAGCAACCAGGCTGTGCGTCCGGACTTTCCGTTGTGCTGCCTGGGAATCCGACCGGCGGCAGCTCCCACAGCCCCTGCTGTCCATCTCAGCCCGTCTCTCATTTCCCCCACACCCTTCCTGCCTGGTGAGACTTTTCCTCTTTGAGAGTCATCTCCGAAAACTTCGGTTCAGTTTTCAGGGTGTTTTTGATTCACTTCAGAAACGGAAGTTTGGATTTGGGCATCAGCATCTCCCGGAGGTTCTGGCTAAAGAGAGCTCACTCGGTGAACGCAGCAGGAGCACCGGATTAGGAGACGGGGCGTGGCCAGTGCCCCAGAATCCCTGTGTGTGTCCCCTTCCTGCCACCTCCACTCTTCTGTTGATTGCGTTTGTATCATTTTGAACCTGACCTCAGTGGACCCGCAGAGCACCTAGCATGACCGAGATGTCTGTGTTGAGGAGTGGGGGGGTGGTATTCTCACTGTGCAGGAAACTTGCTTTGGAAAGGAAACCTACAGCCCACTTGTATCCGGATGGGAGGGCCTCGGGCATTTGGCCCTCTGGAGCAAGCCGACCTAGAGGTACAGGAGGGCTGGGTCCCACCCAGCCTGGCCTCCGCTCGGCACTGTGCTCCCAGCGTCTCATCTCCCTGGGCGCCTGATGGAATGACTCCAGTTCTGTCAGATCAGGCGCTGCTTCCTGCTTGGGGAGCTCACCTACGGGGTTCTGTGTTGCACGCGCCTCACTGAGACACCGCCCACCGAGACAGGGATTCAGCAAGAAGTGGTCAGCTGGGGTGCGAACTCCGAAGGGGCTGGGGTCAGAGGCAGCCAGCCAGTGAACGGATCAGCAAGGAGGATGCCCGAGGGCTTCTCCTCTCCCCTGCATCCACACTCTGCACTAATTCTCTCTCTCTTTTTACGCTTGCAAATGGGATCTCATAGGTCACAGCTATGGCGCACGGCATGGCTTCCCGCACACAGAGGAACGTAAAGAGCCTGCTAGGGTGAGCATGGTGGTGTCTGCAGAATCCACAGCTTCGAACCTGATCCCCAGGGAGGGTAGCACGGTGGGGGTGGGGGAGGGGCTTTAGGAACTGATTAGGCTGTGAGAGCAGAGCCCCATGACGGGGATTAGAGGCCTTAAAGGGCAGCTGAGGGCAGAGGGTTTGCCAGGAGGGCAGTTAGAGGTGCCGTCTAGGAGGCAAAGAGCAAGCCCTCACGTTGGACTCCCCGCCCCCAGAACGATAAGAAATAAATCTCTGTTGCTTATGAGTTACCTAGGCTAAGGCTGCACCCTCTATGCCTTCCAGGATCCCCAGTAAACACCCACAACCCCAGATGGTACAACATCTTCATATCTTACGTGTCTTCCTATACATCTACACCCACAGTCTAATTGCTGAACTAGGCCTAGTGAGAGATGAACAACGATAACTAATCATGAAGTAGAACAGCTACAGTAATACACCGTCATAAAGTTATGCAAATGCGGACTCTCGCCTTTCCCTCTACACATCTTACTGTTCTCACCCTTCTCGTGATGTGAGATGGTACAGTGCCCACACAATGAGATGCAGGGAGGTGGACGGCGCAGGCGCTGTGACGTGGCCCTTAGCCACTCCCAACCTGATAGTGCATCAGACAGAGGGTCGTCTGCCTCGGGGGTCCCTGGCTCAGTCTGCAGAATGAGGGGCACTGGACAAAGAGTGGACCCCGTAGTGGACAGGGTGGCGTGAGAGTTCATGACACTACTCAGAATGACATGCAACTTATAGCTTACGAATTGTTTGTGTCTGGGATTTTCTGTTTGATGTTTTCAGGCTGTGGTTGACTGTGGTAACAAATTGTAGGAAGCAAAACCCCACGGGGGGGGGGGGGCAAATGCTGATCCCTTCTGCGCAACCAGACCTCCTGCCAGGCGATGGCTGATGTCAGCGGCCGCTGATTTTAAGCTACTTTAAATGTTGGAGATCTTAGCCAGAGACTCCGAGACGCGTAATCACGCCAAATCCGTGACATGTAATCACACCGGCTTCTCAGGCTTGCAGGGGTGGGAAGGGTGCCTGACATGTGGGCCCAAGAGACTGCGACCACCGCTGAGTGACAGTGTCCAACCTTTCTGTGTTCGTGAACAGGTGACCTGGAAAACAGAAACTCTGAGTGCCGTCTAGGAGGCAAAGAGCAAGCCTTCTCCAAACACCGACTCCGCTCGTGCCTTCATGTTGGATTCCCCGCCCCCAGAACGATAAGAAATAAAGAGATAAAAGGGGGAGGGCACATGGCAGTGAAGGTGTCGCTTAGGATGCCCGCATCCCACATCAGTGCCGGCTCTCACTTCTGGTCCAGCGTCCTGCTAATACGCTCCCTTGGACGCAGCGGATGACGACTCAAGTGCTTGGGTTCCTGCCACCCACGTGAGAGACCTGGGCTAAGTTTCCAGGCTCCCGGCTTCTCCCGGGCCCAGCCTCGGCTGTTAGGAGCATCCGAGGAGTAAACCAGCAGATGGAAGCTCTCCGTGGGCCTGTCTCAGTCTGCTTGCTTTTCAAATGAAGTAAAAATCGATAAGCAATGATTTGATCAATAGGAAAAAAAGTAACGCCAGGGCAGCCTGGGCCGGCCAGGGACAGCAGGATAAGAACTAGCGGTTCCCTGAGTCACCTCCAGCTTCTGGCTCTTCAGTCCTCCCCCTAGACTCCTGGTCCCCCTCCTTCAAGGGGAGTGGAGCTCAGAGCAACATTCTGGAAACACTTTGGGGGAGTCTGTCGCTGCCTTCCATGGGGCTGAAGGCGGGCACAGTGTAGGATCCAGGAACCCATGAATAACAAGGCATTGTGGACAGGGCCTGAGCCAAATTCTTGCCATGGCAGCAAAGCTGCGCGGACCCAGCCCTCCTTCCGGGGGGTGAATGAGCCCGTGTGTTCCGTCCAGGCTGCACGCAACACCGTTAGGCAATGTGGAAGGACAAGTAAAAAGTGGAAACATTACTTGCTTATCACTATAGGCTTTCTGAAATCACAGTGAATATTCACGAACACGTGTAATAATATGCAGTAAAAATACCAGTCAGCCCAGAACCAAGACACGCAGACCCCAGCAGGAAATCACCCCTGTGGAGGGGTGGACAAGACCCAGGTGGGGGGCTTTAGCTATACCTGTCATGTTTTATTAGAGAGAGAGTGCTGTAATTATAGCAAAATCTAACCTATTTGTTCATTGTGAGTATATAGGTGTCTTGTATTTTCTGTGTGTTTGAATGGTTTTGTGCTGCTTTTAAACATCACACAATAAGAAACTGCAAAGTAGAAAGTGTGTACAGTTGCTTGTGCTAACCTGGGAGATCCTGTTTTTTTGTTTTTGTTTTTTGACAGGCAGAGTGGACAGTGAGAGAGACAGAGAGAAAGGTCTTCCTTTGCCGTTGGTTCACCCTCCAATGGCCGCCTCGGCCAGTGCGCTGCGACCAGTGTACCGCGCTGATCGGCTGATCCAATGGCAAGAGCCAGGTGCTTCTCCTGGTCTCCCATGGGGTGCAGGGCCCAAGCACTTGGGCCATCCTCCACTGCACTCCCTGGCCACAGCAGAGAGCTGGCCTGGAAGAGGGGCAACTGGGACAGAATCCGGCTCCCCAACTGGGACTAGAACCTGGTGTGCCGGCGCCTCAAGGCAGAAGATTAGCATAGTGAGCTGCGGCGCCGGCATGATCCTGGGTTTGTGACTGTTACTTTAACCATGTTAAAAAGTGACTGTTTGCTAAAGAAAGCCAAAGGGCCCAGCATGGCACAGCTCCAAGGTAGCCTGTTTGCGGGCACCTCTTAGCCGGCAGGCAGCCCTTTGGGAGGTAGGATGAACCAAATCCACCGGGGAGAGAGCTCCGGGCTCTTCTGGAGGGCTCGCTGCACACAATGGGCGCAGTGTTGTGGATCTGACACCTGTGTCCCTAGGACTGGGCGGATGGAGTCTCTGAATGTGCTATTGATGGTGCTGGGGGAGAAAGGGCTCATTTACCAGCCAGACTGTGGGCTGGAAGGGGACACACAGATTTTTATACGGGGTCTTCATGCAGGTGCATTTTTTCCCAATTTGAACCTGGCATCTTTGCAGTCACCAGAGGTCCTTCAGGGCTAATTTTGCTGCAGCCAATCCTCGGCCCAGCCCTCTAAATGCTGGGGTCCCTCAGACCTTTGAAATGCAAAACAGCTCCTCAAACCCCCAGTTCACAAATGCTGGGACAACCAACTTTCTTCCTGGACACCTAGGGGAGAGGTTTTTTTTTTGTCTGTTTGTTTGTTTAATTTATTTTATTTATGTAAAAGGTAGTGTGACGGGGGAGAGAAAGCAACAGAGCTTCCATCTGCTGGTTCACTCCCCAAATGGCTGCAATGGCCAGAGCTGGGCCGATTGGAAGCCAGGAGCCAGGAGCTTCTTCCGGGTCTCCCATGTGGGTGCAGGGGCCCAAGGACTTGGGCCATCTTCTACTGCTCTCCTAGGCCATAGCAGGGAGCTGGATCAGAAGAAGAGCAGCTGGGACTTGACCCAGTGCCCAAATGGGATGCCGGCACTGCAGGTGGCGGCTTTACCCGCTATGCCACAGCGCCAGCCACCCCCCCACCACTCCCCCTGGACCACTTCTTCCACACCATTCAGGCCAGACAGAGTGCTGAGTTGTGTATATTTGTCCAATTGACCCCAGTAACAGCTAGTGAATCACTGATCCAGAGGAGTAGCTGGGACTTGAACCAGGGACTCAATAAGGGATGCAGGCAAACCAAGTGAAGTCTTTTTTTTTTCTTTTTTAAGATTTATTCATTTATTTGAAAGTCAGAGTTACACACACACACACACAGAGAGAGAGAGAGAGAGAGAGAGAGAGAGAGGTCTTCTGCCACTGGTTCACTCCCCAGTTGGCCACAATGGCTGGAGCTGCGTCAAACCGAAGCCAGGAGCCACGAGCTTCTTCCAGGTCTCCCACACGGGTTCAGGAGCCCAAGGACTTGGGCCATCTTCCACTGCTTTCCCAGGCCATAGCAGAGAGTTGGACCGGAAGTGGAGCAGCCGGGACTTGAACCAGCACCCATATGGAATGCTGGCACTGCAGGCGGCGGCTTTACCCGCTACGCCACGGTGCCTTGTTATCTTACGAGGACAACAGTCACTCGTGGGGGAAGCCCTGGTGCCCTGTTTGGCAGACGGAGGCCCGACCTCTCCGTGCAGTTACTTTGGAGATGAGGTTTCAACATATGCATTGTCGGGACTTGCAAACATTGAGACCACCACACACACCCGCGCTGCCTCCTACTAGAGCCTTGGTCTTTGGTTCGATATTCTGCCTCCCCTGGGGCCACCTCCAGCACCCCACAGCCTCGGTGGGTCCTAGCAATCGTGTTGACTTCACGTCCCTTGCCATTGGTTGGTTAAACATGAGCTTATGTTGCGACTGTAGCCAATAGTACCAAGGGGATGGTCTGGTGGGGGTCGGGGCTGGACATCTCACTTGAAGGGCTGCAGCTATCTCGTGGGTTGGAGGAGCCGAAAGATGACAATGACCCGAGTCCTAGGCGATCCTCAGAGCTGGAAACTCGTTAGCACTTAATTTCTTGATTCCCCACTGTTCAATCAATCTTTTGATGTAGAGTTTAGCTACTTGCAGCCGAGTGCATTCCAGCCCTAGGGGTCTAACTCAAGGGTGAGCTCCTCACTCCAGCCAGGCAGCCAGGGGGTGTTGAACAAATAGCTGGGTGATGAGGGCATGCACTGTGGATTATAAGGGAAGGGCTCCACCCTGTGGGCCACACGGCAGGTGAGGACGAGAGGCCACTTGCGGGCACCCACAGGAGGCCACGCGTGCTCTCAAGTGACGTGACGCAAGGGGGGGAGGGAAGCTGCACCTGCCTTCAGTTCCACCCCTAGAGGGTCGCCTCCTCGAGACGCAGCACTGGATGGCGAATGCTGTGCACGATGAAGAGCAAACTGGAGTGGTCATAGGGCCGCCATCAAGTTCTCTGCGCGAAGCGTGGAGACGAGCGGATCCTAAACGGAGCCGGGCTTGGCTCGGTGGGCGTGCTTCCACGCATTGCAGCCCGGTTCTCAGGGAAAGAGATGCGACTTCATAAAGCGGGAGATCTAACTCAGCAGACACACAGTCCTCTTCCCAAAGGAAGGGGCCCTGCAGCTGGCTACAGCAACAAGCGCTCTCATTTACAGCCGGGCATTTTAGAGTGGAGCAGAAAGTGAATTTTTATCTTTCTCATGTTGTAAGACTTGAGTTAGGTGAGAATCGTAACAGGTATTTCTACTGTAACAAAAGGCACACACTTGGCATTACAAGAACTGCTTGAACCCTGCCGCCCACTTGGGAGACCCGGATGGAGCTCCTGGCTCCTGGCTATGGCCTGGCCCAGCCCTGGCTGTTGTGGCCATATGGGAAGTGAACCAGCAGATGGAAGACCTCTCTTTATATATCATTTTCCAGTCAAATAAATAAATAAAAATTTTTATTTAAAAACATTTTTTTTGACAGGCAGAGTTAGACAGAGAGAAAGGTCTTCCTTTTGTTGGTTTACCCCCCAAGTGGCTGCTACGGCCGGCACTGTGCCGATCCGAAGCCAGGAACCAGGTGCTTCCTCCTGGTTTCCCATGCAGGTGCAGGGCCCGAGCACTTGGGCCATCCTCCACTAGGCAGTAGAGGCCACAGCAGAGAGCTAGACTGGAAGAGGAGCAACCAGGACAGAATCCAGCACCCCCACCGGGACTAGAACCCGGGTGCCGGTGCCACAGCGAAGGATTAGCCTAGTGAGCCACAGGACTGGCCTAAAAATTTTTTTTAAATATTTATATATTTATTTGAAAAGCAGAGTTACAGAGACCAAGAAGAACTGAAAGACACAGAGAGAATCTTCCACCTACTGGCTCATTCCTCAAATTCCTGCCATGGCTGGGGCTGGGCTAGGCCAAAGCCAGGAGCCTGGAACATTATCCGGGTCTCCCACATGGGTGTAGGATCCAATGACTTGGGCCATCTTCTGCTGCTTTCCCAGGCACATTAGTAGGGAGCTAGATTAGAAGTGGAGCAGCCGGGACTCGAACCTATGCCAATATAGGATGCTGGCATCACAGTTGGCTGCTTAACTGGCTGCACCACAACACGATCCCATAAATAAACATCTTTGTTTAAAAAGGGAGTGCTTAATAAATCTCATCAAGCAGACAATTGATAATATTATTTTCCTTTCAGAGAAAATAGGCAAACAGGATGTCTGAAAATCCAATTTAGAGGCACGACCGTTTGCAACTGTGACTGAAACTACAGAAGGGCGGAGAGATAAAATGATCAGACCCACAGCCTTGGCCTTCACGCAGGCCGTGGACGGAGGGTTGCCAAAAAGAGAAGCTAAGCACTTCCCAAGACTGGGGCCTTTTTATATAAAAACAAATGATGTAATCAAGTATGTAGGAGGCAGATCGCGGCTTGCCGAGGACACTTGGGCAGGAAACGGGTGAGGACGGATGCTGGAGTCTGGACAGGAACGTCCCTCCTGCTTCTGACAAGCCCAGCCCCACTCTGGAGGGGGGAGGCGGGGCCTGGCTCCTCCCCAGAGGAGGAGCACTCTGGGTGATAACGGTTCTGTGCTGGAAGCCTCACGCTGGAAACTTATTCCCAGGAACTCACCCGTTCTGAAGGTTGCGTGGTTGATTGGAAAAATGTGCTTGACCCTGTCTCAACAGGGAGCCCGCGTCCCACATGGAGCTGCCTGTGCTGATGCCTGGCTCCAGCTCCTGACCCCAGCTCCCTGCCAGTGCGGACCTGGGAGACAGCAGCGATGCTTCCGGGACTGGGGTCCTGCCTCCCGGGTGGGGTGGGAGCCACGGATGGAGTTCTGGACTCCCAGCTGTTGTGAGCATTCGGAGAGTGAAACAGTGGAAGGGAGCACTCGTCCTCTCCCTCCCTCCCCCTCGCCCTCTCCCACCCTCCGCCTCTCCCTTTCCCTCCCTCCCCTCTCTCCCTCTCCCCTCCCCTCCTCCTCTCTCCCTTCCCCTCCTCCCTCTCCCTCTCCCCTCCCCTCCCCCCTTTCCCCTCCCCACTCTTCCTCTCTCCTCTCCTCCCCCTCTCTCCCTCTCTCAATTATTTTTTTAAAAAATTCTCTGACTGATTGACAGCACTATGATTAAGAGACTAGAACCTAGCATCGCCAGCTGGGGCTAAGTTCAGCTGTACCACTGATCAGCTGTGTGATGAGCTGCTTAAACTCTCTGGCTTCAGGGGCCGGCGCCGTGGCATAGCAGTTAAAGCTGTCGCCTGCAGTGCTGGAATCCCATATGGAAACTGGTTCAAGTCCCAGCTGTTCCACCTCTTATCCAGCTCTCTGCTATGGCCTGGGAAAGCAGTAGAAGATGGCTCAAGTCGTTGGGCCCCTGCACTCATGTGGGAGACCCGGAAGAAGCTCCTAGCTTCAGATCAGCTCAGCTCTGACTGGTTGCAGCTTTTTGGGGAGTGAACCAGCAGATGGACGACTTCTCTCTCTCTCTCTCTCTCCTTCTGCCTCTCTGTAACTCTTTCAAATAAATAAATAAATAAACTCCCTGGCTTTAAACATCTCTGAGCCTCCCACGCTTCCAGCCTCCAGGCCTGCGAGGGACATGGGTCCAGCGAGTGAGTGCGGAACAAGCATTTGCAGACCCGACGGCTGTCACCACGCATCACCCAAGTGAAGCACCTGGAATTGTGCCCCTCCAACCCCACGTTGAATTCTAATCCCAGATGCCGCCCCGTGAAGAGGGAAGGCCCTGGGTAGAGGCCAGATCACGGAGCCTCTGCCCCCACAGACACTTCAGGGTTATCTAAAATGGCTTGGACGAGACCTCGCCCCTTCCACCCTCCAGCATGTCAGGACATGGCCACGCTGCTTTCTCCCGGACCCGTCGCCTCCCCGGCTCTTCGCTAGTTCAGCCACGGCATCTGCACGAGGGGACTTCAACAAACTCACGGAAAAAACAAAACAGAACATTCTGGAATAGGGGCTCCTTTCTGTGCAAAAATGCTTGAGATCCATGCAGTTTTTTTTTTCCAGGCCATGAGCTTTCTGAGAACTTTCCAAAGACTCCTTGTCCATGGCCAATGTCCTCTTCCCTGTCGGTCACACAGAGGACCCGCAGCTTTCGCGTAATCATCTCTCTAAGAGCCTTGTCTTCCATCAGTCAGATGCGTCCTGGGGGAGGGGAAACAACGTGGCCCATACCCCCCCCCCCCAGCCAGCTCAGCGGAGCCTCCTCTAGGAGGCGTGGGTGGTCACAGCCGCCCAGGTAATTTAGACCAAGCCTTCAAAAGCAGCCAGACAAAAAATACTAAGAATTAGGTGCGTGGAGTACATCAAAGAGCTAAGACCGCAGGGAGGGGTCGGGAGAAAGAAATGGACAGGGGAACCTGGGCTGGGGCGGCGCCGGCTGGTTCTGCGCGGGGGCATGGGGGCACGGGGTCAGCGTTGAGGTCACATCCTGGTTCCTGACAAAGCGCTGGGGCCAAGCTGTGCTCACTTCGCGGTGTCTCACTGAGCTGGGCACGTCAGATCGAGTGTTCGCTGGTGGGCACTGGGTGCCCCCCGAAGCTGGCACTTGGGACCCCCACATCCCGTATCAGAGAGCCTGGGTTTGAACCCTGGCTCCACTTCTGATTCCAGGTCTGTGCTCATGCACCCCTGGGAGGAGGCAGGGGACGGTTCAATTGCTTGTGTCCCTGACCTGACCCATGGAGTCCCAGGCTTTGGTCTAGCTCAGCCCTGGCTGTTGCAGCCATTTGGGGAGTGAACCAGCGGATGGAATCTCTCTCTCTCTCTCTCTCTTTCTCTCTCTCTCTCTCTCTCTCTCTCTCCCCCTTCATTTGAGAGCCACTTTGAAAATGCACACCCTCGGGCCTGAAGCCCAACACTCTACCTCTATGAAACGTGCCCCTCCCAGAGGAGCTTGGTTTGCCCACCTCTCCCCCCATGTCTTTAAAGGTAAAAGAGTGTGAGTGTCTCACGGGGTGGCTGTGAGATGCAGGCGAGAACCTGACACGGGCGTGGGCGGGAGAGGATTTGTTGCTAATGACCTGTTCTAGGCCAGGTGCTGAGATTTGATGTCCATCTCATCCCGAGGGGTGTGTGCCGGGTCACAGCAGAGAGAGCAGGGGGCAGGACCTCAATGCTGTGGCCTGAACATTTGTTGGTTTCCTTGCAAATTTCCTAACTTGAAGTCCTCACTGCCTGAGGCCATGGTCTTAGGAGGTGGGGTTTGGGGGCATGAGGAGGTCTTGAGGCTGGAGCCCGCACGGGATTCATGCCCTGATGAAAGGGACCGGCCAGCGCCGTGGCTCAACAGGCTAATCCTCCGCCTTGCGGCGCCGGCACACCGGGTTCTAGTCCCGGTCGGGGCACCGGATTCTGTCCCGGCTGCCCCTCTTCCAGGCCAGCTCTCTGCTGTGGCCCGGGAGTGCAGTGGAGGATGGCCCAGGTGCTTGGGCCCTGCACCCCATGGGAGACCAGGAGAAGCACCTGGCTCCTGCCATCGGATGAGCGCGGTGCGCCGGCCGCGGCGGCCACTGGAGGGTGAACCAACGGCAAAGGAAGACCTTTCTCTCTGTCTCTCTCTCTCACTGTCCACTCTGCCTGTCAAAAAGAAAAGAAAGAAAAAGAAAGGGACCCCAGGGGGGCCTTCGCCCCTTCCCACCTCACTGAAGGGCAGTGAGACGCTGGGGGTCTGCCACCTGGAAGAGGGCCTCGCACTGGCTCCTCCCCTCCGCTGCCAGGGCCCGTGCTCCACTTCTGCCAAGTTCATGCAGTCTGGAGTTTAGGTTGTAGAACTCAGCATCAATTCACTGTGTTTTTATTCACCCCAGGCTAAACGTGTGGGTCCCAGCGAACCTCCCCAGATTCTCCCTTGGGGGACTGGACTGAGAACTGCAATAAACCAGAGAGCAGATTCTTCCCGGCAGAACCAGAGTTCACCTTTGCCACACTCACATGCAACCCGCGCATCCGCTGATCTTAGGATCAGCAACAAAAACCAACCACCGGCGTAAGATCTTCCAGCCCCAGGGCCAGGCTGGCAGAGACCAGGGCGTGGATATCCTGAGCCTGCCCCGCAGCAGAACGCAGGAAGTGGCTTCTGGAATGTGCCGCAGGCCCAGGAGCCACGGGAGGCCCGCTGGGCTTCACTGGGCTCCTCTGCAGTTTGGCCTGGGGCCCCTGGGTGTGCCTGGAGGGAGAGGAGGCAGGGGCCGGCATCCCCAGAGGTCCTCAGCCAGGGTGCTCTGTGCTGGCATCGAGGTGTGGCCCGTCTGACGGGACATCTCTGGTCAGCACGCTGGTTCTTCTAAACCTCCTTCTGCTTTTGTTTAGCACTTCAGTTGCCTGGCAAACATTTCTACTGGAAAATTCCAAGCTTGCCTCAGATGAGCGAAGAGGAAATGCAGTGAGTTGACGCCCAGGCCGGCCCAGCCAAGCAGGGCAGAGGGCCCCTCGAGGCCGGGCTCTGTCAGCGTGGCCACGCTGCCGTTCCAGCCGGAAATTGGAGGGCAGGGGGGGAGGCGGTCGCTGGGCATCCGGGCGCCCGGGCTCGCAGGTGCATGGCAGCCGCGGCTGTTCTCTAGAGCCCGGTGTCTCCTCCTCCTCCTCCTCCTGCCTTCCTGCAGGTTGCTCTTCCTGCCATCACAGCAGTCCTCACTGTAGGTTCCCCTGACACCTGCATAGATGAGACTCCCTGCCGGAGGCTGTCCTCGTGTGGCATCTCTGTTGCTACAAGAATACTTAGAGAACACGAGTCTCCTGCACAGAGCCCAGTGTGCAAAGCTGAATAGGGGGGTGGGGGCTGCCTGAGCCCATGCACTCTCCCTGTGTGTGTGTGGGGGGGACTGCCTGCGTCCATGCACTGTCCCTGTGTGTGTGTGGGGGGGCTGCCTGAGCCCATACACTCTCCCTGTGTGTGTGTGGGGGGGACTGCCTGCGTCCACGCACTGTCCCTGTGTGTGTGTGGGGGGCTGCCTGAGCCCATGCACTGTCCCTGTGTGTGTGTGTGGGGGACTGCCTGAGCCCATGCACTCTCCCTGTGTGTGTGTGGGGGGGACTGCCTGCATCCATGCACTGTCCCTGTGTGTGTGTGGGGGGGGACTGCCTGCATCCATGCACTGTCCCTGTGTGTGTGTGGGGGGACTGCCTGTGTCCATGCACTGTCCCTGTTGGAGGGGGTGCTGCCTGAGCCCATGCACTGTCCCTGTGTGTGTGTGTGGGGGGGCTGCCTGAGCCCATGCACTGTCCCTGTGTGTGTGGGGGGCTGCCTGAGCCCATGCACTGTCCCTGTGTGTGTGTGTGTGGGGGGCTGCCTGAGCCCATGCACTGTCCCTGTGTGTGTGTGGGGGTGCTGCCCGAGCCAATGCACTGTCCCTGTGTGTGGGGGGCTGCCTGAGCCCATGCACTGTCCCTGTGTGTGTCCGTGTGTGGGGGCTGCCTGAGCCCATGCACTGTCCCTGTGTGTGGGGGCTGCCTGAGCCCATGCACTGTCCCTGTGTGTGGGGGCTGCCTGAGCCCATGCACTGTCCCTGTTGGGGGGGGGCTGCCTGAGCCCATGCACTGTCCCTGTGGGGGGGGGGCTGCCTGAGCCCATGCACTGTTCCTGTGGGGGGGGGCTGCCTGAGCCCATGCACTGTCCCTGTGTGTGGGGGGCTGCCTGAGCCCATGCACTGTCCCTGTGGGGGGGGGGGCTGCCCGAGCCAATGCACTGTCCCTCTCGCTCCTTCCCAGCAAACCCAGGAGCAGGGCAGCCATGACAACACGGAGGCATCACAGTGCAGCCTCCCTGGAGAGTGCGAATGCCCGTGACCCAGACCTTACTGTGGACCCCCAGCCACTTGATAAGGGAGTGTAGGGTCTTTAGCTTTGAAATTGTTAGGGGTTGGAGCTGTGGGGTAGTAGGTTAAGCCGCCGCCTGCAGCACCGGCATCCCATTTGGGCACTGGTTCGAGTCCCAGCTGCTCCACTTCTAATTAAGCTCCTTGCTAATGTGCCTGGGAAAGCAGCAGGAGATGGCCCAAGTGCTTGGGTCCCTGTCATCCATGTGGGAGACTAGGATGAAGCTCCTGGCTCCTGGCTTCAGCCTGGCCTGGCCCCGGTCATTGCGACCATTTGAGGAGGAAGATTCTCTCTCTCTCTCTCTCTGTGTAACTCTGCCTTTCAAATAATTAAATAAATCTTACAAAGAAACAATTGTTGGAAGTTTAGAAAGAAGACTATTAGTGGCTGGCGCCGCGGCTCAATAGGCTAATCCTCTGCCTGTGGCGCCAGCACACTGGGTTCTAGTCCTGGTTGGGGTGCCGGATTCTGTCCCGGTTGCTCCTCTTCCAGGCCAGCTCTCTGCTGTGGCCAGGGCGTGCAGTGGAGGATGGCCCAGGTGCTTGGGCACTGCACCCGCATGGGAGACCAGGAGAAGCACCAGGCCCCTGCCTTCGGATCAGCGCAGTGCGCCAGCCGCAGTGCACCTGCCGCGGCAGCCGTTGGAGGGTGAACCAACAGCAAAGGAAGACCTTTCTCTCTGTCTCTCCCTCTCTCTGTCCACTCTGCCTCTCAAATAAATAAATAAAATCTTTAAAAAAAAGATTATTAGAAGAATACTGTGACACATCCATGCATGGTGCATTTGAGCCCGCAGTGGTTACAATGGGGAGAGCTGGGGGGTGGTTGCTCTGGGGGGTGGTTTTGGGGGTGGGCACTCTGCCACCACTCCCAGGGGTCTTCCCAGCAGGTGGCGCTCATCACTCGTTCTTGGTTCCTGCCAACAAAAGCTGCCATTTTGAAACTGCTCCCTTGCAGAACAATTAAGGTGATGAATTCCTGGGAAGGCAGGTGCTTGGTTGCTCGGGGCCCCTGGGGGCGTGGGGAGGTGACACTGAGGCCAGGCGAATCCTTACAGGGCACACCAGTTTTTGCAGGACACACAGAATAACGCGTGTTGGCAATGCCCTGGGTCAGCTGCAGCACAGTACCTGGAGCCGTGCCCGGGTGGCTGGTTTGAGCGACTTGCTGTGTCGGACGCTGTGGTCTCGGTGCGCGGGGCTGTCGCCATTGTGTGTTTCGCTGCTAGGGTCACCCCTCACTCCCGTCCCGTCACTGGGAACACGTGTGCCTTGGGTTTCTTGGGCTGTCAGCTCAACCTGCAAGAGCGAGATCCTTGTCTCTGCAATTCGCAGGCTTTTCCTCCAGTTGCAGAGTGTGCAGCCCAGGACGAGTCCAGAGGAGGCCCTGCCTCTACTTCCCCTTTTGACACAAAGGACGGACACGCGTCACTGTCACTTCGTCAGGTCTCTTCCCTTTCATACAGTCTTTCAAAACCTCCCAGAAGGTGCTGCCAGGTATTCTATGGGATAATGAGATGAATTCCAATGATGTTAATTTGGCTTTTTTTTTTTAAGAAAAAGATATTTATTTATTTATTTGCTTATGTGAATAGAAGAGCAAGAGATAGAAGGAGAGTAGGAGAGACAGACATAGATAAATCCTCTATCTGCTGGTTCACTCTCCAAATGGCCACAACAGCCAGGGCTGGGCCAGGCCAATGCCAGGAGCCGGCAGCTCCGTCTGGGTGAGTGGCAGGGCCCGAGTACTTGGGCCACTATTTACTGCTTCCCCAGGTGAGTCAACAGAAAGCTGGATGGGAAAGAGCAGCTGGCTCTTGGGCTAGTGCTCTGGATGTGACCAGAGCCTCACGGGCAGCGGCTTGCCCCAGACGGAGCCGCCTTCACCCACGTCGCCTCCCCATTCTTGCAGTTGGCCGTGGGGCGTAACTGCTATCTTGCCATTTCAGACGCTTCCCAGTTAAGTGGTTCAAGTTCGCAGGTTAACCAAACGACAGCCCCTGCGTCTAACCCACATGGCTGGGTGCATCAGTGCTGTTTCCGGGTTAACTCTGTTCCACATTCTTTTCCTATTCTGCAAATTAACTCAGAGTCACTTAGGTGGTGTTGCCTTGGCTACCCTCTCTCCCCAAGGCTTCGTCCGCCTCTGGTTAGCTGGAAGGGCGGGTCGATGACGGGGTCTGAGGTTTTGTGGAAGGCGACGTCCAGGAACAAGAAGGCAATGGGCCTGGAAGAGCTAGAGAGAAGCATCACAGGAGGACAGGTGGACTCCCGGAGTCTGGGGAGGAAGCCGAGCTGCCGAAGAGCTGGGCGGAGCCTGTAGGTCTGAGACAAGCTCAGTGACTGAGCTGGGATCAGTGGAGCGGAAAGCACAGGGCCAACTCAGCAGCCGGGATGGATGCAAATCAACCGAGGTGTCTGTCTCCAGATGAGAGGATAAAGAACACGCGCTACAGGTGGAGTGGAAGATTCAGCTATGAAAAAGAATGAAACCTGTTGTTTGCAACAAAATGGATGCAACTATAAAACATTACACTTAGTGAAATCAGCCAGTCCCAAAAGGACAAATACCATATGTCCTCCCTGACCTGTGGTAACTAACAGAGCACCTAAAAGGCAACCTATAAAAGTAAAATTAACACTTCGAGATGAAATGACTTTGAACAGCCCCTGTATCAACTGTTGAGAAAGTTTTTTTTCATACTATTTGTTTAACTCTTTATTTAGTACAGAGTTCATCTTATGTGTATGAAGTTAATTGAAATAGATCTTAATAAAAAATAAGAACGGGAATAGGAGAGGGAGGAGGAGGGAGGGTGGGAGCGTGGTGGGAGGGCGGGTATGGTGGGAAGAATCATATTCATATTCCTAAAGCTGTATTTATGAAATACATGAAGTTCCTATATCTTAAATAAAAGGCTTCTGAGAAAGAAAAGCAAACACAGTGCTTTGTCCAATTTTGTTTTTGACAGGCAGAGTGGACAGTGAGAGAGAGAGACAGAGAGAAAGGTCTTCCTTTGCCGTTGGTTCACCCTCCAGTGGCTGCCGCGGCTGGCGGGCTACAGCGGGCGCACCACACTGATCCGAAGCCAGGTGCCAGGTGCTTCCCCTGGTCTCCCATGGGGTGCAGGGCCCAAGCACTTGGGCCATCCTCCACTGCACGCCCAGGCCACAGCAGAGGGCTGGCCTGGAAGAAGGGCAACCAGGACAGAATCCGGTGCCCCAACCAGGACTAGAACCCGGTGTGCCGGCGCTGCAAGGCGGAGGATTAGCCTGTTGAGCCACGGCGCTGGCCCCAATTTTGTTTTAAACAAACTTCTAAGAATTAAATGCAACTATAGTTTTAATGATTTTGTGACTTTTAAAAAAATTCTATGTGAACTTGGACATCTTTTATCATTTATAGCCCTTGGTTAGTTTCCTGTAGGACTGGAGTCTTTTTCTTTTTTATTTGTTGAATCTATTTAGTAGAGCCATTAAGCCTCTAAAATGTAAATTAAAAATAAGTGATCTGAAAAAAAATTAAGTAGAAAAAAAACCCCAGAAAGCACGGTCAAGTGCTCAGCGCCGAGGGCTGTGGAGGATTCTGAAGGACGTGCCTGGGGTGGCCAGGGGTGCACTTCCCGAGAGGAGGGGGTCAGAGCTGGGGAACCTCAGACAGAAACCACAGGAGAAACCAGGGATGGAAAGATGGGGAAGCAAGATGGAGCTGGCACTCTGCCTGCGAGAGTGTGCACGTGGAAGGCTATGGGGGGCACAGGGAATCCTGAGGACAAAGACGGGGGGAGAGGCCAGACAGAACAGCAGTGACCCCCAAATGTGTGTGTGCGTGTGCATGTGTGCCCATGTGTGCATGTGTGCCTGTGCATGTGTGTGCCCATGTGTGCATGTGTGTCTGTGCATGTGTGTGCCCGTATGTGCATGTGTATTTTTGCGTGTGTGTGCATGTGTGTCTGGGGGTGCCCATGCATGCATGTGTGTCTGTGCCTGTGTGTGCACCCGTGGTGTCAGGCACAGCTCAACACCCATTCCAGGGCCCACCCTCCTTCTTGGCCTTGGGTACACCTGGGAGGAAATGGCACAAGCGGAACATGGGTGCGTCCAGGTAGCTACATCCTTAGAGAGGTCTGACTGGTGCAGTGACGTCACCAGCCTGGAACTGCTCTGCCTCTGGAGAGGGCGGGGAGAGCTGCAAGTCAGCCTTCAGGGCCTGGGAGTTACAATTCCCTGTTTTTATGCAATTTTCTTTCACCTTCCTCGAGTTCACTCAAAAGTGCTGATGTAGCAACATCGATTCCATCCTCTTTTCCTTTTAAAGCAAAAAGTCTGTTGAACTTGTGTTTGTTTTTGCTATGTCAACTGCAATCCCCAAAGAAAACCAAGGCAAATACAAGGTCTTCAGAACTCACCACATGTCTGTGGTCGCCCGGACGACTCCGGGTGCCCACGGAGCTTGGGAAATCCTTGTAGCTTCTCTTTCCGGGGCTGCAGGGGGCCGGGGAGAGGGAAGGCATTACAGTGGTTCTTCAGCCAAGACTCAGGGCTGCTTGCACTTAGCAGGCTCACCTGCAGCACCCCAGTCGGCTCGCCTCGGACGCAGGAATGTGTCCCAGGCAGGAGCTCCTGGCACGATCACCACTTACTCCGTTGGTAGAGGAGAACTGCCAACCACAGAGAAATTATAGTTTCTGCACATGTGGGTTTGGAATTTGAACACGTTATTTTATCCTGGAATCATTTTCTCGGAGCTTAAAGTGACTTCTTCTCTAGCGAGGGCTGCTCTCTGCCACGTTACCAGGGTGCACGGACGCACCAGGAGGAAAGTTCTGGAAGGCGACATCTTGAACGAGGCAGTCCCTGGAGCCAGCATCTCCTTTGGAAATAATCAGGCCTTGCGAACGAAGCTGGGGAAATGTGCAGCACACAAACACAAGATGCATGCAAACCCAATGCACTTACGTTTGGGACACAGCTGTTGCTAAGACTCCCAGGGTGCAAGCAGCAAGTTTTCACCGACAGCCCACTGCTTGGGTTAGAAACCCAAGAATCACAACCCTGGCCACCGCCCTGTGACACAGCAGCAGGTCTGTGAGTACGGGAGCTTCTAAAAACAGCAGAAGTATCTCCTCTTCCTGCTGCAGCGTAAGCCTTTAATTCTCGCTTTAAAACCAGCCCAGACCCTCCTGGTCCGTTCCTCCTGACTGCACGGGGAACACAGGATTTTTACAAAACGCGGACTGCGGACCCACTAGCTGGAACACCGAGACGCAGAAGTGGCACGAGGCTCCTCATTTGGTCTGGACCTAGCTCCTTGCCTTAATCAGAGAAAACGGACCGTACTGCTGGCCTTGTGAGAGATTTTGCTCGTAACACATGCTGTGCTGGAGGCAGTGGGAAGTAAGGGGCCAGGCCGTGTGCTCTACTTCCAGCAACCGGCTCTCCCTTCCTGTCTATTCCGTCCAGCAAAAGCAGCAGTCAAAGTTGCAATCCGGTGGAGATGATCTACATGAGCCCTTTGGGGAAAAAAGCCCGGATGGCCGTCTGCTGCCGAATTGCACGCGCCCTTCACGGGACGCCTGCCGGCCACGCTGCACAGCCTGGCTGCCAGTCTCGCTTCTGCTCTCCATTTCGGCTTCCAACCAGTGTCTCCCTGGACGCAGCTGGTGATGGCTCACGTGCCCAGGTCCGGATTGAATTCTGGGCTCCTGGCTTCACCGGGCCCAGCCTTGGCTGTTGCAGGCATTTGGGGAGTGAACCAATGAATGAGCTCTCTCTCTCTCTCTCTCTCTCTCTTCCTGCATCTCTATAGGTCGCTCTTTTTAAAGAAATCAGCAGCTCTAGGCTTTACAAGTGAAGTGGAGCAGCTTCTTGTTCTGCTCCTGCTCACACACTTAGGAACACACAGGCTCAAGAGGCAGGGGGAGAAGAATGGGCGGCCAATGTTTAACTGGGACAGAGCTGGATGATGGCGAGTGTTGCCCAGCCGGGTGATGTACCAGGGCCGTTGGATCGTACGCTTAAAAATGGTGAAGGCGGGAAATTTCGAGTCGTATGTATTTTCCCATGGAGGAAAAGTCTAACTCAAGCGGGCAGAATTCTAGGCCGTCCCCAGGATCCCTTCCCTGGTGCAAGCGCCCTGTGTAAGCTGCCCGTGAGAAGGCTCGGCCCTCTGATTCCGCAGGGCCCACACCTGTGGGTCCAAGGCAGCAAGGACCGGAAATAGAGGAGGGAAAAAGCCCGTCTGTACTGCACGTGTGGGTTTCTTCCTCGTTATGACTCTCTAAACAACACAGGATAACAACGAGCGTGCTTCAGGGAGTGTGGAAAAGGAATTGAAAGGAAAGTTTATTGTGGTGGGAAAATTTTTGAAATGTATGCATGCGAGGGGTCTTCAAAGTTTGCAGGACATATCATGAAAGAGCTGTGCGTGGATTTCCAATTCTAAAATAAACTCACCTTTTTTAAAAAAGATTTATTTGTTTATTTGAAAGTCAGAGTTACACAGAGAGGCAGAGAGAGAGAGAGAGAGAGAGAGAGTCTTCCTTCTGCTGGCTCACTCCCCAGATGGCTGGGGCTAGGCCAGCCTGAAGCCAAGAGCTGGGAACTTAACCAGGGTCTCACACATGTGTGCCATCTGGGTCTCCTGAGTGGATGGCAGGGCCCAAGCACTCAGACCATCTTCTGCTGCTTCCCCAGGTGCATTAGCAGAGAGCAGGACAGGAAGTGGAAGAGACGGGACTCCACCCGGGCCTCCCAGAAAGCCGGCGGTGCAGGCGGCAGCGTTGCTCACCGCATCATAACCCTAGTCCCTGCGATGCCACTGTATGAACTGGACTTGAGCATCCGTGGGTTTCGGTACATGGGGCAAGGCGGGGGGGGACGAGAGCCCTGGAGCTAACCTGCTGTGGACATGGAGGGACGCCCACAGCGGCATCACTCCTGCGATGGGGGTTATTTACCCAGAAAGGCTAAAAGGGGTTTGCACCTGTAATCAAGGTCCCCTGGTCAGTTGGCCCTGCGTCAGATTACCCGGGGATGGGCCTGGCCTACCCTGAGCCCTCTAACCAGGGGTTTCTAAGTAGAGGAATTCGAAGCTGCATAGTGTTCCGCACCCCCCGCCAGCCTGGAGGAGCTGTGCCTTGTGGGAAGGGCCATGTGGCAGGGAGTGGCAGGTGGTCACTGGGAGCTGTGCATCTCCGTGGCAGACGCGAGGCCCTGGATCCTACCAGCCATCTGCCAGCCTGCAATGGCACCCTGTGCCTGAGACAGAGTCGCAGCCTACAGGGGACCCCCAACGCATGCTTGGGCCCCCGACCTGCGGGGACTGTGAGCTGAGCGGGGGCCGCATCTGTGGGGCCTGCTAGGCAGCAGCGGCAGCAGATGAAGACAGCTTCCCGTCACCGCATGGTTCACATGGGCGTCTGCTCCCTCGCAACCCACGCACGGTGGCGGGGTCTCTGCCTGGGGTGGGGGTGGGGCGAGAGGCCAAAGCAGAGCATTGCGTGGGAGGCAAGCTGCCGAGGCCCTATTTTACTTTAATTCAATAAATAAAAAACAGACAGGAGTGCAAAGGATGGGCCCCCAGGGAGTTCCAACCCCGCATTCCATAAAACCCATTATCCCTCGCCAGGGACAAAAGGCATGGGTTTTTTAAAAATCCACTTCAATGCACTCTGCTAACTCTTCCAAGGGGGGACCCGAGGGTTGGAGCTCTTGTCCTCACGCGGCCAGGCACGCAGTTTAAATCTGCTGTGAGCACAGAGATGCGGCCACAGAGGAGACACGGACGCTGGACACCGGCTGCCGGAGGGAATGGGTGTCTGTCTCGGCGACCACAGGCAGCCGCGTGGCTTCCCAGCTTCTGTGCCTACAAAACCCACGGGCCCCACTGCAGCACAGCCGGGGGCACCATCAGAGGCTGCAGCAGGGCAAGGGGCACGCCTCTGAGGTGCCCACGCTTGTTCACCCCTGCGCAGGCGTGGACTGAAGTGGGGCAGGGAGAGGGCGGCCGGCCCTGGAGTCCCAACCCAACCCCACCAGCTGGCAGGGGCTGGGCCACAGTCAATGCTGGAGGGGGGACCGAGTGAGCCCAGCCTGTGAGAGGGGTGCCATCGGCGGCCCTGGGCTCGGGAGCTGGGCTTTTTTTTTTTGGTCATAGTAGCACAAGACTAGGATAGGCATGATGTCGCGAAGGTACCCATAATAAACCCAGGTAAATGAATAAATCAGAAACACCAGTCCTGAGACCACAGGAGGCTTTAGAGTGCCCAGCTGTTGCCCAAGGAGTAGAACCTCTGAGACTGATTCGAGACACACGGGAGGGGCAGGCTCTGCCCTCCAGGTGGACACCACTCGGGGGCCCTGGGTCCCATGCCCTGGTTCCAATGCCCGGCTCCCACTCCCGCTCCAGCTCCTGCTCTTACTTCCCGCAAATGCAGACTCTGGGAGGCAGGGGTGATGGCTCCAGAAACTGGGTTCCTGCCCACCCCGTACATAAAATGCAAGCATAGTAAGCAACCACACACCAAACTAGGAGATAACAATCCACACTCCTTTGTCTCTCAGCTTGCAGTTTTCTCTTCCCCAGTAAACTCTCAGGATAACCCCTGGCGTGTACAACGGAATACCTGGATTTAGCCATTGGAACACCAGCAGACAATTTGCTAACAGAAGGATATATGCATTTGCTGGCCATACTAAAAAAATGAGTAATACCTCCATGTTGACAATATTTAAAAACCAAAGCTTGGGGCTAGTGTTTGGGTGGCCAGTCCCAAGTCCCACATAGAAGTATCTGGGTTCAACAGAAACTAGAATCCACCTCTGGACTCTAATTTTCTGCTAATGCAGACCCTGGGAGGGAGCAGAGATGGTCCCGACGACTGGGTTCCTGCCTCCCGCGTGGGAGGCCTGGATTGAGTGCCTTGTTCTCAGCCTCACTCCAGCCCAGTCCAGGCCACTGCAGCCATTTGGGGAATGAGCGATTGGATGGAAATTCTGTCTCAGTCTCTCAAATGAATGAATTAATTTAAAAAGCTGAAAAGCCCTTTCTGCTTATAGGAGCCAGAGAAAGAGATCCAGGGCACTTACCCCATATCCCATGGTAACACTATTTAAAACACACAGCAACAGATGCAAACTCAACAAGCAACATATCCAAAAGGTCGAGGTACACGGGCCTCACTGCTTAACACCAGCGGGGGCAGGAGCAGTGGCCGCAGCAGCCTTGGCCCGGCTGCCCTGGGGACTTGGCACTGATTTCCCACTTCCACACACACCTCGCTGCAGGAGCCGCACATTCAGCCTGCTTAGGAAAGAAGCAGCCAGGTTCGGTTCTGCAAACGGCAAAGGGTATTCACATTCTCTCCTAACCTGCGACGGTCACCCAGACCCACACCTGACTCACGTGCGCTGGCACAGTTCACTGGAGAGAGCTTCTCCCACAGACGGCTGAACCGGGGACGGAGCCCCTCCAAGCTGCGTTCTGGCCAGGCAAAGGTGAGCGCTTCCTAAGAGGATGAGAACATTCCTGGAGACAGGAGCGAAAACGCAGGGCTCAGTCTGTCCCACAGTGCCCTCAGTGAGGCTGAGATGCCGCGCGCCACCGCAGTCCACCAGACCATCTGGCGCGCTCATCCTTATCTACCCTGACCCACGCTGGAGGAACCCGGCCTCCCAGACAGGACAAGGATGTGCATGTCTGTCCCAGGTTCAAGCCTCAACAGTAATTACAGCCCTTCCTTGGCATCTACTGGCATGGGATTCCAGGAACCCCAGGGCCCCGAATCTGCAGACTATCAAGTTGCCTGTGTCAGACGGCACAGTGTCGGCATCTGCGTTTAGCCTACACCCAGCCTCCTGCACGGGTTGATTCATTTCCAGATTATGTACAACACCCAAGGCAATGTAAATGCTGTGTAAATAGTTGCTACTCTACACTGTGTAGGTGACAATGACAAGAATGGACACACCCCCTGCGGCCTCACCAGGGCAGAGCCAATGCCGGCGTCTTGCTCTTTAATCCCCAGAACTCTGAGCCAAGTAACCCTCGGCAAGACCAGCCTGCCTCGGGTGCTACATTATAGTCACGAGAAGTGGGCTCGTTCCTAGGAGAAGGTTGCAAAGGCCCTTTATGACCTGGCCTCGGGAGGCACACTGTCACCTTCACCACATTCTGCCATCTGCAGCGCTGGCATCCTATATCAGAGCAGAGGTTTGCATCCTGGCTCCTCTGTTTCGGATCCAGCTCCCTGCTAATGAGCCTGGGAAGGCAATGGAAGGCGGCCCAAGTACACAGGCCCTTTGCCCACACAGGAGACCTGCATGGAGTTCTGGCTTTTGGCTTTGGCCTGGTCCAGCCCTGGCCATTGCATTTTGGGAGAATGAACCAGCAGATGGAAGCCCGCACTCTCTCTCTCTCTCTGTCTCCTTTTCTCTCTGTTGCTCTGCAAACAAGTCAATAAATACAAACACCTTTTATAAAATGCCCCTCTGCCCCTGCAAAGCTGTCCCACCAGGCTGTGCTGGGTCTCAACTCTGCTCACCTCCTGGGGACCTGTTTCATCCGTCACCCTCCATTCTCCTCCCTTGTTATTGCCCCATCGTCTCAGCATAGACACTTCCACTTTTCTATTTAAAATGTCATGAAAAAGTGCTCCCCGCCCCCTGCCCCCTGCCACCAGGAGCCCCTGTCCAGTGTCCCTGTCTTCCTCCAGACTTCTTCAAAGAGACGCCTGTGCGTGCTGTCCCCACGGGAGCCGGCAGACGCCCTGCTGCAGGTGGGCACGTTTTAGGAAGGGTGCCGGGAGCAGTGCTATAGCGGCCAGACAGGAACCTGGCTCGGGCTGTGTTTCCAGCTGGAACAGGGTGGTGGTGCCTCGCCAGCGGGCTGTCCTGGCACGTGAGCACCCAGGCCGCCAGCAGCGAAGTCCACGGCTGCCAGCATGGGGACCAGCGCTGCAGCGCGACACCAGAACGGGCATCCCCCTGCTCCCACTTCTCAGCCCTGCTTCCCTCTGCGTTTCAGCCGGGCCCATCCTCGATGGCAGCTGTGGCCACACATCACTCTGTCACTGCCTTCAGAGGGCGGCCTCTGTTGGCCAGTTCCTCTCACACAAGTCCCAGGGTTCTCCTCTTCCTGAGCCAACCACGGGGACCAGAAAGGTGACACAGTGCAGTGCTGGCCCAGAGGGATGGCAGGCCCCGCCTGAGCCTCGGGGAAGCTGGCGTGGCCGCACGGTGGGCAGGGAGGTTAGGGCCCCCCAGCACAAGAGCAGGTCCTCCCTGGGAGGCGGGCCCTGCGGCGGCAGCCTGGGGCTGGGAGCAGGGCGGCCAGGGGACGGGCTGTGCATTCGATGTGCTCAGGAGCCCTTTGCAACCCCAGAGGAAGTGTGACTTTCCCCCGAATGCATTTCCGTGTTTATCTCCAAAACACAATGGCCGGCGCGTCCTGCCAGCTTCAGGCTTGGATCCCGCCCAGGCAGACGCAGCGCCTCCGTGGGTCTGGGCGTGTGCAGTGGCTGCTACAGCGACGGCATCCTGCGGGAGAGTCTTCCCCCGGGTCAGCGAAGCCTGTAGTCCAGGCCCTCTAGGGACACAGGAGACACGGCCTTGGCCCTTGGGCTTAAGGAGTTCATGAAGGAACAGAGACCACCACCACCAACAACAAATTCCTAGCCTAATGCAGAACACACGGGAGGTGTGGCGGGTGGTGGGGAGGACTCAAGCCTGGTGAAGGCTCCAGGCACGGGGCCCCAGGCTATCAGATGACCCCACAAAGCATGGAGCACCTGCCGCGGAGGGCAGTTCTCTTTGATGGGGCACTGGGTGGGCAGAGCACAGCGGCTTGGAGGGGGCCAGACGAGGGGAGGGGTGAGGGGAAGGGGGAGGCCGGCTGGGTCTCCCCTCAGTGGAGTCTGCGTGGTCCTGCTGTGCCTACTCCTGCTGTGAGCTTCTTCCGAAGCATTAAGTGGAACCATCCAGAAAGCCGACTGCAAGGCTGGGCGCAATGCCTTTGACGCTGGGAGAGAAAACCATGTCCGCCGTGCCCAGCGCTCCACACTTTAGGACGGGGCCTTGAGGCCACGCTTGGCCATGCAAGTTCTAGAAACAGATACTTCCAGAGACTCTTTGGGAAGCAATGGGAAGAGAAACTCAATGAAAAAGAGAGAGTAAATCCAGAGAGCAGATACGAAGGCCCAAGATGGGAATCGTGGAATTCAGCAGAGAGAGGTGGAAGGGGCTCTCGGGTCAATGGTGATGGAAGATTCCAGAATGGTGGCTATGCAACACAGCAAACTGCCCCGGGCAGGTGCACACGGGCAGGCTGCAGGAGCTGTGGGCTGCAAGAAGCCGAAGCTATTACAATGCTTAATGCGTCTTCTTATTCTTTTTCAAGAAAGATCTATTTTATTTGAAAGTCAGAGTTACCGAGAGAGAATACACACACACACACACACACACACACACACACACACACATCTTCCATCCACTGCTTCAGTCCGCGATGACCACAACAGCCATGACCAGGTGGAAGCCAGGGGCCAGGAGCTTCATCCAGGTCTCCTACATGGGTGCAGGGGCCCAAACACTTGGGCCATCCTCTGCTGCTTTCCCCAGGCCACGAGGGGGGAGCTGGATTGGAAGTAGAGCAGCTGGGACAGGAACTGGTGCCCATGTGGGAAGGTGGTGTTGCTGGCTATGCCACAATGCTGGCCCCTGTTTCCTGCTTCTCAACACTGATTGGTATGGGTCTGGCAAAGAAGGAGCTTCGAAGTCACCACTGTGTCCTAACAATGAGGAAAAACGGGGCAATTGGAAGCAGCAGCTTGTCCTGGACCCGTAAGAGAAGTGAGTCACCGGGAAGACTGCGTGCTCACAACTGGAAAGACAGGCAGTGGGCACAGCCACAGCGAGCCAGGGCAGGGGCACAGGTGCCAGCGGCAGGGCAGAGTAAACCCCCAGGGCACTGAAGATGTGCCGAGGGCTCAGGATGGACAGGTCAGCGTCACCCACGAGCTATGAGCCAGGCGGGGAGGGGGTCGCGCTTCTGTGGCCCCTCCAGGAGCTCCGCCAGGTCCTCGGTGGACACTGTGGGGAAACACCCTGGGCTTTGGCAGGAGGAGGGGGAAGAACGGAGCTCTGGGCTGCGGTTCCAGCCTAGCCTGGCCCTGACTGCTGTGGGCATCTGGAGAGTGACCCAGGGATGGAAAATATCCCCCCCCCCAGTAGATAAAATAACATTTTCAAAAGGAGTGGGGGCAGCACTGTGGCATAGTGGCTGCTGCATCCCTTATGGGGACCAGTGTGCGTCCCGGCTGCTCCACCCTTGATCCAGCTCCCTACTAATGGCCTGGGAAAGCAGAGAAGATGACCCAGGTACTTGGGCCCCTGCCTCCTGGCTTCAGTCTGTCCCAGCCCTGGCCATAGCAGCCATCTGGGGAGTGGACCAGTGGATGAAGTTCCCTCTCTCTCACGCTCTCTGTAACTCTGACTTTAAAATAAATAAATAAAAGGAGAAAGGAGGTGGGGGAAAAGCCACACTGCTTCTCTGTGCCCGACAGAAGTTGTCATGAGTGGCTTAAAAGCTGCAGCCTTGGCAGGACCTGAGGTTGCTGGTGGGGCCGAGTGAGACCACAGAGGACATCACGGGTCGAGGATGGAGGGGTGGCACAGGCCAGTCCGGTGACGGCCAGAGCGCCAGACTTTGGCATCATGTCTAGAAAACAACCATGTCACATTTAATGGCACAGAGGACTGACGACAAAGTCACCTCGACCCTGGGGTTAAATCGCCATGGAAGCCTGGCTTGTGAACCTACAACAGCGACCTCCGGCCCCCAGTCTGTACCAGCAGAAAGCAGGCAGCCAAAGCTCCGCCACCCTGGGGCTGCGCTGCTTCCGTTCCTGCTAATGCACCTGAGAAGGCAGAAGGTGACAGCCCAGACACCCGGGCCCCTGCCTTCCAAGTGGGAGACTCGGATGGAGTCCCAGGCTCCCGCTTCAGCCGGGCCCATCCCTGGGCTGTTGCAGGCATCTGGGGAGTGAATCAGCGGATGGAAGATCTCTCTCTGCCGCTCTGCTTTCCAAATGAATAATTTTTTTTTTTTTTTTTTTTTAAGATCTGCAGCCTGGCAGAATGGGGCTTGGAAAACCGCAAACAGAAATCTCCAAGAAGGGGCCAGGTATTGAGGACACTGAGCTGGGGTGCTCCTCACATCACAGCCCCATATGATGATGCCCTCCAGGCAGGGTCTGCAACAGATGCCCCAGTAGACCTGGATTAGCCAGGGCGCCGGCTGCTGCTGGTGTCCCCCATCCCCCTCTCCTGCGGTGTCATTGGTTCCACCAGCTGCATGACAAACAGCCACACCCAGACCTGAAGGGGAGGCCTGCACAGCGCCCAGAGGCTGTGAGAGGGACTCCTGGGGACCTTGTGCTGGGCTCCTCTGCATTAGGGCTCAGTGTGCAAAGTGTGTGTGTGTGGGGGGGAGACTACAGTCAGATATTTTGGTGACAAAAGGGAAGGACTATGCCAGAAATTGTATTTGTCCTCCAATCTGCTCTCCACTTCTGTCACAGTAGTAGAAGTTGGCGTCCCAGAAAAAACACGATGCATCCCATCTTCCCCTGTGCTAGGTCGGGCCAGGTAACCACGGTCTACGCAATGGGAACTAAGCCAACACAATGTCTGTACATTTATAGAACTCTAGTTTTCTGTTTTTAAAGGTTTACTTATTTGAAATACAGAGCAAGCGACAGAGAGAGGGAGAGACACACACAGAATCTTCCATCTGCTGGTTCACTCCTCAAATGGCCACTATGGCCAGGGCTGGGACAGCCTGGAGCCAGGAGCCACGAGCTTCTTCCAGGTCTCCCACATGGGTGCAGGGGCCCAAGCACTTGGGCCATCTTCTCCTGCTTTCCTGGGTACATCAGCAGGAAGCTGGATAGGAAGTGGAGCAGCTGGGACTCGAACTGGTGCCCGTATGGGATGCCCGGGTCACAGGCAGCAGCTTCACCCACCACACCACAGCGCCGGCCTCAGAACTCCGGTTCTTAATGAGGCAGCTGTTTCAAGCCTCTAGAATTTTCTTTCTTCCTTGCCCTCCCGTGGATTCCTGGGATGCGGATGTGCTGCTCAGAGCCAGAGCCGCCCTCCTGGATTACGAAGGAGCTGACTGGATTTGCCCACACATGTGAGAAGCCACATACGACGAACCAACAAGATATTAGCAGCCTGGGTCCTTGAGGGGGCTCAGACTCCTGTGAGGCAGAGAAACATGCCTGATTAAGCCACAGTTCCTTCTATTTGTGTGTGTGTGAGGTGCAGTGGAATCTAAGTAACACTAACACAGTTAAGTACCCGTGTGTAAGAGAATGAAATTAGACCCGTCTCACACCACATACAAAAATCAACTCAGTGTGGGTTGAAAGACTTACACACAAAACCTGAAACTGTAAAACTACTAGAAGAAAAGATAGGGGAGAAACCAGAAGACACTGGTCTAGGCAACGACTATTTAGATTTGACCCAAAGGCACAGGCGAAGAGAAGGAAAGACAAACAAATGGAACAACATCCAAGCAAAAAGCTTCCGCATATAAAGGAGAGGATAAACTGCGGGTTGGGAGGAAATATTTGCAAGTCGTGATAAGGAATTCATTTCCAAAACATATAAACAACTCCATAGAAAGGGAGCAAATCGCCCAGCTAAGACACAAGCAGGTGATCTGAATAGACATCTCTCAAAAGAAGACACGCCGAGGGACAACAGGTAGGTGAGAGAATGCGGGTACCCCTGATCCTCAGGGAGATGCAGATTAAAACCATGGTGAGGTGCCCCTTCTCTCCACTTGGTATGGCCATTTAAAACAACAACACAAGGTGTTGGCCAAGATGTGGAGAAAAGGAGCCACTTGTGCAGTGTTGATGGGAGTGCCAATCAGGACGAGCATGATGGAACACGGTATGGAGGGTCCTTTGAAAAAATACAACTAGAACCATGACTCAGCAATCCCACAAGCACCCACTTCCGGGTCCTGGTCTGAAACACGTGGAATCAGCCTACCGGACCCTGCTCACCACAGGCAAGTTACGGGAGCTCCGGAAGTGCCCATCAGGGGATGAACGGGTGAGGAAAATTCCATCTGAATACACAGCAGATATACTCAGTCTTCAAAAAGAAGGAATTTGCCATTGTTGACAACACAGGTGGAACTGGAGCCCGTTGTGCTAAGTGAAATAAGTGAAATATAAAAACGACAGATACGGCATCTTCTCATTTACGTGTGGAACCCACGGCGCTGGGACTAGGAATGGAATGTGGTGACCAGAGGCTGGGGGTGAGCGGATTGGGGCGATGACAGCCATGGGTGAGACGCCTCAGCTACAAGGAGCAAGCCCGAGTCCTAAAAATCAATGGCACATTGGCCAGCACCGTGGCTCACTAGGCTGATCCTCCACCTGCGGCACCGGCACCCTGGGTTCTAGTCCTGATTGGGGCACCGGTTCTGTCCCAGTTGCTCCTCTTCCAGGCCAGCTCTCTGCTGGGGCCCGGGAGTGCAGTGGAGGATGCCCCAAGTGCTTGGGTCTTGCACCTGCATGGGAGACCAGGAGAAGCACCTGGCTCCTGGCTTCAGATCGGTGCAGTGCGCTGGCCATAGCAGCCATTTTGGGGGTGAACCAACGGAAGGAAGACCTTTCTCTCTGTTTCTCTCACTGTTTAACTCTGTCTGTCCAAAAAAAAAAAAAAAAAATCAATGGCACAGCACGGCGAATACGTCTACTAACTGAGTACTGCACATTTTAACATCACCGAGAGAGTAGTGTCTCATGACCTGATCACAAAAATGTCAACTCTTAAAGATGGCGGCCATGCTAGCTGCCTCAAATCTAACCACCCTGTACTGAGGTCAAAGACGACAACGCCACTTTGTATCTCATAAGTATAAAATATGCAACTCTAACTTTTCAATATAAGAAGAAGAAAAAGGAGGAGGAGGAGGAGAAAAAGAGGAAGAAGAACAAGAAGAAAAGGAAGGAATGAAGACATAAATGCAGGAGTTAGAATGTCGTCAGTGCATCAACTTTGAAATTCCAGTTGGACTGGAGAATGGCTTGGGCCTGCCACCAAAGGAGCTCGGGCCTTGCTACTGCCCTGGGACTCCAGAGCCCGGATGCTGAGCTGGACAGCAGACGCCGGCCAGCCAGGCTTGAAGCCTGGACGTGCAGGGGAGTCCTTGAATCTTGTTGCAACACACATTCGGATTCAGCAGGTCTGCATGGGGCCTGAGACGCGGCGCAGCCGGGACTGGGACTGGCACCCTATGGGATGCCGGCACTGGGCGGCTTTCCCCACTGGGCCACAGCACGGGCCCAGGCGGGAGCTCTGGGGGGTGCCAGGACCACTCTAAGAGGAGGGAGGCACCTGGGGTCAAGGTTAAGAGGAAAGGGGCACCGAGAATGTCCATAATCAAGATAATATTTACTTAATTTGTTTGAAAGGCAGAGCGACAGAGATGATAAATAGATAGACAGCTATGCCACGTCTGCTGGTTCACTCCTCCAGTGACTGCAACAGCCAGGGCTGGGCCAGGCGGAAGCCGGGAACCAGGAGCTCCATCCTGAACTTCCAAGCAGGTGACAGAAACCCAGGTACCTGGACCCTCCTGGGCTGCCTCCCAGGCACATCAGCGGGAAGCCGGGCTGGATGTGGGGTAACCAGGACTCGACCCAGACACTCCTATAGAGGATGTGGCAGCTTGACACCCTGGGCCAAGGTGCCTGCCCCAACACAGTATTTCAATACAGTCTCCCTCCCCAAAACCAGAAAAAAAATTAACAGGAAGAATTCACAATGAAGCAGGTCCAAACACTGCGAGTACTGGTGGCATCTGTGGCGGTGCCGTGTGGAGCCACGCTGGCGCCTTTGGCAAAGGGAAAGTCGGTGACCCTGGGCTGCCGGATCCTGGGCTACCCACCGGGCTGAGGGTCCCAGGGCAGGGAGTAGCCGGCACGAATCCCGAGACCCGCCGCCCCGCCACGCGCCGGGCCGCCTTTGCTCCCGGTCCCCCCAGTGAGTTGACCCCAGACCCTTACAGACCAAGGCCAGCGGCGTTAACGGGGCGCCCTGTGTGGTACACCTTGCCTCCCTCGCATCCCATCGTTGCATCCACCTTACAGGGGGCAGGCACCCCTCTTGAACCCAGATGCGGCACTGGAGCGTCCCTCCCTACGCCCCCCAACCCCGGCAAGCCCCTTCCTCCGATCGCGGGGCCCCGGGGTGGGGAAGCCCAGCCTAGGCGCACGACGCGCGCTGGGCACGGAAAGACCGCTTGGACGCACTGCGGGCGCTGCGCCTTTATTGACTGCGGGGCCGGGGCCGGGGCCCGTCAGCGCACCGTGTACCGGTCCCACCGCCTCTCGGGGTCGTAGGGCTCCCAGCGGCTGGCCGGGAAGATGTGCTTGTTCTTCTCGTACCAGCTGCGCAGCACCACCTTGCCCGCGTGCGACTCGTCCTTCTCGCGGGTGGCGTCGCTGCGCAGCCGCACGTCGTCGTGCACGTCGAAACTGAAGAGCGGCCCGCTCTTGCCGCGCGCCCGCGCCACGATGAAGTCGTAGAAGGTGTGGTGGTGCGGCAGGATGAGGTCCTCCTTGACGTACATGAGCTGCTCCACGCCCGCCGCGCGCAGCTCGCGGAAGTCCTTGCGCAGCCCCTGCAGCGCGGCCTTGAGGAACTGCTGCACCGTGCTGCCCTTGCGCATGCGCGCCGTGCGCCGGTGGCCCGAGCCGTCCCAGTAGCTGAAGGTCACGTCCACCGCCTCGCCTTTCACCTGCTCGCGCCGCGCCTCCCACTCGCGCCGCAGCTCCTCGCGCAGCCGGTTCTCGGCCTCCTCGCGCTCGCGGTCCGGCAGGAAGCTCGTGTCCACGTCCGGGTTCTTGCCCAGGTGCCGCTGGCCGGCGCCGGCCTCGGGGCCGCCGCTGTCGTCGTCGGCGTCGTCCAGCGAGAAGGACAGGCCGCGGATCTGGCGCTGGCGCGCGCGCCGCAGCTCGCCCTCGCGCCGCGCCTCCAGCCGCCGCCGCTTCGCCTCCCGCTGCGCCCGGCGCGCCAGCTGCGCCTCGCGCTCGCGCACCAGCGCCTCCTGCTTGGCCTTCATGTCGTTGAGCGTCACCAGGCCCACGGTGCTGGACTTCAGCTCGGCCTCCACGGCGTCGTAGTGCGCCGAGAACTGCTTGTCCACCTTGCACTTGCTGATGGTCTCCTCGGCGATGCGCTGCTTCAGCACCTGCAGCTGCGCCCTCTGCTGCTCGCGCTTCTGGATCAGGTGCATGGCGCGGCCCGCCTCGCGCATGGTGCCCTTGTACTGCGCCATGGCCGCGCCGCTACGTGTCTGCCTTCTTGGGTCCCTGGGCTGCCGCGGCTAGGCCATGACTCCTGCGAAGCGAGGGGAAAGCACGGGGGTTAGCCTTGTTATTATTAAGATTTATTTGAAAGGCAGAGCTACAGAGAGAGAAGGAGAAGCAGAGAGAGAGAGAGAGAGAGAGAGAGAGAGAGAGAGAGATCGTCCATCCACTAGCTCACTCCCAAGATGGCCTCAATGGCCAAGGCTGGGCCAGGCCAAAGCCAGGATCATCCTCCAGGTCTCCCATGTGGGTGCAAAGCACTTGGGCCATCTTCCACTGCTTTCCCAGGAGCATTAGCAGGGAGCTGGATCGGAAGTGGAACAGCCGGGACTCCAACCATGTCTACCTGGGCCGCCGGTGTCCCAGGTGGCGGCTTTACCTGCTGCGCCACAGCACCAGGCCGGAGTTACCCATCAGATTCAGCGCCCCTAACAGAACTTTCTACCTTGATGGAAAATGTTCCACAACCACAGGAAGCCACCGAGCACTTGGCAAGCAGCAAGCGTCACCAGGTACCGTCCCGCCCTTTCTTTGGGTTTTAATTGGCTCCCATGCTGGGCGGTGCAGGACCGATTTAGGGGGACGTACATTGGCCTGCAGAGCTAACCGATTACCTGGTCAGGTGCTATTACCTGCCCGGGTGTCCTTACCTGTCTGGGTTACTCTATCAGCCACAGCCATGCTGTCTGTGTTGAGCCCGCCCTGTGCCTGGTGCCGAAGGGCACAGCAGTGATGTGGCATGGTGGGCGCGGTGGGCGCGGTGGGCACGGGCCTGCTTGATGTGGGAGGCAAAGCCTTTCAGGAGCTGCACTCGGGTGTGCGTGTTGCGATTGTTTCTGTGCCAACACAAACCCCTCTCTGAAGGGCCCTCATACCCGGCAGAGCAGGGCTAAGGCCCACATTTCCTGTCTGGTGTCGCAGCCAGAGCAGCGCGCGGCTTCCCCTCCCTTGATTGGATTCAGCTTGAGCCGACAGGCGTGGTCCTCTCCTGCCTCACCTCCGGCAGTGCGGCCTCACCCGACCTGCACCCCACTGCACGCACCCCCAGAAGCCCCTCCGCTGTGCCCCTGGGATCCAGAGCTCCCCTTGCTTTCCGGCCCTCAGGTCGAGCCCAGCTGCCCGTAAGGACATCACTTGGCTCTGCGGCCACTAGGTCAGAGGGACTTTCTCCTTTGCCGCCTCACCTCCACGTCTGAAAGTGGGGTGAGTGTCTACTCTTTACGGACACGTCTTCCTTCTCACGACTCCCATATCACTCCCCCTACTGTTGTCATCTCTGGGGTCCCCTCCCCTCCTGCCTCCTAATCCTTGCGGATTGCGGGCGCCTGGCTCAGTCGCCTTCCTCTTCCATCCCCCTTCATGGCTGTCTGGGGTGTCACTGTCATGGCCTAGGCACCGGTCGTGTTCCCTGGCCCTGCCTCAGTCTCGTATCACGGCCATGAGACAGCACCGCCTTCAGAATCTTGACCCTGCTGTCTTCCTGCCCGTCCACTCGGCCACTCCAGCTCCAGTTCATGAGCTCCGGATCCAGAGACCTGTCACCTCTCCCTGATCGTCACGCCCACCAGGGAGTGCACCTGTCCCCAGTGTCCTCCTGCTGTCCTGGTCACCGGAACAGACCTGAATGCTGGTGGTTGAACCCGGCCTCTGTGTCATCTCCTGAGTCCAGGGAGCCGAAAGTGGCTGGAGAGAATGGCAGAACGCTTGTGGGCTGGTCTGTCTGCACTCTCATAAACTCAGCACCTCCGAAAGGGACACACCCTACCGCACACTTCTGTGCTGTCAAGTCCCTGTCGCGCTCTCCAAGACAACTCTATCACACCTCCTCCTGTGACCCCCAACCCGCCCCACCGCAGACGTCCCACCAGCACCCACTGGAGGGGGTGTTTTCTTGGGACTCAAACACAGCAGCTACTCCCTTACCTAGAGAATCCTACCCCCCTCCTAAATGCCACAACACAAAGACTGCATTCAGTTGCTCAGATCTCTCATACACAGTCGTTTGCCCCAAATCCGTGTTCTGTGACAGAAGGGTTCCAAGCTCGAACGACTGTGGGAAACTCGGAGTTACAGAGGGTGCGTTTGGTGCTTGGGATGCCCGCGTTCCGTATGTCCAAGCCCTGGCTCTGCCTCCAATTCCAGCTTCTGGAATTATGTAATCCTTCCTGGGACACAGCGGCAGATGGCACAGGCGGTTAGGCCCTGCCACCCACATGGATGGAGCTGCAGGTGTTGGACTGCAGCCTGGCTCAGCCCCAGCTGCTGGTGCATTTGGGGAGTGAACCAGCACATGGAGGAGCGCTCTCTCTCTCTCTCTCTCTCTCTCTCTCTCTCTCTGCCTCTCAAAAAAAATAAATAAAATTAAAGCCAAGAAAATGCAAGTATTAGGGAACTCAAATGGAATTGAAACATCATTTTATTTCGCTGTGAAAAAAAATTGAATCCCACACAGTTTTTCCATGATGCGTACTGTCCATGAACTTCCTGAAGACCTAGTATGCAGGTATTTCCTGTGAGCCTAGAATGTGCCAGTTCCTACTGCAGCTCCTAGTAAGGAGGCAGAGCACTCAAAGTTCCTCCTGGAAATTTGTTTTTGTTTGTTTTTAGATTGATTTATTTGTTTGAGAGGCAGAATTACATAGAGAGGGAGAGACAGACAGAGGTCTTCCATCCGCTGGTTCACTACCCAGATGGCTGTAATGGCCAGGACTGGGCTGATCCGAAGCCAGGAGCCAGGAGCTTCCTCCAGGTCTCCCACGTGAGTGCAGGGGCCCAAGGACTTGGGCCATCTTGTTCTGTTTCCCAGGCCATAGTAGAGAGCTGGATCAGAAGTGGAGCAGCCAGGACATGAACTCTCGATGTTTGCTGGGTGCAAAGCCAGCCCAAGAATGGTGGCATGCCACGTGGCAGCTAGCAGGAGAGTGGTGGCATGCCACGTGGCAGCAGGAAGAGCCCTCGTGTGTTCCGAGACAGGGAAATGAAAAAATCTACTGGGTGGGAAAAGTTGGACCAACAACTTGGAACTGCTGTGTGTGATCCCCTGGGAGAAAAATCCCAGACCAGAGAAGGAGCAAATGAAACCTGGGGGGAAGGTGTCACAGATCTGAAAATGGGTTCCGTAGCATCAGTGTCTTGTGAGTTTGATGAGACCTGATTTTTTCCTTACTTTTTATCAAAGTAGGACTTGTTTGGGAAGATGAAAAATGATTTTACATTCTTGGTCTGAGAAAAATGCTGAAAGAATGATTTAAACAAACACAACAAAAGCCAGCCGCCCCGGGCTACTGCTCTGTTCCCTGGGAGGCAGCCGTCCCCAGCCCCCCAGGTGTTACCTCTGGTATTCGCCTCCTCATTTTTTAGTAATGATTTTGTTTCTTTTATTTGAAAGCCAGAGTCACAGAGAGGGCAAGACACACAGAGAGGTCCATCCACTCACTTCTCTCCACTCATTTCCCAGGGCCAGTGCTCAGCCAGGGCTGGGCCAAGCCAAAGGCAGGAGCCAGGAGCGTCATCCGGGTCTTCCATGTGGGTGGCAGGGGCCCAGACTCTTGTCCCATCTTCCGCTGCTTTCCCAGGCCATCAGCAGGGAGCTGGATAAGAAGTGGAGCAACCGGAATGTGAACCAGTGCCCTTAAGGGATGCCGACACTGCAGGTGGCAGCTTTATCCCCTATGCCATGGTGCTGGCCCCCACACCAGCTCTTACATGGCTCTTTTGTGACTAGTCAACTTTACACTTCATCTATTGACTTCTAGTTATGGTGGATGATGATTTAACTTTTCCGTGGGGCTGGTGCTGTGGCATAGTGGAATGAAACCACATCCTGTGGCACTGGCATCCCACATGGACACCAGTTCGAGTCCTGGCAGCTCCATTACTAATCCAGCTCCCTTTGGTGCACCAGGGGAAGCAGGAGAAGATGGCCCAAGTGCTCGGGCACCTGCACGCACACAGGGGACCAGATGGAGCTCCAGGCTTCTGTCTTTGGCCTGGTCCAGCCCTTGTGGATATTTGGGGTGTGAACTAGTGGACAGAAGATGCCCCTCCCACACCCCACCCTGTGTTACTCTGTCTTTCAAATAAACAATTTTTTGAAAAAGACAAAGCTTTTCCTTGTGATAAACCAAAATGCCTGTCCACCTTATGAGGAAGAGCACATCGTGGAGTAGTCAGTATCTAAGGCAGATAAGAAAAATGCCGAGAAATTCGAGTATACGGCAGTTGACTTACAGAGTGGCAGAACATTCCAGATGAAACGTTATCAAAGTGAGCCCAGCAGTTCATGAATATATACATACCAGTGACCAATGGGTTTGTTCAAAGGTGGTTTGGCACCGGAATCTCTCTATGTGTGATTTTCTACGTCAACGTCTCATCAAAAATAAATAAATAAAGATACTAAAAATAGCTATCTAGACCCAGGAAGGAATTTCCTGAACTTGATAAAAGGTATTTTTGAGAAATCTGTGGCATATGGCATATTAAACAGTACTGGAATACTTCAAAAGCTTATGGAAAAATGGAATTGAAAGTTAAGTTTCTGAAGACCCCCCATATATTTCTATGCCCCTTATGATTTTCTCAAGAATAAAATCATTGTAAGTTTCTGCCTGGGCCTGGGTGGCTGCAGGCTGGGAGCGGGTCAGCAGGCCTCAGGCACCTGTGAGGTCGAGGGCAGAGGTGGACAGAAGGCTCTGATCCTCCCTCAATAGCTAGTTTTTGGGTTGCAGAGCATCATGGGAAACACAGCTGGCACCAGTTATCGCCAGAGGAGCCGGGGGACGTGGACAGGAAGTGGGGGTGGGTGGGTTGTGGATTGGGCTCCCCTACAGAGAAGCAGCCTGGGGAGGATGCCAAGGCAGGTTTCTGCCAAGACGGATGCTCTCCACACATTGGGACCGTGTGCCCTCCCGCTGCTCACTGAACGCAGAGGGTGGGGCAGGAGTGCTCCCCTCGTGGGGACGTGCAGGCAGCATTGCGACTGGACCCCGCCCAGTGCTTCCAAAGACCCTCCCCTTCTACTGGAAGGTGCACAAGACAACTCCAAGTCAGAGCGAGGCCCCGTGTGTCGCTGCCCGTGTGGGGTGTTTGCAAGCACTGGCATTGGTGGACGTGGCTGTGCGCTCCCCTTCAGGCTTTGCCAATCTGTGCAAGCAGATGCTTCAGGTTCTGGGACGGGCAGAGCAGTGGCACCTGGGGACTGACTGCCTGCACACTGTCACTTGCTTCCAGCCTGGAGGGGTCCTGGGTGAGGAACTCCTTGCAATGCAGTGGTAGCTGCTGCTTTACTGGGCCCGTGGGGCTCCGCGGGGCTGCAGTGTATGCTGTTCAGAGCCAGGGCGCAGCGCCCAGGAGAACAGCACGGTGTCCCGGAGGCCGCCGTGCCTCCTTGCTGGGATGGTCAGTGTAGGGTAAGGACTGGTATAGAATACTGGGGGGGGGGGGGTATGCTGAGATGCCCACTTCTTGATGCTACAGGCAGATGGGGCACACGGCCCAATAGATTCAGGAAATCAGGTTCCGAGATAGGAAAGTGTTGTAGGAAATATCGGAACCTGGCATTGACTTTAGGTGAGTGGGTGAAGGACGCTCTAGGGGACCCCTGGGGTAACGCAAACCAACAAACCTCAGTGGTGCCAGGAACGCCCTTTGGCTCAGTTATGGTGTCGACAGAGCACATGGGTGGGCTCCGTGTCCACTTGTACCCTCGACTCAGCCATTTCAGGGGGACCCCTCTCGTTCCAGCCAGAGCACCCCAGATGTCTACCCGGTGACTGCCCTCCCCCCAGGGAATCCTGGAGCAAGCTTCATGGGAAAATCCGATCAGTTAATGATTATCCCAGAGCTGTGCGAGCCTGCAGGGGTCCACCAGCCCCCAGGGAGTGCTGGTGGCCTCATTTGTGGTCACCAGTGTGTGTTTTACGTGGCCTGTCCCTGGTACGGTTTATTCTTTAAACAGCTTGTAAACACGGGGACGCCGACCCGAGTTGGGCAATGTCATTGCCGGCAGTCAACACCAAGGCTCCCGACCTCCCCCTCCTCCACTCCTGCTCTCTCTGCACTTTCCAGCCCTGTAGTTTTGCCTTTTCCAGAAAGTCACATCACGGGCTCATACAATACGTAAGCTTTTGGCCTCCCTCCCTCCCTCCCATTTGCATATTTGAAAGGCAGAGTGAAAGAGAAAGACCCTCCAGATATCTTCTGGTTCCCTCCCCAGATGCTGTCCTCGGCTGTGGGTGGGCCACGCTGAACTCAGGAGCCAGGAACTCCATCCAGGTGTTTCGTGTGGGCGGCAGGGACCCATGTACTTGGGCCATCTTCCACTCCCTCCCAGTCCACAGCAAGAGCTGAATCGGAAGTGGAGCAGCCGGGTCTTGAACTGATGCCCATCGGCAGGAAGGTGGATCAAAATCAGAGGAACCGGGGGGTGACACTGGCGCTCCGACGTGGGATGTGGGCGTCAGAGTCGTTTCACTCAGTGGAGCACTCTGTGGACTCTTGTGCGTGGCCGCGTGGCGTCAGCAGCATCAGCAGTGGTGTCTCTGTGCGCAGGCGCCACACTGGGTTCGCTAGCCCGCAGGTGGACCCCTGGGTCGTTCCGGGTTCTGTTGAGCATAGAGCTGCTGTGAATGTCCACGTGCAGGTCTCGTGTGGACACGGGCTCACTTCTTCCTGGTGAGCAGGATGCTGGGTTCTCTGGTCTTTGCTTCTCCTAAGGGCACCCACCAGCACATGCTGCACAGAGAGACGGCTTCATTCTTTATCCTCAGCAACACCCGTGAGTTTCAGATGTTCGACGCTCCTGTCAGCACTTGATTTCAAAAAAATTATTTGAAGAATTGCAGCGGCATCTCACTGTGGTCTTGCATTTCACCAAGTGGCAGTGAGGCTGAGCGGCTGTTCGTGGGCTGCCTTGTTTCTTTATAAAGCGTCGGCTCCAGTCTTTTGCTCGTTTGTCACTGGACTGTTTTGTTGTCAAGTTCTGCGCATGTCACCTATCAGATATGTGACCCGTGATCTTTACCAGTCTAGCTTCTCTTGTCACTCTCTATAGAGTCTTTTGCTGAGAAAACTACTTTGAAGACAGCAAGTTGTTCATTTACGGATGGCTTCTGGTAGTTTATGTAGGAGTTCCTCACCTAACCTGAGGGACAGCGAACATGTTCTCCTGGGATTTTTCTCCAGAAGGTTTCTATGGTTCCGCATTTGCCACTTAGCTCTGTGGCTCCGTGGCCCACTGTGAGTTCATTTGTGTGTCAGCTGTGAGTTGAGTATCAGGTCCGTTCCACTGAAGTGCTGGGCTTCCTCCCGTGTTCTCGGCCTGAGTGACCAGTCTATCGTCCCATCCCCAAACGCCAGCATTTCCTCTTGACACTGCAAGTCGTTGGTAGAGGGGATCTCAGGGGCTGCAGCAAACAAGTGGGAGCCACAGCCCAGATGCTTGCTCCGGGGTGGTCTTCAGTGCACAGTCTCCCCGGAGTGTGCGGACACATACCCGACGTAGCTGGCCAGCCACCGAGTCAAGGACAGTCAGACTCGGGGCTTCCTGAGCATGGCCCGATGCCCATTCTGACCCAGCGTTAGCCCTTCCCAGACACAGGGTTCACAAGAGGGGGTGGTTTGACAGTCAGCCTACAGCCATGCTTTCTTTGCCCCCAAAATCAATGCTGGGCCTTTGCTGAGCCAGGGGAATTTGCTATAATTGTCCCAGGGATTAGGACTGAGTCTCGTCTCCAAGTGAGGATGCGTCATCCCATCAGGCAGAACTTACTGGAGTTATGTGGAGGGTGTGGAGGTCCTAGTGGCTGATGAAATGTCTTTTTTTTTTAGATTTATTTATTTGAAAGTCAGAGTTACAGAGAGAGGACAGGAAGAGAGAGAGAGAGAGAGAGAGAGAGAGAGAGAGAGAGAGAGAGGAGAGGTCTTCCATCCACTGGTTCACTCCCTAATTGGCCACAATGGCCGGAGCTGCACTGATCCAAAGCCAGGTGCCAGGAGCTTCTTCCAGGTCTTCCATGCAGGTGCAGGGGCCCAAGCACTTGGGCCATCTTCTACTGCTTCCCTAGTCCACAGCGAAAGCTGGATCAGAAGTGGAGCAGCCAGGTCTTGAACTGGTCCCTATATGGGATACCGGCACTTCAGGTGGCAGTTTAACCCGCTGCGCCACAGTGCCGGCCCCCTGATGAAATGTCAGGGTGGGTTCCACCCTCTGTGTTTCCATGTGATCGCTGTCCACAGCCCCTGTGTTCACTGGGTTTGCTTCCTGGAGCTGCTTACAAGTGGATGCGGCCAGCAGGTTTTCAGTAGACGGAGTGTTTTTGCAGTGACGTAATTCTCTGTGCAAGGGTTGCCAAGACCAAGAGGCCCAGTGTGCAGGACACTGACTGCGTAAGGAGGTGCAGCTTAAAAGTATCACTAGGTCGTACGTCCCACTGCTAGTGCCGTGTGTTTTCACTTTCCTTCTGCTCTGGGGCCTGCCATATGGTGACTGTCAGTAAATGCTGGCTGATCAATGAATGGACAGATACCACATTCATTATATGACACAGTCACTGCTGAAACTGGCAACCCCGTGCGTTACGGTAAACGTGTCCGGTCGTGCGTCTTCACTTTCACTTCTCTGTTTAGATGGAAGGTGCCAAAATTCACCCTTTGCAAGTCCCTGGGGCTCTGGAATCCTGCACCTGGCAGTGTGGCCCCCGAAGATGTGGCAGGCAGAGGGGACACCATGCTGCAGGAGGTCACCAGGACCCTGGTGCCGGGAGGGCTGGGCTCTCGTGTGGTGCTAACACACATGTGTTGTGGGCTTAGAGGAAGTCCCATAACTTTTCTGAACTTCATTTTTTTTTATCTGAAAATTGCAGACCTGAGTCGTTTTGATCCTCTTGAGTTGTGCAAGGCTACCGTTCAACCAGTAGAACGGTCTCCCCGCTCATCCGAGGTAACCCCGGGGTCAAGGGGGCGGAGCTGATCTCCTGTGCAGCTCTCTCCTCAGCTTGTTATCTGGACTCCAAACTCCAGTTTCTGGGGCGCGGGGAGAAGGCGTGAGCTCGCCGGGCACTGTCAGACTCTGGCTGCTCACAGCAGGGCTGACGTGTTGGCAGATCGAGTCCAAAGGCAAATCCAAAGGCCGCAGGGGACAAACTCCTGCAGCTCTGGCTGTCACCGGAGCCGACTCTAAACACCTTCGGCAGGAACTTCTGGCTCAGAGAGTGAACCCGAGAATCTTCTCTCTTCCACTCACCCGAGTGCCCTGTGAGCGCCAAGCGGACTGTGGGGGAGGCTCTTTGCTCCCCGATGCTTTCTGGGGAAGTTCCCCTGTGCCTGGCTTCCCTCCTTCATCCCACCCCCACCCCCAAGCCTCATGGCACCACCACCTGCCAGGCGCGCAAGCTGGGGACAAGAACAACGCAGTCTACCATCCAGGGCCCCCGATCACCAGCCTGGATTCCTCTCGGATTTTTGCACATTTATTCTGGAACAGAAATACACAAACTTTGTACAAACGTCACGTGAAGTGGTCTGAGTAATCTTACACCAGAGAGATAACCATTATGAGTCATCGGCATTTACTTCCAGACGTTACAAGTGTATGATAAATGCATGTATTGTTATACACGGGGAACCTCAAGTATTACATCACACCTCTGGCCGTGGAAACACTTTTTAAAGACCCACCTAAAAGCCACTGTGGAAGACAGTGTGGCAATGCCTCAGAAATCCAAATACAGACCTACGTGTGACCCAGCCATCTTGCTCCTGGGAATTTACCCAAGGGAAATGAAATCAGCATATGAAGGAGTCACCTGTACCCCCATGTTTATTGCAGCTCAATTCACAATAGCTAAGACATGCAATGAACCCAGATGCCCATCTGGGATATTGTACACCATGGAATCCTACAGAGTGGTAACAACAACAACAAGAAGAAATGAAATCTGGTCATTTGCAACAAAATGGATGAAACTGGAAGACATCATACTTCGTGAAATAAGCCGGTCCCAAAGGGACAAATACCACATGTTCTCCCTGACTTGTGATAACTAATCGAGCACCTATCAGGCGGTCTGTAGAAGTGAAATTGACACTTTGAGAAGCAATGGCTTGTCACGACTGTTGAGGAACAGTTTTTTTTCCCCCATACTATTTGTTGAACTCTTTACTTAACATGGAGTCAATCATATGTGTATAAAGTTACTTGAAAGTAGATCTTAGTTAAAGATAGGAATTGGAATAGGAAAAGGAGGAGGAAGAGGGGTGGGGGAGGGGTACAGTGAGAAGAATCACCGTGTTCCTAAAGTTGTGATTATGAAATGTGTGAAGTTTGTATTCCTTAAATAAAAGGTTCTTGGGGGAAAACAATAAAAGTCATTGCCTAGAGCCCCCACCCCCCAAATAAAGACCTCCCAGCACCCTTGATGCATTTCAGTAGAGAATAAATTATAATGTGTTGTGCCAATCTTCTATTGTCGCCATGCCCTTTCACTGTTTAAAAGCTCTGTTAATGGTCCTTCTTCACACACTTCTCTGCCTGGCACTTAATATCTATCAGTTGTTACAATATGTGTAACCGTTTCTAACCTGATAGCGCTTGACTTTGAGCTTAAGTTGAGCCATCTTTTCGTTTGTTCTTTGGAAATCATGATTAAATATGTTACTGATTTTTCTATGGAGAGAATGGTTCTTTTCCTATTGATTCGTAACAACTCTTTGTATATCGAAATGGTCGATCCCTACTCTGTCATATAAGCTCCCAACATTTCCCCCAGTTGGTTATTTACATTTTAACTTTTTAGTATGGGGTTGGTTTGGCCACATAGCAGTGTCTGTATTTATAGGCAACCAAATCTGAGAGTATTTTCTTTCATGATTTGTGATAAAATTCGGTTTTGTAAGTTTGCAAATGTTTGTTTCCAGGCCGGCATCACGGTGCAGCATTAGTTTGTTGCTCATGACATGGGCATCCCATATCAGAGCGCTGGTTCGAGCCCTAGCTGTTCTGTTTCCAAACCAACTCCCTGCTAATGTGTCTGGGAAGGCGCCGATGACAGCCCAAGTGCGTGGACCCCTTCCACCCGTGGGGGAGACTAGAGTGGAGTTCTTGGCTCCTGGTTTCAGCCTGACCCGGCCCTGGGTGCTGCAGCTGTCTGAGGAGTGAAGGAGTGAGCCGGAAGATGGATGATTTGTCTCCCCCTCTTGCTCTGTCTTTCTGCCTTTTGAATAAATAAATGAGTATTTTTAAAAAGGTTTGTTTCCTTTTACATAGGTAGTTTTTCTAATTGGGATCTATGGTTTTTTTTTTTTAATTTACTGTGATGTTAGGACCTAAATTCTTTCCAAAAGAAGGTACTAAATTAAAAGTTCAAGAAGTTTTGTCAACCTGCTCCTTGGGCCATAGCTGTGTTTGCTAATCAATAGTCATAATAAATGAATGCTTTTATTGTAAACTACAGTTTACAGAACTCATTTCATCCTCAATAAGTTGGGAGTCTCTGTGTGAGGTCTGACTCAAACTGGCTGCAGTAAAATATTAGTGACTGGCGGGGGCTGGCGCTGGGGCTCACTTGGTTAATCCTCCCCTGCGGCGCCGACATCCCATATGGGCACCAGTTCTAGTCCCTGTTGCTCCTCTTCCAATCCAGCTCTCTGCTGTTTCCTGGGAAAGCAGTAGAAGATGGCCCAAGTGTTTGGGCCCCTGCACCCACATGGGAGACCAGGGAGAAGCACCTGGCTCCTGGCTTCGGGTCTGCACAGTGCCAGCCGTAGCGGCCGTTTGGGGATTGATCCAATGGAAGACCTTTCTCTCTGTCTCTCTCACACTGTCAAATAAATAAATAAAAAAGAACATTAGCGACTGGCCCGTCTGCAGAGGGCAAGGTCGCATGGGCTGTGGACGCGGCTGGCTTCGGAAGCACAGTGACCTCACATTCCTGCTTCCTGCTTCCTCGCCGGCCGCACACACCCCGGGCCACGCGCTGCTCTCTGCCACGCGCCGGGGGCTGCCGGCTCTGGCTCCCCACTCTGGAGTTCAGTCCCCCGTCTCTCACCACGTCTCTCCTTGCTCCATCCAGGCCCTGGGACCAGGTCAGTAGTGAATGAGAATCTAAAGGGCAGACCCTGGAGTGGGAGATGGAGTGAGCCTGGGATGCCTGGGGCAAGGTGGAAGTTCACCCAAACAGGAATTGGCGTCAGTGGGAGGAAGAGGGGTGGAAGCTGGGTGGTCACCACACGTGGTCCTCTTTCATGGTTACAGGAACCCTGGGATGGGAGTCGCTTACCAACTGATTTATTTAATTCAAACAGTGAGAGACAGAAAGAGAGAGACCTTCCAACTGCTGGCTCACTCCTTAAATGGCTGCAACAGCTACAGCTGGGTCAGGGTGAAGACGCTTCCGGGTCTCCCACATGGATGGCAGAGACCCAAGTACTTGGACCATCATCTACTGCCTTCCCAAGAGCAGTAGCAGGAAGCTGGATCAGGAGGGAGCAGCCAGGACTTGAACCAGAGCTCCCAAGTAGGATGCCAGTGTTGCGAGCGCTTAACCAGCTGTTGCCACAATCCCAGCCCCCAGTGTCCTTATTTCATAGATGGGGATACTAAAGCCTTCAAGAGCTGTAGGACTGACCCTCAGGCACTCTCCTAGCAGGTGGCAAAGCTCAAGTCTAGATCTCCTGGCTACATTCTCTACTGTTCCCAGTATTTTAAATGACCACCTATGGGCTTAAAACCACCACTGGGTGGGTGTAGGAGTTCTGCAGCCTCCTTGGTAATCATTAGGAAGCCAAGGAAAGATGCGAGCCACAGGAGGCTGCGGGCTCCTCCTGGCGCGGGGACACTACCATGGTTTCCATCGCAGTGGCTCTGAAAGAGTGACAGTGAAGGCCTTGTTCTCCCCAGCCCGCACTCCCCAGAGCAGAGCCCGGGCCCGGGGCTTTCTCCCGGGCAGCTTATTTGGGAATGTGGTTGCAGGGAGCAGGAGGGTTTGCTGGGGGGGGGGGGTGAGGCGGGAGGGTGAGAAGGAAAGCCAGGGCCAGCTAGGGGGCCTCGTCTGTAGATGACTGCTTGATCCCACAGGGACTTTTGCGAACTTTGAAATGTGTCTCGGAGCGGTTGTGTTGGGGGCTGGGGAGAGAGGAAGCATTTATCTAAGAGCTCACGGCCCCAGTGGGTGATGGTCTTCCCACAGGATGTCATTAACCCCATGTGAGCGAGTGTCCGGGGGTTGCCTCAGGCATCCTGGCCAGCCACTGTATCAGAGCAGCCAGAGACAGGAAGTGAGGGCACTCGGCTGTGAAGCTGGTTAGACAGAATTGCTCAGGAAAGAGATAGGGCCCGAGGATATAATTTGAGAGACAGAAAAAGCGATCCAGAGCCTCTTCTGACCAGTTCTCTTCCCTAAATGCCCACCATGGCCCAATGGCGGGGGCTGGGCCAGGCTGACGGTAGGCGCCAGGAACCCAGTCTGAGTCTCCCGTCTGAGCAACTGGGACCCAGGAACTTGGGCCATCCCTGCTGCCTCCCAGGGTGCTCTGTAGCAGGAAGCGGACCTGAGCGGAGCTGACGGAAACCCAGGCACTTCCGTAGCGACGCGCGTGTGCCTCCTGCCAGCCGCGAGTCTGCCCTGCGATCAGAGGACCACATCACCAGACCATGTCAGTGGTCACCTAGAGCACCAGACGTCTCCCATACACAGTCTGTGATGAGCTAATCTTTAAAAAGTGATGCACACACGAGCCCTGACGCCTGCTTTCCTAGGTCAGAACTGCAATGTCACAACCAGCTGCTAAAACTGTCCTCCTGGTACCCACTCAACCACTGAGGGGCCCCGAAAACACAGTCAGGCTTCTGTCACAGCCGGGCTAGAAGGCTCCATTCCTCCCCACCGCCCTAGGCTAATAAACCGGATCCTTGGCCTGCCGGTCAGCGTCCTTCCGGCTTTGCTGTAGCTGAGCCCTGGACTTCCTGCTACTGCCCCAGCTGGACAGCAGCCAGTCTGATTTCCTTACCGTTGAGTGAGCAGGTGATTATCCCTTCTCAGCGTCTGTCCCGATAAAGCTCCCTCTAACTGACAGCCGTGATAGGCAAAACAAGTACAACTGCTATGGCAGTCACTGGCCAATCAGCAGGAAGCCTGAGCCATTCCGTGTGAGGTCGCTGTAACTGCCGCCGGGGTTGACCAGTTGCCTCCGCCCTGCCCCCAGCTCCAAGCATCCTTTTGTCTCTTCCTCATCCTCCGTGAGGTTTTCCTGGGCTGCTCCTGCACGGATGCTCTTTCCTTCTGTGAGGCTGATTACGGCTCTGTGTCCAGAGTGTTACTGCAGAGGCTCATGTGACGAGCACCACTTGGGATACCTGCACTTTTTGGCAATGACAGAGATTAGAGACAGAGGTGATACAGAGTGCTGCTGTCCACTGGTTCACATCCTAAAAGTGAGGCAGAGTGAAGCCTGGGATGCCTGGGGCAAGGTGAAAGGTCACCAAAACAGGAATTAATGTCAGTGGCTGGTGCTGTGGAGTAGCGGGTAAAGCCGCCGCCTGCAGTGCCCGCATCCCATATGGGCACCAGTTCGAGTCCTGGCTGCTCCACTTCCCATCCAGCTCTCTGCTGTGGCCTGGGAAAGCAGCAGAAGATGGCCCAAGTGCTTGGGCCCCTGCACCCGCGTGGGAGACCTGGAAGAATTTCCTGGCTCCAGACTGGCATTTCCTCAGGGCAACAAGTAACCAGAAGGGAAGGGTGACTGCCCCTGAGAACACAGGCCGTCCAGCTCTCCCGGGCCTTGCGACGCCTGCCAGCCCTGTGCCCATCTTCACCACGGTGCAGGTGCGGGTTGCAGCAGCGAGGCACGGACACAGACATCCCTGGGACAGTGGGTGGGGACACAGTGGGACGCTGCTCCAGATGCAGAAGGCTTCACGTGACTGCAAAACCGAGACACGGGTGCGCCCTGAGTAGCTGAATTCTGGGGAAACGGAGCAAAGCAGTAGTCTGCACTGCTTAGAATCTTCAAATAGCGCATCTCACGCAACCTTCTGCTTCCGTTGTCTGGTTTATAACACCAACTGCTTGCTATTAACAGTGAACTCTTCTTTAACTGACTCCCCAAAGAGAGGGCAGCTGGCAAAACTTTTTAAAGATTTATTTATTTATTTGAAAGGTGGAATGAAAGCGAGCGAGAGAAATCTTCCATCCACTGGTTCACTCCCACATGGCTGCAATGGCTGGGTTGGGCTAGGCTGAAGCCAGGAGCCAGGAGCTTCGTCTACGTCTCCCATGTGGGTGCAGAGACCCAGGCGCTTGGACCATCTCCTGCTGGTTTCCCAGGTGCATTAGCAGGGAGCTGGATGGGAAGCAGGACGGCCTGGACTTGAACTGGCGCCCCAGTATGGGACGCGAGCATTGCAGGCGGTGGCTCGACCCACTGGGCCACAACGCCGGCCCCCAAATTTCTTAAATGAATGGATAAATGAGAAAGAAAAGGCAAACTGTGGCCTTCCTGGTGAACTTCATCGGGTTTGTCATGAAACCCAAGTTCGTTATGACCTTTCTTTTAGATTTAGCCGCAGGCATGTGAAAAGGCACCTGCCCACCCTTGTGGCCCCTCTCAAAGGTGAATACAACCTTGTGGGGAGGGGGCTCCACAAAAACCAGTAAACATGTCAGAGTAGAATTGCCATGTGATGCAGCGACTCCACTTCTGGGCGTGTGCCCCAAAGAATGGAGAGCAAATCCATAGCGGCATTATTCAAAACAGCCGAGGACTGGAAGTGATCCCAGCATCTTGGACAGATGGACGGGGCAGCCCCAATGGGATGTTGTACAGCCTTGGAAAGGGAGGAAATGGTGACCCACGCCTCCACGTGCATCAGCCTGGAGGGCCTGTGTTAGGTGACAGAAACCAGCCACAGGGAGCAAATAATGTTTGAGTCCACCCAGAGGCCTCAGATTCATGGAGAAAGAAGCAGAATGGGGGTCGTGGGGAGGGGGAGAAGGTGCAGTTTGGGGAGGTGAGAGTTCTGGAGGTAGATGATGGCGCCGGTGGCACAATGTGAAGGTACTGAGTGACAAAGATGGTTAAAATGGTGCATTCACGTTCCGTGCGTGTTGCCACAGTGAAGAACACAACAGATGCCTTTAGGATCTGCAGCTTCCCATCTGAAGTCAGGATTAAGCCCATCTTGCTTCCCCGGGCTGCTGGAGAACAGCTGGGAGAGGGGTGGATGAACCAGGAGGATGAAATCCGGGGTCACGGGGTTAATTGGCCAATTGAGAAGGAGCCCATGAAAGCAAGCTACTGTCTGACCCCTCCCCCCTTGTTGGACAAGTGCGGACAGAGTCAGATTCAATTATCACAACCTTCTCTGAATTAACTCTTATCTTTAAAAGATACAAGAGAGGCAGTTAAAGTGGGCGAGCCCGGCCCACCCAACATCTTTAGAAAGCGTTTAGCACACAGCCAAGGACAGAGCAAGCCCAGGCGGACTGTGGAGTGCAGTCACTACGTCTGGATTCGTTGTGCAGAGTGACCACATCTGGGTTTGCAGGGCTCTGTGGTGGAGCCAGCCAAGACCGCAGACCCACGCCTGGGGCACAGAGCGCCGGCAGAGCGAGGCCGCGGTATTCTTTGTGTGTGTGTGCGCAGTCAGGTTGTACACGTACTGGGTGCTATATTTTCACATCACTTCAGCGTGGCTCTCATCAGCATCAGTGTCAACCCTCATCAGGCCAGATGGTACTAAAATATACGAGGTGTTTCTGAAATATGTGTGCGCATTGTAATAACGATGTGTTTTCTCATAATAATCTCATGTTGCACGGTACAGGCCGCCCAGGGTCACCATCCATGCAGGCTCTGATGTTGGCCAGCTGCCTGGTGCCTCCACTTCTCCATCTGTAAAGTGGGAATGGTGACATTAACCTCCTGAGTTCGTCAAGGAAGGCCCCAGGACTGGACCTGCAGCATAGTGAGTGGACCGTAGATTCTGCAGTCTGTGAGCGAGCAGACGAGAACGTCTTCCAGTGACTGAGCGAGCCTCTGACCTACCTACCCCACGCCTTCTTCTACAAGTCATTGGACTCACGTGCCCGGCCCGAATTCTTTGCTGGAACCGCCTTTGTATAGTTTCTCCTGGGGAGTCGCGAGGGTGAGAAGCAGAGGGGCAGGCACGTGGCACTCGTGGCAGCAGACTCGTGACCCCAGACGGCTGCCTGCATTCGGGCAGTCTCCGAACACGCAGCTGGCTTCACTTTTAGGAAAACTTTGCCCCCGTGGCTGGGACCCGGCCCGCCCCTGGGGCACAGGAAGCAGCCAGCTCTGTGGATGACATCAGCACTGTCTGACCCAGGAGCCAAGTGCTCAGCCGAGAGAGCTGCAAATGAAGCCAGATGGTGTGTTTTCTTTCAAAGAACATGTGTTCCCTTTTTGCAAGAAGAAAGCGCCTGGGGCTTGGTGTTCTGATTGCACTTGGCTCCTGATGTTTGTGGAACAGGGAAATGAGCCGGGAGTCCAGCGAAGCAGGAGTCTGAGTCATGTGTCTGTCAGGAGGACGGAACAGGAACCAGAGGGAGGGCCGGGCTGGCCATGACATCAGCCCTCAGGCATGCTGTCCGGGCTGGAAAAATGCGGCTTCCCTCGCCTGGGGCTCTGGAAGGGCCGGAGACAGAAGCGGTGTGGGTGCCGGGCCAACGCCGGGACACAGTGAACCTCATCCTGGACGTCTTATCCGGGAGAGGGAGGCAAAGGGCGAAATGTCAGCGTGTAGGCTCCAGTGCTGAGACCCACTGGGAGAACCGACGGCAGGAAAGATCGCGCCCCCGCTCATAACGCCCGCGGGGGACGGACTCCGAGCTGCGCAAGGCGCTTCCACGGGGCTTTCCCAACACGGGCTTGGCAAAACAGGGGCTTGGTGTGTGCAAAGTGCCTCCCGGGGACAGGGGGACTGCGGCCTTGGCCTCGGGGCCCGGGAACCAGCATTGCGCAGCCGTGGGTCCCTAGTGAGGGGTGGGGGCGAGCGTGGAGGGGGCAGGGCCTGCTGACTTTGACCCGTGACCGAGAGGAGATGCTATTTTTTGAAATCTCCTTACAGATGCCACACTAGACCCGAGGGGTTCCCGCCTCGCCCGAAGGCCAGCCACACATGTGGCCAAGGGCGGAGTCAGACTGGACGCGAGGAACAGGTCAGGAGCCACGGCTGCATCTAACTGGAGACAGAGGTGCAGAAACGCTCGTCTTCCTCTTCCCGGAGACGCTGCCACCCCACAGCGTCCGCATCAGTGGATACACAGGCCCGGCACAGCGGCCAGGGAGGCTGCTGGGTGAACTCGGCCCCGCTCTGTGGGCCTCGCTGGCCGCCGCTCGCCACTGTCAGCTCCGTCCTGTCGGAGCCCAACCTCAGGGCCAGGCTGCTTTGGTACCACAGGGAAGAGCGAGGTCGCTGCTGCGTGAGCTCACAGCCCACGGCAGCCCCAGTATTTGCACGCTGGCAAATTTAGTGGCAAGAAACAGATTTTCTTTTGGTGAAGCTTGTGTGTATGTGTATCTTTATTTTTTTAAAGATTTATGTATTTATTTGAAAGGCAGAGTTACAGAGAGGCAGAGTGAGAGAGAGAGAGAGAGAAAGAGAGAGAGAAAGAGAGAGAGAGAGAGAGAGAGAGAGTTCTTCCATCCACTGGTTCACTCCCCAGATGGCTGTAACAGCCAGAGCTGGGCCAGTCCAAAGCCAGAAGCCAGGAGCTTCTTCCTGGTCTCCCACACGGGTGCAGGGACCCAAGGACTTGGGCCATCTTCCACTGCTTTCCCAGGCCATAGCAGAGAGCTGGATCAGAAGTGGAGCAGCTGGGACTTGAACTGGTGCCCATTTGGGGTGCTGACACTGCAGGTGGCAGCTTTACCTGCTAAGCCACAGCGCTGGCCCCATTTTTTTTTTAAAGATTTATTTATTTGAAAGAGTTACAGAGAGGCAGAGAAAGAGAGAGAGAGAGGTGTGTGCATCTTTCTTTCCATCAAGGGCTTCGTCAGATGCATCGAATATAACATAGCCTCTGACCTTGTACTATTTGCAGTTGATTTTCATTTCACAATTTTTTTATCACTTACAACTGGATTACAATCAGTTATTCACACACACACAAGTTGAGATAATAAAACCTTATTCAAAATATATTTGTAAAATTATTTTTTCTGGCTTTCATTACCCTCAAAACACTTCCTGTTTTTCTGGAGTTCTTACTACGTCTTGGGTCTACTTTTGCACTCTTGTTGGCACATTGGTTTGTTGGACACATACAAGGTACTTCAGACAGTTCATGGAAATGGAACGAAAAGGTAAGTTGACCATGGTTTTAAAAAAGCGGTTTAAGGGGCTGGTGTTACCGTGTAGTGGATAAGCCGTAGCCCGTGATGCAGGGAACTTGTTCGAGTCCTGGCCGCTCCACTTCTGATCCAGCTCCCTGCTGATGCTCTGGGAGCAGTAGAAGACAGCCCACGTGCTTGGGCCCTGCTCCCACAGGGAGACCAGATGGAGCTCCTGGCTCCTGGCTTCAGCCTGGCCCAGCCCTGGCCGTTGTGGCCATTTGGGGAGTGAGCCAGTGGATGGAAGATGTCTCTCCATCTCTCTGTCTTTCTGTCTCTCCTTCTCTCTCTGTAGCTCTTTCAAATAAATAATTACATTTTACTCTTTTTTTTTTTTTAAAGTTTTGCACTCTACATAGTTTTTTTTTTTTTTCAAAATACACTTTTTTTTTTTTTTTTTCAAAATACCACTTGTTCAGCTTTTCAGTATTACCTGAGAGCAGTCACTTCAGGGGGAGAAGGTTTGATTTGGCTCACTATTTCAGAGTCTCAAAGTCCAAGACTGGTGGCCCTGTTAGCCTGGCTTCTGAAGGGGGTGGTGGATGGCAGGCTGCCTGTAGGAAGAGGACATGTGGTGGCCCAGGAAGCAGAGGGGACAGGGAACATGCTCACCCATGCACCACCCTTCCCACCTAATCCAGTCAGGTGCTTCCCAAAGACCCAGCCTCAGACACCAAATTGGGTTGAGCTCTGCCCTTAATCCATTGTTGGTGAGAATAAGACTTTGGGGACCAACCCCCTAACACAAAGGCCTCTATGAGACACCCATACTGTTACCCCAGCCATAATACCGCATATGCGTGGATTGGGAAAGTGTTTTAAAACACCGAAATAAGCTTGTGCTTTAGTTCTATTTTCCATGAATTTTCAAGGATCAGAGTACGCGCAAGTATGTAAGAAAAGAAATTAGCTCCAGGAAACATCCCTGTATCGTGACTTACCTGGTTTCGGAAACTTTGGTCAGTTTCAGCTGGCGGGTTTCAAGGTTAGTGAGCAGGGTCCGCGGGCTGTGCCTTGAGTCCTCCTTCAACCAGAAATGAGCACATTCCAGGAGGTCGTCTCGCCACCCACCGCAGGAGCTGACCGGCCGCCGGCCCGGGTTGGATTTCATCTTGAGTGGAGCCGCACCTGGGTGGCGACTATTTCAGGAAGGTTGGGTGCACCTGTTGCCCACATGCCTTGCCTCTGACTGCAGCTCAGCTGTATCACAACGAGAAAGACAATCTCCCACCTATAGGCTTAGGGTGCGAGGTGACCAGGAAGCAATAATGACGATGACAGAGGCGGCCACCCGTGACCTCCGCCGGGCTGGGATGCTGGCCTCTTGTTCACTCGCTGCTGCACGGTGGCTCCCAGTGCCCGGGGCCAACACTGCTTATGGCCAAGGCAAGCAGAGTGAGGCCAGCAGGCCGTCAGGCGCGAGGAACAGGAGCTCGGTGACCACCTGCGGGTCTGGTTCTTCCCGTGTCATTTCATTTAGCCCTCACGGCATGGCCATGGCTGCAGCGCTGTCATATTCATCTAACAAGTGAGAAAATGGAAGTTCTTAGGTTGACTGTCCCAAAGGGTCACGCATGGGAGGGAGACCTTCAAGAAGTTCATGGAAATGGCCTACGATCGGAAAACTCTGCGTGCGCTTCAGAAGGCTCCTGCACCACCATCCATTTATCCGTTCTTCTGTTTTTCCTAAACTTTCCTTTATGCAGCTGATGAGAGGGAGCAGCGACCTGAGCTCAGGTCTCGTTGGCCCCAGCACCTTCTGTCTCTTTCTGCGACTCTTCCTAGTGCTATTAGGGGACAAGCCCAGTGATCTGACCAGTAAGATGAGTGTTTGCTAACCACAATATTAATTACCCCGGGGAGTAGGTTAAAGGTTATTTGTAGGGCAGTGGGAAGCCCAGTCTATGGCCAAGTGCCGATGAAGACCAGGGGCAGGGGCTGCCTTTACTTGACTCTGTGCGGGCAGGGTTTGCTAGAGAGGGCACCAGGCTGGTGGTGCAGACGGCCGTGGAGCAAGGGCGCGCGAATCCTTCCACGGGTCTAGTAAGATGTTGTTTGTATGACAGCTGGGGCCCTGGCTTATGGCTGGGTCTGTGAGCAAGGAAGAGAATACACAAATGCAGTGCCTCTGCCTCTCTGTAATGCTGCCTTTCAAATAAATAAATAAATCTTTGCAAAATTAAAATATTACAGGCATAGCCAAATTCCCTTCTAGTCATTGCTTCATCCCATTCTTAAGGGAATCACTGTCACCACTTTGCATGCTTTGTCCCAGGACTTTTCTCTGTGGTCACTCACGCACACACACACACGCACACACACTCACACACTCACACACACACGCGCACGCGCACACACTCACGCGCGCGTGCACACACTCACACTCACGCACACTCACACACACACACACACACACAAGCACACACACATCTTCCTATATATTCTTACGTAGCTGAGTTTATGAATTTTTAAAAAAGTGTCCGTGGAATCATACTGTGTTTTTCTGAACTCATTTCATCCCATAAAAAGGTATCTCACAAAGTGTTCTGTTTACGCACATGGCTCTTCTAGGAGGATTTTAAATGTTATGCTTCTGTTTCAATGACAGTAGACATTCTTTTCCTGCTTTAAAGAGCGAGCCTCCCCCTGGAGTGATAATGAGCAGTGGGGAGGGGTTTTAGAGGAGAAGCCTTGGAATGACCACAGGTGGCAGTCTGCAGAGGCTGGATCAGGGCCCCCTTCTTGGGGCCCAAAGAGCACGGCTTTTTGCCTTTAAAAGGCATCTGTGAGTTCCATGGGGACGCGGTGACGCGGCAGGGGAGTGTCTGGCCAGTAGCACGGGGGTGCGCTGGGCCGTGAGACCGTTGCTGGAGCCGCTGCACCCCCTGAGACGTCCTCCTTCACCCCTAAGTTGAAAAGGAACCTCAGTGTGGGCTACACTAGGAGCCTGATAGAGATGCCGAGCCCCGGGCCCGACCCCGGGCCCCACCCACACCGGCCTTGCCACAAGACTGCAGGCGATCTGATGCATGCCCGTAGGGCTGGAGGAACACTGGCCCTCTGGTCCCTCAGGCCTGTTCCAGGGGCCACTGCCTGATGTGTAGATGCCAGCAGTCGGGGCACCCAGCAGCCGGAAGCAGAAAACACACCTGGGCAGCACTCCATCTGGGGCAGCGACAGGTGCCTCCGCCAGGGGCCGGGGTCCCCCCAGCTCCCCCCCCCCCCAGTGTTCTGCTGAGTCACCAGGGAACAAGGCCGGAGGAAGCACTCGCTTCCTGTGGGCCTGGCGGAGCGGGCGAGGCCTCACTCAGAGCAGGATCTGTGCACAAAGGTGCAGTGGCCGCTCCTAGAACGCTGTGGCTGGATCTGTTAGACAGGAAGCAAGTTACATTTTTTTCCCATTCCCATCTGCGTTGTCTCTGGGAGTGACCAAAGGACGGGAGAAGAGCAAGGGATTCGTGTGTCTGTCCGCTTCATCCCTGTGGGCGCCGGGGCACAGGCGGCCGTCTCTTACCCACAGGATCCCGCAGCAGGGTTAGGGGTCTGTGCCCCTGGCTGCTAGTACTGCCCAGTGGTGGGGCTGTAGGTCACCTCTGAGATGTGCCCCACCCAGTGTCAGCACCCACAAAAGGCTGCAAGTGTCTCCGGGCCCCCTGCCTCGTGGGGGTCGGGGGTGAGCAAACCTTTCACTTATCCTGTTGCCATTTGGTTTTTCAAATAGTAATATGGTCACGTGACTCAAAATCCAAAAATTGTACAGTTAGATTTGAGAGTGTTAGCCCCGCCCATTTCTCCCTCTGCCTCTGCTCTTGTAGGCAACCACTTTGGTACTTGTTACATAGCCTCCATCCAAGCACAGGCAAACACAAACACACGGTCTGCCTTCTGCCTTGTGTATACAGCAGTGGCATGCTGCCCGCACAGCCTGTGCCGTTCCTTGCTTGCTTCAAGATGAACACAGCTCTTGCTGCCTGTGCTTGGGGCACTGGTTCTAGGACTGCCCCCACCTCCAGCTTCCAAAATCCAACGATGTTCTGGTCCCTTCTTTTTAAGTTTTCTTTTTTAAAGATATATTTATTTATTTGAATGTCGGCGTTGCACGGAGGGAGAGACAGGGAGAGAGGTCTTCCATCTGCTGGTTCACTCCCCAGATGGCTGCAACAGCCAGGGCTGGGTCAGGGCGAAGCCCCGATCCAGGAGCTTCTTTGGGGTCTCTCATAACGTGTCTCGGCCCTTCCTATCTGGAGCCCTGCTGGACCTAAGGGAGGTGCAGAAGCCCCGGCAGGGTGGGATTCCCTCCACGGCAGGGGGCTGAGGGCCAGAGCCCCGGGCAGGGTAGGTCCCAAGAATGCAGCTTCAGAGAGGAGCGTGGGACACCGGAGCAGCCGCTCCTGTCGGAGCCACTTGTCGGCTGTGTCCATGGCAGAGTTCGCCTGGACCCCTGGCTAGGCCAGCCTTCGAGGACAACGTGCTGCAGGTGAGAGGGGCCTGGCGGCAGAGCAGCTCCTGTCTGCGGGTCTGAGCGAGGGCCAAGGAGCAAGAGTGGGGCATCTGGAAGGCGAGAGGCAGGGCTGCCCCATCCCCGCGTCACAACACCCAGGGGTTCAAGGCCTGGCCTCACCCCCTGAGGGGGCTCCTTACCGCTCTGGGGTTGGGCTCGGCAGCAGACAGAGCTGCCCAGAGCCAGCTCAGGAGCCCCGGGAATGGCAGCCAGGATTTCTTGTGCTCCGGGTCTCATTTTGGCCCTGACCTTCTCCTTCCTATGCCTTGTGGGTTAAAGAGCATCCAGGAGCAGGTGGGGGGAGGAGGAGGAGGAGGAGGAGGAGGAGGAGGAGGAGGCGGCGGCGGCAGATGCCCAGGCACTGTGCTGGGCGTGGCGGGGCCTCCAAACCAGGCTGGACATGTGTGGTCCGAGCGATGCGTGTTTCCCCTCACAGACGAGAGGTTCTGCCTTCCATCCCACGCTCCTGTTCCTATGCACGTCCTGGAAATCATTCAGTGGCGGGAGGAGAGTGAGCCCCGTGAGGGAAGGATTGTCCTCCAAACCGCCCCCCACCCCGCGACACTGGGCCACCCCACAAGGGTTCACTGAGCGCCAGCTGTGCACCCGGCTCTGCTCTGAGTGTGGTGACGCCGTGCTGCGCAGGCGGCCACGGCCCTGCCTCACGGAACGTGGCAGGATTCCCGATCCAGCGCATTTCTGACACGACCCAGCTCAGAGGTTTTTGTTTGCCGCAGATCTTAGTAGAAATCAGTGATCAGCACTCACACTGAAGTGGCTGCTTCTCATTTCCTATTGCCTCTCACCTTTCACCCATCCCCCAGAGGAAAACGGCTGCGATGGAGACGTCTGACCTGGGGTAGGGCCAGGAGAATATAGGAGGGAGAGCTCTTGTGGGTCCCCTACACAGAGACGCTGGGGTGCTAACCAATACTGGTTTTGAGATCAGGGTTTCCCAGCGGGTGGAAGTCCCAGCTCCTGGTACGTGTGAGTGTTGGCAGCAGCGACTTCTGAAGATGTCGTGGGGTTGGGATGAGGTCATACTGGAGGGGGCTGGGCCCAGGGACTGATGTTCTTGGGGAGAGAAGACACAGGCAGACGTGTTTGGGAGGACAACCCCGCGTAGACGGAAGCAGGGGTCGGAGCTTCGTGGCTGCAGCCAAGCAATCCCAAGGGCGGGGGGCTGCTCCGGAAGCCGGGAGACAGGCCTGGCACGGGCCCCGTCCTGGAGGCAGCCTGGCCCTGCAGGCGCCTTGAGGAGCGTGTGGACGTCTGTGCTTTAAGGGCCCCAGGCGTGCAGTAATCTGTTATGGCAGCCGCAGGAGGTATCCGGGCATCCCGGAAGTCAGCCCAGCTGCGGGGTAAACTGCTTGCAGACCTGACGTCCCGGATTGGAGCTCCAGTTCCAGTCCTGGCTGCTCCACTTCCCAGTCAGCTCCCTGCTAATGGCCTGGGAAAGCAGCGGAAGATGGCCAGAGTGCTTGGACTTCCGCCACCCGGGAGGGAGACTAGGATGGTGTTCCTAGCTCCTGGCTTCAACCTGGCTACTGCGACCACTTGGGAAGTGAACCAGGAAATGGAAGATTCTCTCTAAGTCTGCCTTTCAAATAAATAAATCTTTATCTATCTATCTATCTCTCGAGAGACAGCTCACCTGGGGGCTGACACTGAGGACTTTCCTGCTCCCAGGTTACTCGTCCTCTGGGTGATGGCAACAGCGGGGCGAGGCCCAGCAATGCACAGCCCGGAGGAGCTGTGCCCGCAGGGGAGCCGAGTCCTAATGGCTGGGTGACCGTGCATACAGGAACCTCCCTGCTCCTTGCCACCGCATGGAGGAGGACCACGGCTATAGTAGCTATGCAAGTAGCTCAGAAGAATGGAGAGAAATTAGTATCTTCCTCCCCTACGGGAGCCGCAGGTGGATTTTCTCTAGCAACGTGAGAACTCTCGTCAGTCCACCGTCGGGGTGGACCCACAGCCCGGTGGGGTTTGCATTTCCGCTATGGTGTGCGCTCAGCGACCCCGGAGCCCTCTCTCCCACAAGCCGCTTCCAGAAGCCATGCATGGGACTTGGGGGACATCTGGCCACGTAACTCACACAACACGGATCTCAGACACAACTGCGCATGGCTCAGTGACATGGAGATAGAATCTCCCTTCCTAGAAGGAATGACTTGTCATCTGGGAGGATAACGAGAGTGAGATACTCAGTCTGTGTCCAGAGACCGAAACATGTTTGTGTCTTTTCTCCAAACGCAGCACTTGGGAATATTACGGGTTTTCGTGCTGAGGTCAGTCTGCCCCGCGAAGGCTCGGAGCTTTCGAGAGAAGCATACACCGGACGTGTCCCAGGAGCGTCTGGACGAGTCTCAGGTGCACCTGGGGTCTGTTCTAACCCACCTGGAGCGACCTTGAGCCAGCCTGTGCTCTTTGCACATTCCTCATGCAATCCCAGAAGTATCCTTCTCAAAAATGACCAGTATTTTCCTTTTCAGCAGATCCAGCCTCTGAAGATGGAACCAATTAGGTTCTAAAAATAGCATTCCCTAACCGGTGAGAAACTCACCCGGCTGAAGTGAGCCTGCCTTCTCGGGCTAGGCCCAGGTCCGCCAGTGTGCGGCGAGGCACGGAGAGGTGCTGTCATGGTGGAATCCAGGCGGTCAGCCACCTTGGAGCACTCCCCAAGACCCTGCAGAAGTTGCTGGCTCCGGTCTCCCGGGCCTGGTCACTCCTGTTCCGCCCTGGACGAATCTTTTCTTCACCTTTTCTCACAGTGCGTTTGTCGACACTGCAGTGTGGTAGGATTATGGGGGGTGGTGCAGCAGAGCAATGGAAACTATGAACGGCCCCCAGACAGGGACTAGCTGAGCCCCATACGGTGGGGCACTCCTAGGCCATTAGCATTCAGCTTCGAGGAAAAGAGGACCAAACCGTGTAATCCCAATTTTACTGTAACAGTAGTGGAAGGGCATGACGACACCATGGGTGAGACCAATGTGCCTCCTTTGGGATTTCTGGGATTTCATGTCATTTTTTTTCTTTACAATGAATATAATTTCTTTTTTTAAAAACTCTTTTAATTTTAATATAATTTTAAATTTACAAAATGGTGAAGTTGTGCCGTACATCCCACAGCCAGCTCCCCCTCTTGTTCACATCACACATTAGTGTCATCTGTCTCTCATGACTAATGAGCCACACCAGCTTCCCCTGCTATATTAATCCAAATTCCTTCTCCCCTCTCCCGGCCTCCGGAATCAACATTTTGTGTTCATGCTGAGATTTGTTTTTTAAACCTTTGTCAGATGAGGTATTTGTCTTCCTGTGTCTGACTTATTTCACTTAAAATGGTGACCTCAGCTCAACCATTTGCTGCAAATGACAAGATTTCGTTCTTGTCTTCTATTGTGTGTGCCATGCATTTTCTTCACTCATCCGTCTGCTGATGGATGTCCTGGCTCACTCTCTACCCTGGCCATTGTGTACAGGGATGCTGTAAATGTATCCCTTTGATACAATGATTTCATGTCTTTTTGGTATATAGGAGTGAGATTACCGGGTCATGTGGAGTTCAATTGCTAGTTTGTTAAGAAATCACCACGCTGTTTTCCAACAGTATGTTAGAATTCCACTTTTTTCTTTTTTTTTTCTTTTTTCTTTTCTTTTTTTTTGACAGGCAGAGTGGACAGTGAGAGAGAGAGAGACAGAGAGAAAGGTCTTCCTTTGCCGTTGGTTCACCCTCCAATGGCTGCGGCGGCCGGCGCGCTGCGGCGGGCGCACCGCGCCCATCTGATGGCAGGAGCCAGTTGCTAGGTGCTTTTTCCTGGTCTCCCATGGGGTGCAGGGCCCAAGCACTTGGGCCATCCTCCACTGCACTCCCTGGCCACAGCAGAGGGCTGGCCTGGAAGAGGGGCAACCGTGACAGAATCCGGTGCCCCGACCTGGACTAGAACCCGGTGTGCCGGCGCCGCAAGGTGGAGCATTAGCCTGTTGAGCCACGGCGCCGGCCAGAATTCCACTTTTTTCACATCCTCATCAGCATTTGTTACTTTCTGCCCCTTTGTAATATAAAGAAAGTCGTTTACTGAGCTATATAGAAATTGTAGCTGATTGCCGGCATGGTTCTGTGAGTTGGAGCATTTGTCTACAGCGGGTGACTGAAATGGACCTTTCCCACGGCCCTGTTTGGGCTGAGGACTGCCCTGTGCCCTCTGAAGGGTCAGTGCGGTCTGCAGAAATAAGCTAACTGATTAGCAGGTGAAAAGGCACACACTTGGCTGCTGTGCCGTGCGTGCGAGGGAGACCCCAGAGAGAGCCGGGGCTGGCACGTAAACAGCATCCGAGCTACAGGAAGGGGCAGAGGCATGGGGAAACCCAAGGAGCAAAGGCCGCTGTGTTGTGAGCTGCAGCCCCTTGGGGCCCAGGAGGCACTGGGCGGAGTCTGGGAGAGGTGTCGGACTCCTGGCCTCCATCTGCTGTTTAAGGAGATCCTGGGGACAGAGTCCCTGACAGTGCCACGGCTGGAGGAACTGCCCGTGGCCCAGCTCTTGGGGAGGCAAGGAGGGCGGTGAGAGGTCAGAGAGACCTGGGTTCTCCTTTAGAGCAAAGCGTGGGGCAGGCTACCGCATCACACCTTGGAGTATGCTTTCTGAGCTCCAAGAACGCCCCTGGAGTTCCCCTGTGGGCTCAAAAACTGACACCCCGAAGTCTGACGCCTTGCCACGCTGGGCGCTTTGAATGAAAAGAAACCGTGCCGGCCACTGGGTCTCTCTGACCTTCCTGGCGGCCCCCTCCCAGGCGGCAGCGGGGCTGGGGCTGGGGCTGGGTGGGGCTTTTCTCTGCTATTCCCCTGTCTGTCAATGGGGGCATAACTGAATTCTCATCTCCGAGATGCCATTAACCAGGGAAGAGGAGGGAAGACCGAGGGCTGGGACAGACTTTGTCCGAGCCACTGTCTGCTCTCAGTCCGTCTGACCCCCAGACAGACTCACGTATAAGCTACCGTCCCTTCTTGGGCCCGTTCGAGTCCCATGGAAATCATTCCCCAGCCCTCACAGCAGCCTGCGGGGAGGGATAGAGAAGTTCTGAATTGCACTGGTCTGTGGGTGCTCGCCTTGCTCTGCCGCTGTTATGCACAGGAGTAAATTGCTCGCCTTTTCTCCTCTCTGCCTGTTGTCAGCTCGCTTCAGCAAAACCTTCAGAGAGTGCAGGAGAAACGTCCCTTTCCTCGGCTCTATTTTCTGTTACTATTGCTTTGCCCGTTCTAGAGCAGAATATGGAGCCAGCATTGTGGTGCAGCGGGTTAAGCCACTTCCTGCAATGCTGGCATCCCACATAGGCACGGGTTCGAGTCCTGGATGCTCTGTGTCTGACCCTGCTCTCTGCTAATGCACCTGGGAAAGCAGCAGAAGATGACCCAAGTGCTTGGGCCCCTGCACCCACGTGGGAGACCCAGATGGCGTTCCACGTGTCTGGCTTCAGCCTGGGCCGGCCCCAGCCACTGAGGACATTTGGGGAGTGAAGCAGTGGATGGGAGACATGTCTCTCTCTTGTTTGCTGTTTTCCCCCTCTTTCTCTGTAACTCTGCCTTTCAAATAAATAAATAAATCTTAAATAGAATATGGTATAGAGCTGAATAGCACCTAGTGTTCAGGTGTGTTTTTTATATCTTAGTATATCTTGAGGCTCCTCCATTGACTTCCAGGTTCCAGATGAGACAAAATCATTCATGCCGGCTGGCGCTGCGGCTCACTAGGCTAATCCTCTGCCTGCGGCGCCGGCACCCCAGGTTCTAGTCCCGGTTGGGGCGCTGGTTTTGTCCCTTTTGTTCCTCTTCCAGTCCAGCTCTCTGCTGTGGCCTGGGAAGGTAGTGGAGGATGGCCCAAGTGCTTGGCCCTGCACCCGCATAGGAGACCAGGAGGAAGCACCTGGCTCCTGGCTTTGGATCAGCGTAGCTCCGGCCATAGCAGCCATTTGGTGGGTGAACCAACGGAAGGAAGACCTTTCTCTCTGTCTCTCTCTCTCACTATCTAACTCTGCCTGTCAAAAAAAAATCATTCATGCCTCATCCTGTCCATTGGGGTTACCATTCCTTCCAGTGGACAGCACTGTGGGCCCACTAATAGTGGACAGCACCCTCTGAGATTCCACGCGTGCTGCAAGGCCCTTCTTAATACCGCCTCCTCTAGGGAGCTGTTCACGATCTTCTGCCCTAAACATCGTGGTTTCTCTTTCTGGAACCCTGTGTCACGTCATGGCTCTGCCAGGCAGTCACGTGCTTCTTTGTAACGCAGTTCGTGCCCCGCTGTGATCCTGATGCTGCAATCAGACGCTGGGCTTCTGCAAGCCGAGAGCCGTCTCTGCCCACAATATCTCCACACACACACACACACAGGCACACATGGGTGCAAACACAGGCACACACCCACACATACACACACAAGCACACATACACACATGCACACTCAGGCACACATACATACACACAAGCACACACATAGGAACACACCCACATATACACAACAGGCATGCATACATACAGGTGCACATACGCAACACAACAAGCATGCGCACATATACACACAGACATAGGGACACACAGGCACACACATGCACATAGGCACACACCCACGCATACACACAAGCACACACACATATACACACAGGCAGGCACACACACAGCATAACAGACATGCGCACACACATACACACAGGCACACACATAGGCACACATACACAGCAGGCATGCACACATACATATACACACATATGCACACGAGGGCACTTCAGAAAGCCTATGAAAAATGGAATTATAAGTTCATTTGGGTGCAAAATATGTTGAGATCCATGCATAACTTCTTCACAATCTTTATTTTTCACAAAGTCTTTGAAGACCCCTGGCACAGGGTTAGCTGTTGGTCTGACGTGTCTTCCCTTGGTAGTCCGGCCTTCTCACTGCCCTGCCCATGTGCTGGGCTCATTCCTATCTCGGAGGCCTCACAGGGCAGGAGCACTGGGTGTCCAGGATGCCCCGCCCTGGCCAGCCCTTTGCAGGACAAGCTGACTTAAAACACTTCTGGGAAGAGGTGGCCAAGGACCCAGACGTGACTTCTAATCTCCACCTACCTACAGTCTTTCCCAGTGATGCTCTGTGAGTGATCAGCCCGCTTGAGAAGACAATCCAATCATGGAGCGTGCAGCACTGCCCGTGGATGTGGGTCCCAGATCACAACACGGAAAAGCTCCTCACCGGACGCAGGACTCTGAAGTACCACATGGATGTTTGTGCATTGCCACAGGAGCTCACGGTGCCCGCGTTTCCCAAGCGTATTTACAACCCCTGCCCTGTTGTGAAAACTGGGCAGTGATTACAGACTCGTAGGAAGCTGCAAAAATAGCAGTGAGGCCCTGGGCCTGCTCTCCATTCCTATTGGCGGCTGCAGAAAATTGTAGGGTTTTGAGACTTTCAGACACTACCCTCAAAAATTCTGTCCGACTGACGCAGGCGTTTGGTGCTGGTGAGGATGCCCGCACTCCTGCTGGAGAGCCTGGGTTTGAGACTCGGCTCTGCTCCTGGTTTCAGAGACGTGGCTCACACACCCGGGCCCCCGACAGGGGCATGGGACACCTGGGTTGAGTGCCCAGCTCTTGGCTTCGGCCCAGACCAGCACTGCCCATCCTGGACATGGTTACTTTATTTTTCAAAGAGTTATTTATTTTTATTTGAAAGGTGGAGTTACAGAGAGAGAGAGAGAGAGAGAGAGAGAGAGAGAGGCAGAGAGAGAGAGTATGTGGGAGAGGGAGAGAGATCTTTCATCTTCTGGTTTACTGCCCCAGATGGCTGTAACCACCAGGACTGGACCAGGCAGAAGCCAGGAGTCAGGAGCTCCATCCGAGTCTCCGGCGTGGGCCCGAGCACTCAGGCCACCTTCTGCTGTTGTCCCAGGAGTGTTGGCTGGGAGCTGGATTGGAAGCAGAGCATCCAGACTCAAACCGGTGCTCGTAGGTGGTGATGGCATGGCAGGTGGCGGCTTAGCCTGCTGTGCCAAAACGCCGGCCCCAGGTCGGTCCAATGGCGCGAGCCCTGACCTTGTATCTCGAGCCAGCCACAGCCTGCGCTGCCTGTGCAGAGGCCATACGGGCTGCTCGGTGCACACGTCCCCCGGGGCTGCAGACAGCTCTTCCGTCTTCAAGGCCCGGCGGGAAGTGCTCAGCAGCCAGAGCCAACCTCTCCTACTCCTAAACTTCCTCAGTCGTCTTTTATACACCAGGGTTTTCTGCAAGAGCCAGCAGACTGACTGACGCAAATGCGGGCCATGTGTCGGTCTAGAAGTGCAGCTCTGGGCAGGGCGGAGATGCCAGGAAGCCCAGATCTGGCCACTGCCCAGCCCTCCCGGCTTCCCTCTGAGGCTCACTGGCCCTGCTGTCCAAACTCCAACCAGGGGAGAAGAACCAAGGGAGCCAGGCGCACAGGTCCACAGCTGGCGTGCTGGGGGGGAGCATGGATGGGACTCTCAGCCAGGGCACTGGGGTTACACTGTGTCCTGGGTTTGGTGGCAGCTCAGAGCACACGGGGGCGGTCAGTGGGCGGCCAGGGGCACGCAGTGCTGGTGGTACAAGAACCAGGATGGTGGGAGGGGAGCCCACACATCAGCAGTCAAGGGCCACAGGGTTCCTTCTGCTGAAAACAGATCGCTTTGACTTATGTCATCTCCCACTCACCTGATGCTTCTGCCACCCCGGACCGGGCCTGGCAATGCCTGGCGCCCAGCAGTCCAAGGGGCCAGTCATTAGCCGGGTTCTTCTGCACTGATGGACTTCCGCACCCCAGGTCACCAAGTGTGTAACATTTGGGATTGTCACATATGCCCCCTGAACTTCAGAGAGTTAACAAGCCCTCAAGGTCATCGTCCCCCAAGAAGACTGACCTGCTGTTCACCTACAATCATTTCTCTAATTAAGGTGAAGAAATAAAGCCAAGATTTACCCTCACATGTCCTGCTGCTGCTTCGTTCAATTTCCACCTATTACAGGTGGAATCTCCTGATAGCGCTTTGTTGTGGATTAGCAGAGTTATAACAATGATTATGAAATGCCCTTTTCTAGGCTTTAACACGTGCGGTTCAATAGTGAGTGATTTCCTGTGAGGGCCCGCCTCCATTAGGATCCCACGGCAGCCCTGGATAAAGCAGATAACAATATTCCAATCAACTCTTAACGCCAAAAAGAGGGTTCGTTCCCCAGACTCTCTGGGGGGAAAAGAACCCATAAGTATAGGCATCTTTTAAGAAAACATAGAAATAGTTTGTCTTATTGAGCATCAGCAAGGCTCACGGGGTGGCAAGGAGGTGGCCTGGAGCAGATTCCTCCCTCTGGGCTCAGCAGCACCTTGGGTGTTATCCTGGGTCCCACCCCTTTTTCAGCACCCGTCTCTGCCCTACAGATGCCACCTTGTAAATTTCACCCAGCTCTGCCTCCTCTTCCTCATCCCCATTGCAGTCAACACCGGCGCCGCCCCTCCCTGGTCCAGAGTCGAAGCCCAGGTCACAGATGCAGTCATGCGCTGGGCTTCCATCCCCTTGCCCCCGTGAGAAGACCACAGAGCTGACATTCCTGGTGCGTGCTGACATCGACGCCGTCCTAACTTGGAAATGCAGCGCAGTCCCCACGTGTCCAGGGCGACACGCGTGGAAATGCACCTCCAAGGAGGCCACAGTTACTGCAGTGCCTCCTGCTTGTGGATGGTAACAAACGCCTGTTGCCTGGTTGAGAATCTGCTGTCCTCTGATCGCTATTTTCGAGTGCACTCCTCTAATAAAACGAAGACTTACTGTGAGACGGGTTTGGATGTTCACGCAACAAAATCACCCACAGACGCGCAGCCCAGAACACGTGCACGCGTGTGTCTTAGGCTTTGGGACACACAGTCTCTGTCCCAGCTACTCACTTCTGCCAGGGCTGGAGCAGCCAAGGCCACGTGAACACGATGAGAGCGGCCCTACCCGTGCGTCCGTGGGCGGGGCCAGGCGGCCTCTGCAGAGTGCGCCTTTCCATCCCCTGGGAAGCGATCCTCAGCCACTCACCCCGCAGTGGTCGGCCTCTCCTGTATTCCCAGATCCTAACTGAGTACCTGGCACTTAGGAACCGCTCAATAAAAGTTTGTTGAAGAAATGAATGAGTCCTCTAACCCAGGCACGCCTCCCTGCATCATTCTATGAGGAATCTTCACAAAGTTCATGGACAGTGTCTGCTGTGAAAAACTATGCATGGACTTCCAGATGTTCTTGCGTCCAAATAAGCTCAGTTTTTCATTCCATTTTCCGCCAACTTTTTAAGTCTCTTTGTATATTTGAGCTGTCAGATCTCGTTCCTAACTTCATTACCGTGAGATAAAGGGTTTGGGGGCCGGCAAGCACCTCGCCTAGTGGTGAGACGCCTGTGAGTCTGACATCAGAGTCTGGGTTCAACACCCAGCGCCAGGGTCTGACTCCAGCTTCCTGCTAGTGCCGATCCCGGGAGGCAGCAGTCATGGCACCAGTAACTGTGTTGCCACCACGCATGTGGAAGACCTCGACTGAGTTCCGTCTCTTGGCTCCAGCCTCAGCCCCAGCCCAATCCTCGCTACTGTAGGCATTGGTGGAGCAAACCAGCAGGTAGGGGCACCCACTGTCTTTCTTGCTTTCTCTCTCTCTCTTCTTGATTCTCAAATACAAATCTTTTGAGAGGTACTGACAGTTTGAAATGTTTCCCTTCTAGCAACACAGTCTATGCATCATTTATTGTTTTAAGAAATGTATATCTAGGGGCTGGTGGTGTAGCATAGATGCCGCAGTGTTGAATCCCCTAGGAGCACCACTTCAAGTCTGGGCTGCTCCACTTCCGATCCAGTTACCTGCTAATGCACCTGGGAAAGCAACAGAACATGGCCCAAGAACTTGGGCCCCTGCACGCACGTGGGAGACCCAGGTGAAGTTCCAGGCTCCTGGCTTTGGCCTGATCCATTCTAGGCCATGGAGGCCATTTAGGGAATGAACCAATGGATGAAAGATTCTCTCTCTCTCTCTCTCTCTCTCTCTCTCTCTCTCTCTCTCTCCCTGTCTGTGACTCTGCTTTTCAAATAAAATAAATAAATCTTTTTTAAAAGTGTGTATCCAATATCTCTTATTGTAAGCAAACTCCTCGTGGCAGAGTGTGCCAGGTTTGACCGGGGCTTGAACAAGAGGTATTTTGTTTGTGGCTGAAACAAGAGCATCTCAGATGGGGGTGTGATGAGAAGGGAAGAATAGCCTATCATTAAATCTTGTGTTTGGCCGGACATATTTTGCATTCCTTTTAAGGTTAATCATTCTGAGAAGAAATTCCTACCTTGTTACTCTAAGTCACAGCAAAAAAAGGTTCTCTTTGATAAAGACGAGCTGCCACTCGGCTTCCCTCTGTGCAAACATAACTCCACGCAGAGGGGTGTGACCCCCAGGACTGGTATGACGCTCGGGTGTCCTGCACTAACTGGACAGAGTCAACATCAGGAGGAGCCTCTGCGTCAGAGTAAGATGTGCGCACGTGAGCCACCGGTCCCAGTGGCAAGGCCTGCCGGGATGAGGAGCACAGAGCCCAGACACCACCCAGGCAGGCTGAGGGGGACGGAGGCTGAGCCCACGGCATCCCCGCCTGCAGGCCAGAGGAGCGGCCAGCTGCTGTGCTAGGTCCATGCTTACTTCGGGCGTTTGTTTGGTCTGCACTGGCCTTCCTGAGTGAGCTCGCTCTGTCGTGTGTCTGGAGAAATTCATTTAATCCTCGCTGTGATACCCTGTGGGCGGCACTGTTGTTTTCCATCCATCAGAGGAGGAAACTGAATCTTAAAAAATTTAAGTGGCTTCTCCGGGATCATATAACTTATAAGTGGAGGACAATGGACTCAAATACATATCGACCTAAGATAGAAGCTTTTATCCCTATTCTTAGGCTCTTTATTGTTATTATTTTCATTTTAGCATTATTATTATTCCTGTTGTTAATAACCTGGAGACACTGAGATCTAATGGTTGGTGGTCATCCACTGGGCAGAGTCCTCCCAGACTTCTCGTTCCATTACCCCAGAGGCTGAAGACAAGTGACTGCAGCCATGAACAAGTTGGGTGGCAGCTTTTAGAGAACTAGGAGATTGGGTTATGAGTGATCAGGTGTTGCTACCACATTCAAGTTCCCAGACAGATTGCCGTGTGGTGCAGCTGAAAGGCAATGGGCCGGACTGGACTGGAATTCTGGTCTGTCTTCATATTTGAGAAGCAGCCTGTTTTCTTACAGGAGTGTTGAGAGGACCGGATGAGATCATTGCACACACTGAGCACTACTGTCTGACTCTGAGATCCACAAGCCACCTGGCCAGCTCCACAGGCTTTGCTGCTTCTCTCCTGTTTCCAGAAACTCTGCACTTGCTAATCAGGGCTATTTCAGGAGGACGGCGTGTCTGATTGTGGATTTTTTTTTCCCTCAAAGATTGACCAGAAGCCTGGATATGTCCATCGATTTGTAGCAAATGCATTCGAAAAGCTTTGTAAAAACAAACCCACCTTACAGCAAACTCCCGTGGGCTCATATCTGAGAGTAAGTGCCGCGTGTGAGCCAACGATGTCACCCATATTTAAAAGCACGGATGCTTCTTAAGGACTCCAGGACCTGAGACCCAGGGCTTCGCTTGGTGAGTGGGACAGAAGGATTGGATGATCATCAGTGGTTACTAGTTAGTCAGTCTTCATCCACTTACTCTCTTGAAAATGGATTTTGAGACTTTCAGATGAGAGCTACAATTTCGTATTTTCCCAGTGACCTAGGAAACTATTCATAATAGTGGCCTACAAATTAGCTGTGTGTGCCCTCTATCGTATGGCTTTTTGCTAAAGTCAGCCCTTCTAGACACCAAGTCCCATGAGGGCAGGAACGTTTCAGCTTAGTCCACAGTGGGTATCAGGTAAATAGTGATGTTGGGTGTTGTTGGTGAATGGGTGGATGGATGAGTGGGTGGGTGGAGGGATGGATGAATGGATAGATGGAAGAGTGGATGGGTAGATGGATGGATGGATGGGTGGCTAGATGGTTGGGTGGATGGAGGATGGATGGATGGATGGATGGATAAGTGGTTGGGTGGATGGAGGATGGATGGATGGATGGATGGGTGGGTGGATGGGTGGATAGGTAGATGGTTGGGTGGATGGAGATGGGTGGATGGATGGATGGGTGGGTGGATGGATGGGTGGGTGGATGATGGTGAATGATCCCAACTTGCTCAAAGTGGAAATGCTACAGAATGGAGATATTCTGGCTACAAAAAGTGGTGTCACTTCCCTCTGGGTTTTTGGCAGAAACTTTCCCTCTCAAGTTACATAAGCACAGACGTCTACAGAAAAACTGGATATGGGCAATGAGACTGTTGGGTGACATGGTCCTGGCCGCAGATGTCCACGGTAGAGGAGGGACAGTCCCCAGGCTGCAGGGTGGCCAACATCACAGTGAGCTCTCTGTGGTGAATCCACGCTCACGCTCAGAGCCTCCTGTTCCGGGTAAGAGGAAGTGGCACCAGAAGTCGGGACATCTGTTTCATGTGTTCCCTTTTTGACTGTACAACATGAAGGAGCATGAAACAGAATTTCCCTCTGAGTTCTGAAACAGCCGCAAGCAATTAGCCCTGACTTTATTTCGAAATCCTACGGACTTCACATCAATCCACCAAAGGCATTTTTGGTAACAGGAGGACAGATGAGAGCATTGACAAAGGGCCTACTGTGTGCCAGACACACAGTGAGCTGGTTTTACAAGCATTTTTCCTTATCATGCTGTATGAAGGAAATGAAAGCTTAGGTGAGACTCCCCAGATGCGTAAAATAACAGAATCATGGATTCAAATCTAACTCTAAAATATTAGGTTTAAGTAAGAAATATTTGAATGCGGTAAGAGAAAGTTGAAATGCAAGGCTTGATTAATCAGCACATTTGCATCCGGGCAGAAACCACAAACAATAGCACAACAAACACGATTGTTTGGCCTGGATTGTGTAACCCCTGGTCTGTCCGACACGCGCCTGGGCTGGTTTTGTTTTTGACTACTAGAAATAGATCCGTCCCAACATATCTGCAACGTGTTATCTAGTTCCTCCTGGGGGTGTTTGCATAGCATTTGCCATTCAGCATTTTCTAAAGGGTGTCTTGCAGAGTATAGAATGGAGCACTAAGACGTCTGGCACACACAGATTTAAGCCAAACAGATTTATTTAATGCAGGACTTTCCCATCTGCTAACATGCACAAGCGACGGTCAAGGGCATGGGGTGTTCTCAAACTTGATCTCTGTTGTTCTGTTTTGCTTTTAGTACCCCGTATATGCACACCTCCAAAAAAATAGGGAATACAGCTTGACAAAACCTTGGCTCCATGGAGTTGATTTTGCCTGGCACCTTGTCTACAATTCCAACCGGGATGTTTCTCGCTAGCACTGATAACCTGGGCTGATTCCACTTCTGGGAGTCCCAGCTGACTGCGCTTACGTTCCTCCCAAGCTGCAGTCACTCCGTGAATGTCAAACAAGAATAACTGTTCATGCAAAGTGCTTCCAAGTCTCCACGCTCTCGCCCACCTGGGAGGCACAGCCACCAGTGACCTGTTGATTCCCTCTGAGAGCAGGGACCACGCCTTGCTCACTTCCCCCTCTCACTGGTGAGCGCACTCTTGCCTGCTGAAACAGACAAGCAACCCGCGCCCCTCTCCGGGTAGGTGAGGCTCCTGCTTCTATCTCCGGCTGGCCAGGAGTGACACGGAGGCACACGGAGGTGGAGCGCAAGGCCAAGAACGCTGGGAAACAGCACAAACAGGATTAAAACTCATGACTTGGGAGCTTGTGACTTGGGACTCGAGAAAAACTTGAGAGAAAACAAGATTAAAGATGAGACTTAGAAAATGACCAAACTGGTCGAACTTGATGGCTGCGCGGGTTGGAGGAAGGCACAGCCCTCCCCCCCTCCCGGGCTGCCTGAGCGGCCTCAGAGCAGCTGCTGCAGAGTTGAAAGTGTTAACCAGCAAGAATAACGAAATAAACTCAAGACGGGGAGAAAAGTAAAACAGAACCATTGTGCCAGTGCCCGCAGCGGAAAAACGCCTCCTGAAATCATTCCTACGGACCATTATGAAAATGTTAACAGATTTCAAATAGTTAACAGAAACTAGACTTTAAAGATAAGTTTATTTTGGTGCAAAAAAATCTATGCAGAGTCTTCTCCTAATATGCGTTTTTATGAATGCTGTGAGGACCCCACGCATGCATGGATTTCCAAAAAAATTTAAACCAAAATAAACTTACCCATTTATCTGCATTTTTTGTTATTTGTTTTTACATATTTGAACAACAGAGAAAGAAAGAGATAGACAGAGATCTTCTGTCCACTAGTTCACTCCCCTGAGGCTGCAACACCCGGGGCTGAACCTGGAATCAGTCCAGGTCTCCCATGTGGGTGGCAGGGACCCAGTTACTCAAGGCATCACCTGCTGCCTCCCAGGGAGCACCTTAGCAGGAACCTGGAGTTGGAGCCAGGTCTCAGACCCCGCACGGCATTCTGGGATGCAGCTTAGCTGCTGAGCTCATCTTTAATTCCATTTCCACGAGCTTTTTGCAAGAACTCTGCCAGAAGTCTAAAACAGACTGCACTCGCTCCTTGGCCCATTAGCTTGATCTAAGGTGGCAATTCCAAAGAAATGGAGTATAGATTAAATTTAGGGGAAACACCAGTGTTTCTCCTGTGTGGCCGTGCAGGACAGGGCTCCCTGAGAGGACTGTTGGGATTTACTGCTGGCAGGGCCCTCTGGGGTCGCTTCAAGGTTCTCTGTCAAAGCCCCCACGCTGGCCTGAGCAGAGAGGGAAGCGAGGGATTTCTAATGACCCCTTACTGTGCCCAGGGCCAGAGAGGAAGGAAGGGGACGCAACGCCAGACCACACCCAGCTGTAGAGCTCAGAGGTTGAAGATCGGAAAATGCTGTCTTTATCTAGGTGTTCTTTTGATGTCATACTTTCATCTTGGAAAAACCTAGAATTAGGAGTGTGTTTACTCCACACTGTGGTTTGCAGGAACCAACTGTGTAGCGTCCACGCAGACAAGAGCAAGGCCCTTGTAGATGGAGCCGTTTCCGCACTGCCACGTAGGGAGAAAAATGCAGACCAAGACACTGTAGCCCACGCTCGTAAATGGCCGACAAAGCCCAGATTTGGGATAATTAGTGCAAAACTTATTTCTAAACTCTAGAGTGTGTCCAGGGGTGGGGAAGCAGGTCTCAATTGATGGAGTTCAAGGACTTGGCTAGGTGGGTCACCTCCTTGTTACAGGGGTGGCTGGACAAACCCAGCCCTGCTCACACAGCCGAAGAGCAACACCGGGAAGGAAGTGGGTTTGCAAGATAACCTGGTCCAAGGCTTCCCCTCCTCTTGTGAGAAGCAGCAAACCATCGCAGGGAAGAAGACCGGATCTTGGCTCTGTCGTTACCTGCTCTGAGCTGAGCAAGCTCCAGGAACACTCTGACATGGGAGTGACTGCGTGGAGACACAGCTCAGAGCCCGGCACAGACTGTGCTCCATAAGCAGCAGCCACTGGCAGCACAGCGGAGACCCAGGCGAGGGGTCCTTGCCTCGGCCCTGGGCTCCACAGGAGCCCCCATTAGTCCCCGACATGCTGGATCGAGGGTGGATCCACCTGGAGTCTTATTAACTGGGACCCCAAGTTCCCGCACAGTGTCCACTTTCAGGGCCCGCATGGATTACACGCTGCATGCAGATGGTCACACTCTCCTCCCAGGGAGTGAAGAGTGGCAGTGATTGGTGGGGCTGTGGGTGGAGCTTGGGCCTACGACCTGGGGAGTCCAGGCATGTGCATGAAACACCACTCCTGTGCTGGGCTGAGAAGAGGAGAGCAGGCCATGGGCCAAGAGCCGGCTTGTCCTGCACTGTAGCGCGTGGACACTGTTGTGTTCTATATTAGAGATCCTGACGTTGAAGCTTGCCTGCAGGTCGTGGGGGCTCCATTCGCAAAGGCAGGAGGGTAACAGTGAGGCCGGGAGCCTGTAAGCATTCAGACCGGCCATTTGTGTCCTTGTGTGAGGTCCCATGCACATTAGGTACAGAAGTGACTCCTGCAGTCGTTTGTAATTCTCATCGCTCCACTCTATCAGAGACTACAGATTCTACCCTGCTGGACACCGACGTCCACTCTTCCAGAGGACCGTCCTTGTGTGGCTTCACTGAAAATTCGAACCAAACCTTAAAGGACCAGCAGGAGCCGGCCGGTCGCCGCTGGTCGTCGGGGCGTAGCTTATCAGAATGTGGACGCTTTCCAGGGTCCGCACAGCCCTGGCAGTGACTCTGCTGGCTCCCTCGGAAGCGGGCGTCGGCTGAGCCCTGCTCAGCGGCTCTGTCACTTGCAAGGCTCAGCTACTCCCTCTGGCTTAGCTTCTCTGTCTGTCTGCCATGAGTCAGACTGCGAAGCCCAGGATGACTGGGGTGGCAGCAGCTGACGCCTGCACGGAGCAAGACTCCGAATCTGCACGGGAGGCATGGAGGTTGAGGCTGTCCCCTGGGACCTCCTGGGAGGTGGAGCCCGACGCCGGGTGCTCTACCCTCTGGCGTGCATTGAGGCCATTCTCGCAGGAGTGGGTTAGTTAGTGGGTTAGTTCTCTCGGCAGTGTTGCAAAACCCAGTTCCCTGCATGCGATCGCTGGTCTCTCTGCTCTTCCACCGTGAGATACCAGGGAGAGGACCCTTGCAAGATGCTGTCGCCATGCGCTTGGACCTCCCGTCTCCACAGCCGAAAGCCGAATGAAACTCTGTCCTTTCTAACTTACCCAGCCTGTGGTGTTCTGTTGTAGCAACAGAAGATAGAAGAAGATAGAAGCGCTGGCCACACATTTGTGAAGCAAGAGGCTTACTCAGTATGCACAGTACTGAAAATACTAGAAACTATCCAAATGTCTAAATTAGAAAATGATGGAAATATCGAACAGTTGTATGATGGACTGTCAAGGAGTCATCACAGATTGTATCTTTAGATGAATTCCAGTGGCATGGGAACATTTTCACAATATAATTTTAAATTCAAAAGCATGATATAAAATTGTATTCAGTGGGGCAGTGCTGTGGTGTAGCAGATAAAGCTGCCAGCTGCCATGTTGGAATCCTATATGGGTGCTGCTCCACTTCCGATCCAGCTCCCTGCATGACCTGGGAAAGCATGGAAGATGGCCCAAGTCCTTGGGCCCCTGCACCCAGGTGGGAGACCTGGAAGAAGCTCCTGGCTCTTGGCTTTGGATCGGCCTAGCTTCGGCTGCTGCAGCCATTTGGGGAGTGAACCAGCGGATGGAAGACCTCTCTCTCTCTGTCTCTCTCTAACTCTGCCTTTCAGATACATATGTAAATCTTTAAAATAAAAGAATAATACAGTGACCACCAACTTATCTTAAGGTTACCTTTAAAAAAAAAAGAAATTATATTCAGTATAAACCCAAGTGGAAGGGACCCACCCACACATCGATTTTGCTAGGACATACTGAGTTGTCCCCTAGAGTTGTGGAATTCTGAGCAATTTTTGTTTTCTAATTCACCCTTGTTGCATGTACTCACATATTTCAAAAAGTTTTTTTTTTAAATAGAAAACCCTATAAATAAAGTTAAAATCGAAAAATGATACTGATACCAACAGTTTTTGCAATAATATGACTCATAACGAAAAACCGGAGGTGAGTGTTTAGCCAGCCTCGTGGTTAAGACGCCCGTGTCCCACATCACAGTATGGGGGTTTGGTCTCCAGCTCTGGCTCCCGACTCCAGCTTCTTGCCAAAGTACGTGCTAGGAGGCAGCAGGCCCTGCCATCCATGTGGTGACACACGTGAGGTCCTGGCTCTGAGCTTTGAGCCAGCCTAGCACCCACCACTGAGGGCGTTTGAGCAACAGATCCAGGCTTGCTCTCCCTCTCTCTCTGCCTCTCAAATTAATAAATAATTTTTGAAAGGCAAAAGATAGACAATGCAAGGAAAAATGGGTAAAATAGCTTGCACAGAGACCTCCCTGGCTGCGGTGCCGGCTTTGTGCCGAGTGAGCCTGGCTGCCCGCTGTCCAGCCACATGGTGCGTTCCTGTGTCCCCGTGAGTTGGGTGTGACCTCACAGCCAAGTGCTCTGCCGTGGAGGGTGACAGAGGAAAGCACACAGATCTTATGAAACAGTGGAATCCATTTCCCAAGCTTGGTGTAGCTATATGGGGCTATTAACATGAGCTCAGCGCTTTGCAGGCAAAACCCCGTTTAGTTCTAACAATCCATGAGGCAGGTTTTGTTGTTTTCCTTACCATTGATGTGAGAAAAATGAGGCTGGAGACCAGGCTCACCCTGTGCTGGGGGGCATACGGATGAGGGTACTTCCTAAGTTCACGGGAAAATGGAATTAAAAATATTTTTCGGTGATCAAACATTTGAAATCCATGTGCAGGTTTCTAATACTATACATTTTTGTTGGGCTTTCTGATGACCCCTAATCTGTATAGAAATGGCCAGGAAGTCAATTCACTCAAACATTACCGTGGTTATTTCTGGACTTCCAGACTAAGTACTGTAGGTCCATGTTTTCTCAGTAAATGTACATTACTCTTATAATTTTAAATGGTATAAAAATGGAAACAGCAGCAATGAATTTGAATTTTCTTGATTAAAAAAATAGATTGCAATAGCCAAAGACCTTTCAGAGGATCCAGATATAAGTCATACCCCCCATTTTCTCCAGTGTACTTTAGACACAGAAAACAATTTCATTACCAAACTTAGAAACCACGTTTGAAAATTCCCCCAAGGAGGTCAGAATTTCTGATAGCACTGGGACTTCCACATGTCTGTCTTCTCCAGTGACGTGGCAGAGCCCAACTCATTTTTTAAAAGATAGATTATTTATTTGAAAAGCAGAGTGATGGGGGGGGGAAGGGAGGGAGGGGAGGAGAGAGATAGAGAGAGAGAGAGAGAGAGAGAGAGAGAGATCGTTCATCCACTGGTTCACTCCCCAAATGTCCATAGCAAGCAAGGCTGGGCCACGCCTAAGCCAGGAGCCAGGAGCTCCATCCTGGTTTCCTACGTGGGTGACATTGACCCACGCCTTTGGGTCATCTTCCTCTGTCTCCCAGGTGCATTGGAAGCATGGAGTAGCCAGGATCCAAACCGGTGCTCCAGTATGGGATGCAAGTGTCCCAAGTGGCGATTTAACCCGTTTCGCCACAATGCCCACCCCAGAGCTCTACTCACTTTACGCTGCCTCCTGGAGGTCCCCACAGTGTCCCTGATGAACAACAGAGGCCCTTGAGCTTGGGTACCCCTTGGTGTGTCAAGGTCAACAGCAGTTGCTGCCCTATGGGGGTGAATGTGGGGAGTGGACAGTGCTGCCCTCGCGGGCACAGACCGCTGGCTGCTTCCAGATGACAGCAAGACCCTTGGACTGACATTGTCTCTTAATGAAGTGGCCTCCTGTCCTGGGTCCTTGAGTCCATGACAGATAGCACTGTAATGCGTCAGCGTGCTCTGAATCACAGCTGGCAAATGTGTTCTGTAAAGGGCCAGACAGGGACTATTCAGGCCTGGGGGCCGGTCCCTGCTACAGCTACTCAGCCCTGCCACTGTGGTGGGAGTGGAGTGTGTGACTGTGTCCCCATAACACTACTGACTGAGACAGGGAGCTGTGCCTCGGACCATGGTTTATTTATTTATTTTATTATTATTTAAAAGTTATTTATTTATTTATTTTGAAATTTGAGCTACAGAGAGAGAGAGAGAGAGGCAGAGAGAGATCTTCCATCCGCTGGTTCACTCCCCAGATGGCCATAATGGCCGGGGCTGGCCCGGTCTAAAGCCAGGAACTTCTTCCAGGTCCCCCACAAGAATGCAGGGACCTAAGCACTTGGGCCATTGTCCACTGCTTTCCCAGGCCTTTAGCATGAAATTGGAACAGAAGTGGAGCAGCTGGGAGACAAACAGGAACTCATATAGGATGCCAGCATTGCAAGTGGCTGCTTTATCAGCTACGCCACAGTGCCGGCCCCCAGACCAGGGTTAGTTATACACTACCACACTTGCTACCCAACACCACTTGAAAATAATCTCAGAACCAGCTCTGACTGGTTCCCACTTGGTCCCACTCTCCCAATCCCAGGTGGGAGGAAGCCTTTAACTTCAAATAGCCAATGTTTTTCCCTGTGGAACCGAGGAGACCAGAAGACGACTAGAACCCGAATGCCAGGAAGCAGATTTCTGCTTTTTTTCTGAATGTCAGAAGGAGGGGTCTGTTGACCCAGAAGAGCTGGTACAAAGCCCTCAGTCAGACTGGCCCCTTCAGCACTCCACACCCCAGCTGGCTCTCCCTCACCCACACAGCCTGCTCCAAACCCCAGGTCAAGGACCGGATCTGAGCCCTACCTCCTGTCTCCACGCTGGTCAGCCCTGCAGACACGACCTCTCTTTTCTCAAGCTGGTGCCACGGTATTGGTCTCTGGGCACCTGGGAGCAGGGAGCCCTTGCTCCTAATGTAGAACACCCCGAAATGCAGACCAAGTGCTCCCAGATCTCCTGAACCAGATGTTGGCGAGATCCCTAGATGATCTGAGTGACTGCACATTGAAGTTTGGAGAAGCGCTGTCACAGAGCTGTCTCGCAGGCCTGACTGCTCACAGGAACCACTGGAGGGGCTCTTGGAAAAACTGACGCTCAGGATGGTAAACGTTTGGGGTACAGGCTAGGGCCCAGGCGCTGGGAGTCTTAAACACTCCCGGTTGGTTCTATCATGTGGCTGGAGTTGAGAATCTATAGAAACAGTCACTTGAAAACAATAACTAAAACACTGCTTATCAGAAAGACCAATGCAGCATCAGCAGCTATTGCAAGAGAAATGCCCATTTTTTCACAGCGTGGCAGGGCACAGGCTGCACCCCCAGTCCTGGGGAAGCCGCCCGAAGGGACCTTCCATCAGAAGCAGAAGTGGTCACCTGCTGATGACGATCTCCTGAGCCAGTTCCTGTGTGGCCTTCACCACCAGCCCGCAGAGGGCCAGAGTCCCGGGAGCCAGGCTCAGCCACACATGGAGAACCAAGGGCTTTGATTTAGCTCCTGGCGAGCATAGCAGCACTCAGATGTCAGCCACTCAGAGAGAACAGAGGGTTGTGGAGCCAGGACGAATCACGCGATGGGAAAGCCTAAGCCTGACTTTCGTCACAGAATGAGCAAGCACAAAGACGCTGGGCACCATATGGAGCTTTTGAGAGTTCTGGGAGGTGGAGGCAGGCGTCATACCACAAGAGGCGGCAATCAATCTGCTGGGGGCAGGGATGGACCACCAAGGCGAGGCTTCCCCGGGGGTAAAACATAGTACAAAAAAAAAAAAAAGCTTAAAAAATAGCACCAAACAGATTGCTACTCATGTTCAAGTTCTGACCATGGCACTAGGAGCTGTGACCAGCAGAGTGACACGGTTGTTGCTGTGTGGAACCCGAGAATGGATTCCTGGGAAGTTTGGATGGGGTCGGAATCAGGAATCCTTGCTCCTTGCCTCGGCCCTGAAATCTACATCCTGCGCCCCAAAAATGGCTGTGCAAGGGTGCAAGGGGAGGCATGAGCCACCCGCCCAACTGGAGATGGTGGCAGCTCCACACAGGCCCGGCTCTTACACGGTCCTGCCACTCGCGTGGGAGACCTGGGTGGAGTTCCTGGCTCCTGCCTTTGGCTTGGCCCTGCCTTGGCCATTGTGGCCTTATGGGGAGTGAACCGGCAGATGAAAGATTCTCTCTCTCTCTTTTTCCTGCATCTCAGACACTCCCTGGACCCCTGCAGTCAGAGGAGGAAGCATCTAACTAAGCTTGTTCGACTATGAAGTTGTGTCCACAAGCGTAACCCGGGTTCACTTGGGGGAGCTGTTTTTAGACTTTCACCTGTCTAATGAACAGCTGAAGTCTCTGATTAGCCGGAAGTGAGAACTTCTTGGGCGGTCTTGGGACACTCACTTGGCTTCTTCCAAATCTAGAGAAGAGAGTGGCTTGGAGGCTTTCTGGGGGAAGTCAGTCCCTCCCTGGAGTTAAATGGCAGGGGATCCCTCGGTGAAAGGTGACCCAGCTGTAGACTGGATCGTCCACGCTGGGACAGAGCCATGCACTGGGGCTGCTCCTAACGACCTGGGCTCACAGGCACCTGCCACTTCCTGCTGCCACGCCATGTCCCGTGGCAGGGTTAGTGAGCTTAGAGGGGCCTCTACTTCTTGTGGCCCAGGTGTACCTGGCACCCAAGAGGGCTTCCTAACACGTGCACTCCCCTGGAAGGCCTCTGCAGCGCTATCTGGGCACACCTGCTGGGCCTTAGTGACATTACCCACTTGGGGCCGAGAACTAAGCTCCTACTTGCAACACCCACATCCCACATGATCTCCGCTAAGTCCCGGCAGCTCTACTTCCCATCCAGCTCCCTGCTGATGCGCCTGGGAAAGCACAGGGGGAAGACCTAGGTAAAGCTCTGAGCTCCTGACTTTGGCCTGGACCAGTCCTGGTCCACTGTAGCCACTGGGGAGTGAACCAGCAGATGGAAGACTCTCTCTCTCTCTCTCTCTCTCTCTCTATCTCTATCTCTCTATCTCTCTATCTCTCTATCTCTCTCCTTGCCTTTCAGATACATCCTTGCTAAACAGGACCCCACCTTTCCCCTAAACAGCCTTGTTTCTGGAAAGCTCCCAGTAGTGCCAAGCAGCTGAGTCCCGGAGGATGAGGATGCTCCTCTCATACACAGCTCTGTCGGGAAATGGTTTACAGCCAAGACCGGGTGTCAGGGCCTTGGTGCTGCCCCGGGCTGCCCCTGGGAGCAATCCAGATGTGTGCAAATGCTTCCTCATCATGTCTACAGAATACGGGGACAGGGCTGAGAGATGCCCTCCAGGAAAGGACTCTGTTTTCACATCTGTGCGTGGCTGTGGGGACACTGAAGAGTGGGCTCCTTGGGACACAGCTGGAGGGTGGAACATTTGCAGACAGGTAAATAGGTTTGAAGAGCAGGAGGTACAGCTAAACAGCCAGAGAAACAAGTGCCACACCAGATGTTTGCATGAATGGCAGCATTATTCACAACAGTTAAAACGTAGCGAATAAGTGGATACACAAAGGGTGACGCATCCATACAATGGACCACTTCGCCTTCAAACAGAAAGAAATCATGAAGGGGAAACCCTAAGGACATTTTGCTCAGTGAAATAAGCAGGTGAGACAAGGACAAGCAGTGATTCTAGAGAGGTCACCTCGGAGGAGCAAATCACAGAGGGAAAGCAGAGTGGTGGTCGCCAGGGGCTGGGGAGGGGCGCGGGGGAGTCGTGTCTGGAGTTTGGGTTCAGAGTTTCAGTTTTGCAAGGTGGAGGGTCTGTGGCTGCAGGTAGGAAAGGTGTAGGGCAGAGTGAAGGAGCTGTTTGGCACCAACCTGCACGTGCAACGCGGTTGAATGGTGCAGACTACCCTGCGTGTGATACCGACGCAGGGCCGGAGGGGGCGCTCTCACTTGCTGCAGAACGCTTCCTGATGGTCCCCTACCTAAGCCTTGGTCTCAGTTCCCCTCCACCCCACCTGCCTCACAAGCCAAGCAGATGAGTCCCGAGCCAGCCCTCCCCAGCACCCCGTGAGCCCTCCGGAAGCCAACATCTTAAAGAGGGACCCTGCACAGGGAGAGGGCGGGGCCCTCTCCTCCCTTCACACATGGCCACCAGACTCTTTGGGGCCTGTGCCCAGAGTGACAGATATGGTTACGTGTTGCTGAATGAGGGGGTGTGCCCTGAGCCACGTGTCACCTGTGGCCATCACAGAGTGCACGCATACAAACATGGTCAGTCCCTGCATGTGGCCTCCCGGGACTGGTGATCCAGCGAGATGGAGGCTGCGTAGGCTTTGTTATTTTAAGGAGAGGGAGCGCTTTCCAAAAACAATGATCAAAGTGTAGTAAATGCATAGATCAGTGACATCGGTGCTCGTCACCGTCATCAAGCATTATGTGCCTCTCATAATTGCAGGTGCTATGGTTTTATACAGCTGGTGATGCAGTAGGCGCGTTTACACCAGCGTCATGCAAACACGTGAGTAATGTGTTGCCCTGGGACACTCCAGTGGCTGTGACGTCACTAGGAATTTTTCGGGTCTGTTGTAGTCCTACCTTAAACATGGTCGTCTGTGATGCACATGGCCTTATGCAGGTGGGACTACGTTTGGTGGCAAAGCCCCGTTGCTGTTGGTAGTCTCAGGCAGCAGCCGGCAGAAGAGGCATAATGACCACAGGGGGAGCATGGGCTGGGGACACACTGGCCTCACCTCCAGCTCTGTCACCTTTGAGGGCAGCGCAGTCCTGGTGCCTTGGCCGGTGAGTTTCGGACGCTCACCCCAGGCAGCTGGGAGGCAGCCCTGGCATTACGCAAAGAAGAGTGGGTGCTGGGCGGGTCTGTGGCACAGACGTGCCCTGGGCTCTGTGACAGTGCGGAAGAAAGAGCTACCTCCCAGCGAGGCTTCCCCTGGGGTCGGCTCTGACAGATCGGTCTAGAGTCAGAGGCAACTGGAGGGAGCCCAGAGGCCCAAGGGCAGATGCTTTGTCCCGCTGAGCGGACCCTGCAGAGAGGCAGAACGGGCCACTTGCCCTGGTGCTTTGGTAATGCCGTTTTCTAACAAGGAGACCATCATCATCGCTTACCTCCAAACACGGGCACTCTGAGCGACTTCAGGCTGGTTTGGACACGCAGGATTCGAAGCTCAGAACAGAACAGTCATTTACAGGACTAATTAGAACATGAGTCAGTGCAATTTGTCAGATTTGGCGATATTGCCGTCTGTGCCAATTTGTAAATGATGGAGGCGGTGGGGGCTGGGCGCCAGTGTTCTCTGTCCCGTTGCTAGGGGCAGAGGAATGGCGTGGTAGCCTGGTGACCAACACACGTGCCCCTGAGAGGATGCCACTTGGGGACCTTATCTGGATCCTGCAGACGGCAGCAGGCTTGGCAGCGCGGGGCTGCTGGGGTCCACAGCTGTGGGAAAGTCAGAACAGTGCAGCCCTGGGGATGAATGACGACTATGTGACACAACACACACACTCACACAGATCACACACATACACACACACAGTCACACATTCGCCTACTTGTATAAAAGCAATGAATGTATGGGACCGGGGTTTTCAAAGCAGGTGGGAATTTCAGTTCGGACCCCGGTGGCTGACCGAGTACCCATGGACACGCTCAGCTCCCAGCTCTGACAAAGGGCAGGCAGCCTCGGATGAGCTGAGCCCGCGCTCCATTGCCCACGGGCCGTCGGCAGCCAGCTGTGCGTGTCGCTGCAAAACCTTACAGATTTCCTCTCCTTGTGTTTTCCTGGAAGCAACGTCAAGCTGCTGCATGGACACCACCCGCGATGGTGGGAGAAGGAAAACTGTAACCAGAAGTGGATTTCTTAACCAGCTGGGAGGCAGTGGGGGGCAGACGCTGTAGGCGTCCGGAGACCTTGTCCTCCTGCTTGCTGCGATGCCCACTCACCTGTCTCCGTGTCTGGACGAGAGAAGAGCTGGCACAAAAGGCTCTCTCCAGAACCCTGTGCTGGAGAACGAAATGGGGGCAGGGGGAGAGGCCCTTCTCACCCCCCCTCCCCGCCCCCGCAGGCCCCGGGAGAGCAGGTGCCACCTCCTGCCTGCTCAGTGCCAGACAGTGCTTTACCAAGGAAGACCCCAACCTGCAGCCCCAGGGACCCCAGAGACACTCTCTCCACCAGGGACCACGCTCACACAGGCTACGTGTCTTCCTCCCATTCCGCCGTCTTCCACAACATCCTCGCCAGCGTTTCTGTTCGATATTAAATGAACACCGTGAAAGTCTTGAGTTTCGCGTTCCTTTGAGCAAAATGCTCAGTGCAGCCAGGAAACCGGCTTTTCCTGATCTCCCCTGCGCGCTTCGCTGGTTCACAGGTGTGAGCGCACTGGGTAGTCATCGTGGAGAAACGGAATTCAGACAAGTGTGCTTTGGTGCGAACACGTTTTGAAATGCACGCATAGTTTATGGTTCTTTTAAAATTATTTGGAAGTCAGAGTTACAGAGAAAGAGAGAGACAGAGAAAGAGAGAAGCCGTCCATCAGCTGGTTCACTCCCCAGATGGCTGCAATGACCAGGGCTGGGGAGCCAGGAGCCAGGAGCTTCTTCCAGGTCTCCCACGTGGCTTCCCAAACACTTGGGTCATTTCTGCTGCTTTTCCCCAGGCCGTTAGCTGGGAGCTGGATTGGAAATGGAGCAGCCAGGATATGAACCAGCGCCCGCATGGGATGCTGGGGCCACAGGCAGTGGTTTTACCAGTTCTACTACAATGCCGGGCCCCATGCAGTTTTGAAAATTATGCACATTGTCTATGAACTTTCTGAATACCCATCATGTGCATGGATTTCAATTATTTTCACCAAAATAAACTTATCTTTTGGTTCAATTATCCATGAAGTTGTCAAAGTACCCTAGAATCATCACGGAGGGGAGCAAACCTCCCAGGCTGTCTGTTCCTCTCCCTGCGCCCAGCTGGTGCCAGATCCTCACATCCGCCCCTGCTCTATCTCCCCGTGTGGTCCCTTTCTTCTGTTTCCACCTGTCCCTCTCAAGTCCACAGCCAGCCACTGTCCCCAGCTGTGCCTCCCCCACATGGCCAGACACCCTCCAGGACACGACTGCTCTTGTCATAGACACCCCGCACTTACACACCCATCACAACCCAACACACAAATACACAACACACACACTCCATGCACAAATCAACCCATACTCAGCATACACACAACACATGCACGATACACAGGTGTCCAACAGACAACACACATCCTCCGCAACACACACACACACACACAATATACATGCACCCAACAAACACCTAGAACACACACACACTCACCTAATACATACGCAGATCCATACACATGCAGCACATAACACACACCCAACACAGCAACGCTAACAAGTCCTGTCGGCTCGGGATACCATCCTCACCAAAGCCCATCGTGGCCTGCAAACCCTCACGCGAGCTCCGATCTACTTCCCCTGCTGGGTCTCCCGCGGCCGCCTGCTCCAAGGAGCACCCCCTGGGAGATTGTTTCACAGTGAAAGAAGTGCTCAGTGAAATACTGCGTGCCTGTGTTTATCTGTTCTGTAGACAACAACAGAAAAGTACACACACACACACACACACAGGAAACATATCTGCATAACCCGCCCCTGTGCCTCCGGCAGGGGAGGCGGCTGGCTTCCTATGGCTGAATCACAAGTCCTCAGGGGCTGGAGCCACGTCCCCTCCATCGGCACGTCCATCTCCATCTGCAGCCCAGGCTACCCACAGGCCTCCACCCGCTGTGCTGTCCAGGCGGAGCCGGCTCTGGCCGGGGCTGTTCCTGGCGGTGCTCCATGGTTCGGGTGCGAGCCTCAGACGTCTGCACCTGCTGCCAGCTCCTGGGAGTGACTTGGCGGACAGAGTCCAAACTCCTTAGGGCAACCCGGGTGTCGGGCACGTGAGGCCTCCTGAGGCCAATCCACACCGTGGGGGACTCCTTGAAGACCTGAGGCGGTGGCCAGCCTGCGGAGATGGCCAGAATCCTGCGGTGGTGTTTAACTGCCCCACAAGCTCGCCGCCATGTCTGCTGCCGTCCCTTGGTGTGGCCACAGGTCAGGCTCACCGCTGTCAGATCACAGCCCAGGCCTGGCACCACCCTGACTCCAGGCCAGGGGTCTGACCAGGCCAAGGGCCTCTCACTAGCCCAGCAGGAGCCATGGAGGCCCGGACCCGAGTCCTTCCTCTTGGTCTCCCACCCGCATTCCTGGGAATGCTCCAGGGGAGAGTCTGCACGGAGTGCTAATGGATCTGCTTCTATTTTCAGTTTCTTTTTAAAGACTTGGTCATTTATTTGAAAGGCAGAGAGAGAGATAGAGAGGGAGAGAGAGAGAGGGAGAGAGAGACTGACTTCCAGCCTCTGGTTTACTCCTGGAATGGCTAGAACAGCCAGGGCTGGTGCAGGCCAAAGCCAGGAGCCCAGGGCTCCATCCAGGTCTCCCACATGTGTGGCAGCACTTGGGCCCTCGTCTGCTTCTTTCCCAGGAGCATTAGCAGGGAGCTGGACTGGAAGCCCAGTAGCCTGACTCATGCCGGCACTCTGATAGAGGATGCTGGGAGCCGTAGGCAGAGCTTAACCCGCTGCGCCACAGCACCGATCCTCCAGCTGCTTTCTTGTGGTTATTCCAAGCTGCATAACAACCTGGGGCAAACTCCAGTCGCCCCGCCCTGCCGTGGACACTAGACCTTTGTCCTCCTCTCTGCATCATGGTCTCATCAACCAACATCCCTCTCGGCCTCTCCCTACCCTCCCCAGCCTCTGTATACTCTGTGTCTCCTGGAGATCAGCTCTCAGCTTCCCCATGGGGAACGGCTCAGCAGAGAGATTGTGACTTGGCCTTGACCTCTCTTAGTGAGAGTAGTATTATTTTTTGAAGCTACAACTTGTCCTGTCTTTCAGGGCTGGGCAGTTTATCCATAGATCCCACCCATCTGGGACCCATGCCATTCTACTTGGCTACTGCTTCAACGATGAGACACTCTCTCCAAGCCCAGAAGTTCTTAGTCTTTGGATTGCTCGAGTTTCAATATTTGGTAAATGAGGATAATGCATGCTGTGAGGTTTTCTGGGGCGGTGGGGAGAAGATGCATGTTCTAGAGAAAGGGAGTTTTACAGCACGGCCCTCTACTGGGTAAGCGAAGAGGCCAGCTTGGGGGCAGGTGGGGGTGCGGGCTGCCCATGCGGAGGTCTTTGATTTAATCATCACCGAGCGCATTCTTGGACTTCACATCCGTAATTGTGAGCCAGGCTTAGCAAGGGGAGGTATGATCCTAAACACCCCGGAACAACTGCCTGGAAGCAGACAGGCTGAACTTGAGAGCGGGGACTCCCCCCCCAGACTGCTCCTGGGATGAAGTGCACCTTCAGACGCCACTCGGGAAGGCAGGGCCGGGCTCCCATGCGGGTCCAACAGCCGCTTTGCGTACACAGTGGTGAGAATTAGGGCACTGGTGAAAAATAGAAAGCAATTTCCAGACCTCCCTCTTCCTTGAAGCAAAGGCGTGGTTAGTTCCAAATCGCTCTCCTAAGAGGCCGCCTTGGCTTCCTTTCTGGCCCTGGCTGGCTCTGCAGAGACAGACAGACAGACTGGCGGGCAGGCCATGCAAATGACCCCCGCCCCCACCCCACCTGCACCCTGGCTGCCGCAGGTGGCAGGCCCTGGTGCTGCAAGATGAGCAGCTGTACGTGGTAAAGCGAAAAGGAAAGAAGAGAGTGAGCTGGTTGCTTCCCTCTTCGGTTAGGCACGGGGACTCCCAGGCTGCTGTTCCAGTTCGTTGCCTTTTCCCATCGCCCCCTTCCTCCCAGATTCAATGCTTTTCATGCTTGAGCCCATTAGCCTGTTTCAGCAGACATTCTTCTTGCAGAAGTGTGTCTCGTGGCGATAATTCTTTTAATCAGAAGAATAAAAGGACCGTTGGGAACGCTGCGTACCCATAGGTTATCTCCCTGATGGTTTCCCCCAGTCTATGCACTGACTGAGACCCAGGACAATAAACATGTAAATGAATTTCATAGGGAGGGCTTGAGATGTGCGCTGTGCCCAGTCTGTCGTCTGTAATAGACCAGGAAGCTCTGGAGTGAGGACTTCTCCAACTGTGAGCTCAGCCCCCCAGGGGCCATCACCCTGGGGAGAAAATATCCCTTAACATGGAGCAGAAGTCAGTGAGCTGGCGTCTGGGCGTGTCCAGGTAGCCTTGTGCACTGTGCAGGGCTCCACAGCTACCTGGTCAGTGGTGAGCAGTGGTGGTCAGTGGCTGAGGACGTCAGCCACACGGTGGCTATTGCTTGCATTATGATACCAGTTTCTCCCACGTGGAAACAAAACTGTGGCGGAAATAAAAGGTGACACGGGAACCTATCGGAGACACCAGATCATCAACTTCTAGAATAGCCCCCTTCCTGCAGGCCCCACGAGCCCAGCGGTCCCTGCTCTCTCAGACTAACAAACCTAAACAAATAAGCGAAAACCCCGGTCACCTGGTCACCTGGCTCCGGGTGTGTCATTAAGCAGCCAAAAGTACAGAGGATTCTCCACTCCCCTGGACACTGCTTTCCCTTGATTTGACACCTGGTCATAAAAATCTGTTTGAATGAATGAGTAGCAAAAGGACGAAAAACAGGACAAAGAGGGACTGCACCCAGAGAGGAAGACATTGATGGGTGACTTTTTTTTTTAATGACAGAGTTATAGACAGTGAGAGGGAGAGACAGAGAGAAAGGTCTTCCTTCCGTTGGTTCACCCCCAAATGGCTGCCAAGGCCGGCGCAACGCTGATCCGAAGCCAGGAGCCAGGTGCTTCTCCTGGTCTCCCATGCAGGTGCAGGGGCCCAAGGACTTGGGCCATCCTCCACTGCCTTCCCAGGCCACAGCAGAGAGTTGGATGGAAAGTGGAGCATCCAGGACTCGAAAAGGCATCCGTAGGGGATGCCGCCACTGCTGGCCCATGCCTTTGGTTTGAAAACCCTTCCTGCTTCTCACAGCTTGGAGAAAAAGTCCAGCTGTTGAGGCAGAGGGGAGCGGGGAACCTTCCGGAAGACAGTGCAGGCTTCAGCGCAGTGAAGTCTCTCCCAGGACACTGATAGAAAATTGGTAGAAAATGGAATTAAAAGATAAACATTCATTTAGGATGCAAAAAAGAAAAAAGCGAAACCCATGAATACAAGGAGTTTTTGAAAAGTTCTTGGAAATGTGTACTATGGCGAAAAATGTGCACGGGTTTCAAAATTGGGGGCACCAAAAGAATTTATCTTTTAATTCCATTTTTCCATGAACTTCTAACAATAGTGTCATAGAAGTGACCTGAGGATGCGAGGATTCTGGCGTCCACAGGACGGCCTGGATGAGTCCTCTGGGATCCTGGGGCACGTCGGGGACTGCACAGGGGGCATGCACTTGCGTCCTGGGAAGAATGGCATTTCTCCTAAGTGTGGGGACCCGAAGCTCTGGGCTTAATTCATTTGAGAACACGCCCTGATTCCATTTTTCCCCATTTGAAAAACACTGACCACGTGTCAAAACTTGTTTGCCCAAAAGGGTCTCAAAATAGCAAAATGCAACACCCAGAGCTATCATCATTGAGTATAGAATTACCTAAAGACTCTGCCGACTAGACAGGGCTTAGGTGAGATGCGGGTGTGGTGACGGGTGTGAGAGATGTGGGCAGCCCGTGAGCCGCGGCTGTGTGCCAGAACGTGCCCACACAGCCGCCCCGGGGAGAACAGCTCTCCCGCCAGCTTGTCTGTGAGCCAGACCATCTTCTAGCTCATCTGAGAGGGGCACTGTGGGCAGCTCCTATTGCCTGAGTCTGCCTTTCAGATGCAGTGCACTGGCAAACCAAGAAAGCAGCCTAGGACCAGCGCCGTGGCTCAACAGGCTAATCCTCCGCCTTGCGGCGCCGGCATACCAGGTTCTAGTCCCAGTCGGGGTGCCGGATTCTGTCCCGGTTGTCCCTCTTCCAGGCCAGCTCTCTGCTGTGGCCTGGGAGTGCAGTGGAAGATGGCCCAAGTGCTTGGGCCCTGCACCTCATGGGAGACCAGGAGAAGCACCTGGCTCCTGCCATCGGATCAGCACAGTGCGTCAGCGCGGAGGCCATTGGAGGGTGAACCAATGGCAAAGGAAGACCTTTCTCTCTGTCTCTCTCTCTCACTGTCCACTCTGCTGTAAAAAAAAAAAAAAGAAAAGAAAAGAAAAGAAAGAAAGAAAGCAGCCTAATTGACTGTGGGGCTGGGATTTGCTGAGGCTGGACTTGGAGCAGAGTTTTAGGAGTATAATCAGAACCCACAGAGATGCCGGTCTGCTGAACTGGATAACAGGTTATTAACTGAAAGCAAAACCTGTGGAGGAGTCTGCAGTTGCTTAGCTTCTGAACTGGAGCTTCGTTGAGCCCACAGTGGGCCGTCAGAACCAGCACTGGTGTTTTAGAGCAGGCATACTCATTTGTTGGGGGTAGTGGTGGCAAAAAAGACCCTCAGTCATAAGCTTTACACACACACACAGACACACATGAACACACACACACACACACGTGCTCCTCTCTGAGGTCCAATGTGAGCATTCTAACAGATTCAATAAATGCTTATACGGGACTCATGCATAGCAGGTAGAACTGCCCGCATCCCAGGCGGACACTGGTTCAAGTCCAGGCTGCTTCACTTCCCATCTGGCTCCCTGCTGATGCACCTGGGAAGGCAGTAGAAGATGCACCCACATGGGAGACCTGGATGGAGCTCCTGGCTTCAGCCTGTTCCAGCCCTGGCTGTTGCAGGCATTTGGGGAGTGAATCAGTGGATGGAAAATCAATTGCTCTCTTTCTCCCTCTCTGTAACTCTGCCTTTCAAGTAATTTTTTTAAAAAGAACAATTCATCACAATAACCGGTACAAACATACTTAATTCCACAAAAGTCACTTTTGGAACCAAGGCGTCGGCATTTGTTCCACGGTCCTGAGCTTGTTTCTTGTTTCAGTTCACCAAACGCTCTTTACCTGACTCCACTGGTGAGGAACAGGAGAGTATTTCAAAATGCGTGTGTAAAAATGGAATCGGAAGACAGGTTCACTTTGTTGCAAAAACATTTTGAAGTCTACATGTGGGCATTTCATAATATTCTTTTTCATGAAGTTTTTGAATGTCCTTTTTCCTCCAAAGATTTATTTATTTGAAAGTCAGAGTTGCACAGAGAAAGAAGGAGAGGCAGAGAGAGAGAGAGAGAGAGAGAGAGAGAGAGAGAGAGAGGTCTCCATCTGCTGTTGTTCCCCAATTGGCCGCAATGGCTGAAAATTCACCGATCAGAATCCAGGAGCCAGGAGCGTCCTCCAGATCTTCCCACGTGGGTGCAGGGGCCCCAGGACTTGGGCCATCTTCTACTGCTTTCCCAGGCCATAGCAGAGAGCTGGATCAGAAGTGGAGCAGCCGGGTGTTGGACCGGTGCCCATATGGATTGCTGGCACTGTAGGTGGCGACTTTACCTGCTGCTACGCCACAGCGCCAGCCCCTGAATGTCCTTCTTATGCATGGATTTCAAAAAACGTTTGTACCAAAATAAACTTATCTTTTAATTCCACATTCTACCCAACTTTTTGAAGTTCCCTGGTCTTGGAAATAAATATTCAGGCCAACCAGAGAGAAGCAGAGAAGGGCAAAATGAGCTTTCACCAATAAGACCAATAAGGCAAACCTGGGGGTGACGATGCAAACACAGTAATCTCTCCTTATCTAAGGTGTTGCTTTCCACAGTTTAAGTGACCCATCCACAGGTCCAAAACTATTCAATGGCAAGCTCCAGAAATAACTCATGGGGTTAGACTTTGTGCCGTTCTGAGTAGAGTGATTAAATCTCTCGCCACGCCACCTGGGATGTGCATCATTCCTTGGTCCTATGCATCCACACTGTGTACACTGCCTGCCCCTTAGTTTCCACCTAAAGTCTACGTCATCGGATTGACTGCTGTGGTCTAGCCGTGCATGTGGGTTTCTCAATGCTTATTTATTTCTTTATTTTATTTGGAAGAGAGTGGGGGGAGGGGGAGATCTTTCATCCACTGGTTCACTCCCCAAGGCTGGGCCAGGCCAGAACCAGGAGCTTAGAACTCAGTCTAGGTCTGCTACATGGACGGCAGGGACACGAGTGCTGGGGCCATCATTGCTGCCGCTGCCCGCTGCCTCTGGCCTTAGCAGGATGCTGGGTAGAAAGCGGGGGCAGGACTCAATCCCAGACCCTCCAATACGGGAAGCTGGCACCCCAAGTGGCGGCTTCACCCGCTGCCCCAGTGCCCCTTATTTTACTGAACACTGTCTCCAGAGGGACAGAATACTGCTGCTGGCGAATTTATTACAGTTACAGAGATTCTTTTAAGTTACTGCTGCTAATCTCTTTCAGTGCCTAATTCACTCATTAAATGTTATCATAGGTGGCAAAAATAAGAAAAAAAGCACACAGATAAGAAAAAACCTGGTAGATACCGGTTCCGAACTGTTCACGATTTTCAACATCCCCTAGGGGTCTTAGAACTCCTGCTGATGGAGGAGACGTTGGACGCACAGAAGGGAATCAGGGTGTGATTATTCCTTCCAGGCCGAGAATCACTGGAAGACTAAAGTCCTCTCGATGTGCAGTAAGATGTCTTCAAACACTACCCTGATGTAAATGTTCCCTGACCCCCTCCCATTAACCTTGAAGAACAATTGGAATTGTGTGTCAGGAATACAAACAGAAATAAACCAGAGATTCTCACCCCAGACTCAGGTTCTTAAGACCCCCAAAGGAAGCCGCAGGAGGCCAGCGATGCTTGGGAAGAGAGGAAAGAGCTTATGTCGCCCAGGGTGGGGGGCAGGGAACGTGGCGGCAGGGGTGCCACCTGCCATGCTAGCATCCCATTATGGGTGCTCCACCTCCCATCCAGCTCCCTGCTAATCAGCTGGGAAAGCATCGAGGATGGCCCCAGTGCTTGGGCCCCTGCACCCATTGGGAGACCCAGATGGAGCTCCTGGCTCCTGTCCTCGACCACGCCCAGACTTGGCTCTTGTTGCCATCTGGGGGGTGAACCAGCAGATGGAATCTCTCTCTCTCTCTCTCTCCTCTCTCTCTGTCTCCCTCTCTGTAACTCTACCTTTCAGATAAGTAAATAAATCTTTAAAAAGATTTATTCTCTCTCCAGATTTTCCTTGTGAATGTTTTCAAATATTGAGAAGAGTTAAAAAAAAAATAAGAGTGTAATAAAAGCCTGAAACCCTTCACTTGGATTTAACAATTTACATTTTGCTGTATTTACTTCAACATGTCTACTTACCTACTATTTATTTATTTATTTTTTGCTGAGCCAGTTGGAAGCCAGCTTAGAATCTTTCATCTATTATGTGCTTAAGCGTGTGAACCCCCCCAATAGACATTGCCATTACAAATGCCTTTATTAAGCTTAAGAAAATGAATAAAAGTTCTTTATTATCCAATATCTTCTTTGCACTTAAATTTTCCAAATCATCTAAGAATGATCTTCATGCAAGGAGTAGCTTTATTGACAGTTGCTGTCATTCTAACTATCGTCGGAAAGGGCTTAAGAGATTGCTCTAACGCCAGAGTGTCCTTTGTAGCCCTCCACTGTAACTTGGAGGCCTATTGTGACACAAAGTTGCCATGCCGGGACCACCAGAAGTCTGTCTGGTGGTCTATATGTGCAGACACAGAGCAGGCAATTAGTAAGTGTTCGCTTGTAATTCTCGCAAGCCCAAGTCACTGTGGACCGACTTCAGGGCAGACAACACTGAGGTCTCGGTTGTTCCATTGTTCAGGCACCAGAACAAGTCACAGCCTAGGGGAAGTGTCAGCTGTGGATCCCCTGCCCCAACACCGCTGACCACTGACCGCTGAAATCCTCCTCAGACGCTGTGGTGTGGGTTCAGGCAAGAATTTTTGCATAAAACATGTCCTTTTTTTAGAAAAAATAATTTACTTTCATTTCTATTGCAAGGCAAAGAGACAGAGAGACAGAGGTCTTTCATCCGCTGGTTCACTCCCCAAGTAGCCAGGACTGGGCCAGGTTGAAGCCAGGAGCCCAGAACTCAATCCAGGTCTCCCGGGGCAGTGGCAAGGGCTCAACTACTTGAGCCCTCGTCTGCTACCCCCAGTGGTGCACACCAGCAGGAAGCTGGATCAGAAGCCGGCTCAAGCCAGACAGACATTCCAACATGCAACAGAACTGCCGTGCCAGACACCCGCCCCCCCTTGGTATTTGTGAGAAGTACATGGCTCCGGCCTGGAAGGACGAAGCAGAACACCTGACCGGTCTACTGAACAAATAAATCTCCATTCTTCACAAAGTGTTGACCCAGGTTAGCAGCCGAAAATGGACAGAGACAACGGAAGGAGATGGCGTGACGGGCCGGCGTGCGCATGTTCATGCAGGCGGGCAAGGCCACCTCCGTGACAAAGCAGTGGAGTTCAGCAAGGACCAGGGGGCGGCCGTGTGGGAGGCCTGAGTGCGGAGCTGCGGTGGGCGCAGCGGCAACACAAGAACCCGAGCGTGAGCCCTGCCTTGCATCACTGAGCAGTGGACTGAGGACTGGAGAGCAACAGGAGGAGGAGGAGGAGGAGCCAGTGGTGGAGTGACAGGTGCAGGCGGTGTAGACATCTTGCAGACCAGGCTAAGATACTGGATGCTGGCTCTGAGACAGGAAGCTGTGCAGGGAGCCATCTGCAATCCACAGTTAGTAACTGAATTGGCTTCCGTGGTCTCATTATCTGGGTGAGTTTTCTTCTACTCTTCCTGTCTGCCACGTTTCCCTCGGTGTTAATATCTGCATTTTTACAGAGCATGCATTTTGGTAAGTCATCGTTGATCTTTAGTGGAATCAGACACGACGTAACTAGACCCATAGGTCTGTGTGAGTATCAATGCCTCGCTCTACATCAATCATTCCATCTGTGTGCATTAAACTCTGAAAGTTGTATTGCTTGTTTGGGGCCATTATCCTGGCTCAAACATGAGGACCTGGATTAGCTCAAAACTAGTAAGAACGAAGCTCAGGCATGGGCCTTTCATTTCTACTGTGAATACAAGGAAATGCAGAATCCCCATAGTAACACCAATCTCTGACTTCATCTGAGCAGAGACCCACCGTTTACAGTGCAATAGATGGTCCTAGGGCGAATATTATGGGCACGCACTGCTCCTTCTCGCTCAGTGTTGATTCCTAAATATTCCAGATTTCAACCTCAAGCTTTCTTGTTTGTTCCACAAACAATCTCCCCAGCTCTGAGTCTTCATCCATTTCCTGTTACTATAACAAAGTCTATGAGGCAAGATAATTACACTTAAAAAATTTTATGTGGCTCGCACTTCTGGGGATTCAAGGGCATGGTCAAGGACCCTCAGGGGACAGCAGGGGCACCTGTGAGAGGCTGGAAGCTGGAGTGGCCCGGGGCCTCACGGCTCCTTCCCAGGGCAGCACCTGGCTTAGGAACCCCCCCCACACAGGTCCCACCACCACACTGAGGTCCAGCCCTTCACTTCTGGGGGACCATAGCACTCTGCCCAGGCAGCCTGGAGGCTGAGTGACTATTTCAGTGAGCTAACTAGCAGGGAAAACTTTTTCAGCTTCAAACCAAGATACCGGGTTAAACAGGCACTACATCCATGCATCTGCACCATCAGGGAAAACAGAGTGGATACGGGAAGACACACACGGGAAGTTCTGTCCATCGGTGGCTGTTTGCTGAAAAGTCTCCTGGGTGGTTTATTTATTGTATGTTTATTTCTAGAGCACTTCCTGGGGTTCCAGTCTATGAAAAGTGTCAACCTCCAGCCCTTGGATGTGTTGGTGCCCTGGCTCACGCTGATGGCCTTAGCAGGTCTTGAGTTGTCATTGATTCTAGGAGGCCCTGCATCCACAGATGGTGACTAAAACCGATGCAAACACTTCCCAAGCAGCCAAGGGTGAATGGAGTCTGGTGCTCAGGCCTGAAGTCAGGAAAGTCCATCCTCGGGAAAGGGGACGCCCGAAACCAAGCTCAGCGTGGCAGGGGCTGCCGAAAGCAGCCAGGGGTGGGCTTGCAGTTCCTGGAGCGGGGCAAGGCCGAGAAGGAATCCACAGGTGGGAACAGACTCACTGTGCATTCGCCTTGAGTCTTGGCGATTATCTGTAGGTGAAGGAGGGAGCCAGTGCGAGCACGAGGGAGGGACCCTGGCCACAGAGCTCATTCAGCCCCCGCAGTGATAGGAGAGGCGTGATCAGACCACCGATACGGGAAAGAACCTACAGAGACAGTGCGTGAGTGACTAAGGGTTATATGACAGTCCTCTTCCTCATGGCATCAAAGCTGCAAAGCCTAGAAAGTATGTAAGAAAACTCAATGTCTAATCCCATTCTTGATCTGTCTCCTTTTAAGATGACTCAATGTCTGGCATTCAGGTTGCCAGTAAAATCTAGATTTGATGATGCATTGTGAAATGTCCCCAAATGCCCCACTATTGGGTACGAGGAATGACACGGCTTACGGCTCTGTGGCTCACTGAGTCTCATTCTTGTCAGTTACTCACTCATTCATCCAAGCGGTATTTAGTGAGCACTTAGTGCGCCCCAGGCCCTGTGCTCAGTATTAGGAACGAGAATACGGGGGCGGCAAGAGCAGTAGTCCCCATCCTTGTGGGGGTCACACGACAGCCGGGAGGGCGTGGTGACTGTTTCATTACAATTCTGAACCAGGACAGGTGTCGAGGTTGAAGTGTCGGCTTTGCTACTCACCAGTGCTGCAGCTGGACATCGGGGCCTGGGGGTTGCTCAAAATGCAGTCTCAGGTTCTGCCCAGAGCTATCGCATCAACATCTGTGTTTTCCATTTTTTTAAAGATTTATTTAAATATTTGAAAGGCAGAGTTATGGGGTAGGATGGGGCCAGAGAGAGAGAGAGAGAGGTCTTCCATCCACTGATTCACTTTGCAAATGTCTGCAACAGCCAGAGCCAAGCCCATCTGGAGCCAAGAGCTTCTTCTGGGCCTCCCATGTGGGTGCAGGGGCCCAAGCACTAGGGCCATCCTCTGCTGCTTTCCCAGGGCGTTAGCTGGGAGCTGGATCGGAAATGGAGAAGCCAGGACTCGAACCAGTGCCCAATATGGATGCTGGCACTACAGGTGGGGGTTTAACCCACTGCACCACCGGTCCCCCAGAATCTGCTTCTAAGGAGACCCCAGAGGAGTCACAGGCACATTAGGGCTTTAGGAGTGCTGGGCTGAAGGGCCGGCTGGGAAGTGGGGTGGCGGGTGGGCCCGGGAGCAGCGCGGGGTGGGAGACGCTTGGTACTTTGAGCAGTGAAGGGTGGCCAGTGCGCTGGGACCGTGTCAGGTGACACTGGGGCATCGGCTGGGCCCGGATCAAGCACGGCCTTGGAGGTCCTCTGTTCGGGGCCAGCCCATGGCTCAGGGCAGCCCAGACCTCACCGCAGCCTCCCTCCTCTCCTTCCCCATCCGGGAGCCATCACCTTCCCCTCCCCGTCTCCTGGGGCTGCTGTGAGGTCCAGCTACGTTGACAAGCGGGAGGTCCTTGCCCTTGCTTTGAAGAACAGACCAGAGGTGTGGTTGGCAGGACACTCGCTGGAGGACCTGCCGGAGCCCCGGACAACTGGTGGGGCAGCACCCAAGACAGCCGTCATGCTCTGGACAAGCGCGGGTGATGTGGCCAGACCACCTTTAGCTGCAGCTTTGCCAGGACACTGGGGGAAGTGGGGTGGGGTTGGGGGGGGACTGCCGGGTCACAGACAGTGGCCCCCGTGGCACCAAGGCCACTCCTCACCTTCTGGCTCTGGGCCATGGGCCGTTTTGCATTTTAATTTTTGGAATCCAACAGCGTTGGGCCCCGATTGTGTGACGGGATGTCCAGAGAGGGTGGGTGGCGGAGGGCTACCATGAGGAATGACTCCACGCTGGTGCTGTCTTTCAGCTCTGAGCCAGGAGAGGGCTTTACAAAAGAGCCGGATCGGAACCCAACCAAAACAACCACAGCTGAAAAGCAAACAGCCCCTGAATTTCCTGAAATCCCACTATTTACTCGTATTAATCAAGGATCTGGTTTTCAGAGTCTCAGCTGCCGCCAGGCCTCATCCTGGCACACACCTGTGTAATTCTACCCTGGGCCTGGAAGACAGACAGGTGACCCAGAGACGGCTTTGTTCTCCGCTGTCGCATTCTATTATGTAGGCCCTGGCCTGGGACCAGCTCATCAGCTTGACTTACCACCCGAAACCACTCGCGCCTGGGCCTCTGCGACCAACATTTATGTAACACGGGTCCTCGGAGCTGTTCACAGCTCACTCACTGCCCCATCAGCACCGTTTTATTTGTCCTCCCCGCAGTCATGAGATTGGCTTTTATTCTACTGTGAAATTTCCAATGCAAAGAAAGGCAAACCAAGGCCCCGAAAGTTCAGCTGAGCAGTTTGGGATGATAGGGTTGGCGCTGTCCGTGGCTGGGCAGATCTGTTAGCAGCAGGAAATAGGTGAATCAAAGAGAAAATTCAGAGTCCTTGTTCCTGTCAGTGCGCCAAGCACGGCCAGAATGCTCAGAGCGCCATAACACATCATGCAAGTAAAGACGCCTCACTTAACTCCAAAACGGACTAAGGACATCACAGGTAAACATTAAGTGCCCCTCACACCCCTTCTCACTGACCGACTCACCACCCCAGAAGTACCTTGTGGGTTCGCTGGGCATCTTTCCAAAGATATCTTTTTTTTTTTTTTTGAAATGCAGAGAGACAGAGACAGACAAATATCTTCTCTTGCAGGTTCACCCCCCGAATGCTTGCAAGAGCCAGGGGTGGGCCAGGCTGAAGCCAGGAGCCTGGGACAGAAGCCGGGGCTCCCACGTGCGTGGCAGGGATCCCAGGACTGGAGCCACCCTCTGCTGCCTTCCCCAGTGCACATCACCAGGAAGCCAGAATCGGAAGTAGGGCCGGGACTCAAACCCAGACACTCCTACATGGGCTGCAGGCATCCCAAGCATCGGGGGGGGGGGGGGAGGGAGAGAAGGAGAGGCAGAGAGAGAGAGAGAGAGAGAGAGAGAGAGAATCTTTCATTCACTGGTTCATCCCCCAAATGGACTGAGCCAGGCTGATGCCTGGAGCCAGGAGCTTCTTCTGGGTCTTGAACATGGGTGAGGGGGCCCAAGTACTTGGCCGTCCTCTGCTGCTTTCCCAGGTGCATTAGCAGGAAGCTGGATTGGAAGCAGGAGGCCCTATGGGATGCCAGCTGCTATGGGTTGTGACTTTACCCACGATGCCACAGCGCCGGCGCCCTAAGCGGCTTCTTAATGACTGCATAGATGCCCACCCTCAAATGTAGTGTTTTAACGTGTGCGTGTCACCTCTTACACGCCATCCCCATCAGCCACTTCCACCGACTCAGCTTGTGTCTGAGATGTACCCACACTTCCACGACTGCTTCTGGCCTGTGGCTGAAGAGTATTTGTGCATCACAAATGCATTTCCCCTCCTCTGGAGGAACATTTATCTCTAATTTTCCACTCCTGCAAACGGATGTCCGTGTCCATTTCTCTGAGTGCATATGGGGAAACGTTTCCCTAGGACTGGATCCCACACGAGGGAATTGTTTCAGAGTTAACAACGGCTGACCTGCCTTCCAAAGAACCTTTTGAGTTGATAGAACCAGAATCAGTCTACGAAGTCATGTGTCTCTCTACAACCTTGCAAAAAAAAAAAATCCTTGCTCTTGTCGAACTTGTCAATGGTAACACTCATGGGTTAACACTTTGACTCCCAGGCCACGTGTTAGCATAAGACGTTGATGGGATGCATGTATCCTGTATTGGAGGGACCGGTCCAAATTCCAGCTTCCTGGGAAGGCAGCAGATGATGGCTCAAGCACCTTGTCCCTGCCCCACACGACATCTCCGATTTCTGGCTCTGGCCTGGCTCAGCCCTAGCTGTTGAGGGAAACTGGGGGAGTGAACCAGTATATGGAAGATCTATGTCTGTATCCCTTTGCCTTTCTAAGTGTGTGTGTGTGTGTGTGTGTGTGTGTGTGTGTGTGTGGACTGGTTGTTTTTACAATGACTGCCTGTGTGGCACAACGCATTCACCTCAGTTAATGAGAACAGGTGTCAGATAAGAAAGCTGATCAAAGGCTATTGGGGGCTGGCGCCGCAGCTCACTAGGCTAATCCTCCGCCTGTGGCACCGGCACACCAGGTTCTAGTCCCGGTCGGGGTGCCGGATTCTGTCCCGGTTGCTCCTCTTCCAGGCCAGCTCTCTGCTGTGGCCCGTGAAGGCAGTGGAGGATGGCCCAAGTCCTCGGGCCCCTGCACTCACGGGAGACCCAGAGGAAGCTCCTGGCTCCTGGCTTCGGCCTGGCCATTGTGGCCATTTGGGAGGATGGAAGACTTCTCTCTCTCTCTGCCTCTGCCTCTCAAATAAATAATTTTTTTTAAAGATGACTACATCCATTCTCCCTATTGCCAGATTTTGGATGATTTTTCTTTAAACCAGTATCAACCCCACAGTTTTAAACGGGGCTTTGATCGGTTACTTCCACGTGGCCCCGGCTCCAGGGCTCTTTAAGCCAACTTGTGTCCTAGGGAAGCATCGTCCTCTAGTCAACAGTGTTGTTAACACTCAAGTGTGCAGGCTTCACCAAGTGAGGGCCCGAGGACAGCACACAGCCAAGGGGGCCTGGCGGCGCTGGCCAGGGAGGACCAGGCTCTGCTCCCTGGGGCCTTGGGGCGGGAAGACGGAGCTCATCTCTGTCGAAGACTTTGCTGGTCAGGGGCCAGTGTTTGTCAGGCAGTCTCCTTAAGGTTGCCCCCCGGGGGCTGGGGGGCGGGCAGCACCAGCCGTAAAGGGAAGTAGGGGTAAACCAGAGGGCCACTGCGGAGGACACCTGTGGATCGGGGGCCACACCCCCAGAGCTCCGCGGGGGGCTGCAGCCTCGCTCTGCGTTCCCTCCGCTGCCCGTGGCTTGGTGCCTACCCTCCGGCCGCCGCTGGTGAGACCCCGCGTCCCAGGCTTCGGCTGTAGCCGGACAGCATCTCCTAGCCGGGCCCGGCCCGGCCACGGGCGGCTCCAGCGCGACCCCAAAGTGCCGCGGGCTCCGCCGAGGACACCCCTTTCTCCTCGCCGTCCCGGGGCCCCCTCCGCCGGGCGGGCGGGCGGACTGTGCGGCCGGGGGCGCCCTCCCCGTCTCGCCAGGCTCCGCGGGTCCCACTTGGCCTGCGGGAGGCACGTCCGGAATGCGCGGGAGGGCGCGGGGCCAGGCGGCCTGGTGCCTGTCCCCAAGCGCATCGCGGGGGACACCGCGGGACCCCCGGCCACCGCCAGCGCCCCGCAGCTCGCAGCACCCCCGCCAGCGGGCCGGGGCACGGCGCGCAGCTCCCAGACGCCGGCGGTCCGGCGGGACGAGAAACGGAAAGAGAAAAAAAAGTCTCCCCCGAGCGCCCCCGTGCGCGCTGGGCCCGCCCCGCCCCGCGGCGCGTCCAGTCCCTCCGGCGGCGGCGGGGGCGCGCTCGGTGTTGGAGGCTCGCCCGGCGCCGGGGTCGCTGCGGCCGCTGCAGCGCGGGCTCCGGGGCGCGGCCGGTCCCGGGAGGCGGGCGGGAGGCGGACGCGGCCCGGCCTCGACGTCGGCCACCGCGCCGCGGGCGATGGGAAGTGCCTTATAAAGCGGCCGCCCGGCCGGGCCGACGCACTCGTCTCCGCGCGCCGCCGGCTGTGCGCGCAGGCCGGGGCGGCCCCGGGACGGACCGCAGCGCGATCGCGGCCCCGCACGGACCGCAGCCCGGGCGGGCGTCGGGGGGCATGCACGGCCCGCGGCATGGCCTCGGCGGTGTTTGAGGGCACGTCTCTCGTGAACATGTTCGTGCGTGGCTGCTGGGTGAACGGCATCCGCAGGCTCATCGTCAGCCGGCGCGGCGACGAGGAGGAGTTCTTCGAGATCCGCACCGAGTGGTCGGACCGCAGCGTGCTCTACCTGCACCGCAGCCTCGCCGACCTGGGCCGCCTGTGGCAGCGACTCCGCGACGCCTTCCCCGAGGACCGGCCGGAGCTGGCGCGCGCGCCGCTGCGCCAAGGTGCGGGGTCCGGGGGGCACCGGGGACGCCCGGGGGAGCCTGCGCGCCCGGGACAGGCACCGGGGGGGAAAGGGGCCATCGCCGACCGGACGCGCGCCCTGCCCCTGCCCCAGGCTCGAGTCTGCGAGGCCGGCTCGCGCGCGCCCCGGGGCTGTCCAGGGTCCGCGGGGCCCCGGGACGGCGGCCGGAAGGTGCTGGGGGCAGCGTCCGAGTTGGGGGTCGCGTCGGGCCTGGCAGCCTCTTACCCCCACCCCCACCCCCCGCCCTTGAGCGTCCTGGCTGGGAGGGGCGGCTGAGTGCGAGGTGCCACGCGGCCTGTCCCGGCGGGGGCCGCCCCGCCCGCGGCCGCGCCGCCCAGCCCAGCGCCTCCGCCCAGGGCCCCCGCCGCGTTCGGGTTGGGTTAGCGACGGCCGCCGCCTGCCTTGGCCTTGGGACTCCTGTTTTTTAAAACTGCGGTGGTTTCCCTTCTGGTCCTGGCAGCCGCTGTGCGCTGTGAGGCCAGGCCGGGAGAGGGCGGGGAGTGGGAGGGGAGGAAGTGGGGGCGGGAAGAGGGCCGCGGGGAAGCCCCCCTCGTCCCCGCCCCGGGTGGCCACCTGCCCCTTGTGGGCTTTCCTCGGGCAGCGCTCCTAGGAGCAGAGAGCTCAGCTTGGAGACTTGGGGCGCAGTGACCCAAGCCGAGGGTGACCGGTGCACAAGACCCCGTGCAGCCCCTGGCTGGGGTCTTGGGAGAAGCGCTGTGTTCCCCCTGGCGTTGGTCCCCACCCCTGTGTGTGGCGCGTGGGTGATTAGCTGGGTTCTCATGACACATCCTCCGGCAGCCACGGCCCTTGCAGAAGCTCCCGGAAGCCAGCGACTTTGGAGGACGGATGGGGGAGGGAGCCTGCCCTGGGCTCCTTGAGTTTCACAGCTACAGCTTTGCCCCAGGCGTGCAAGTCCGCCCTGGAGTCGCTACTGATCGTAGCGTTTTTAATGTAGCAAGCGAGCGCCCAAATCAAGACCACATCGTGAGGGAACAGAGACAGACCCAATGGCAAGGCGGGCCACATAGAGATGGGGGTGCCTGAGTCTCCCTCTGGGCAGGTGGCTGGAGTCTGGGCCTTACCTGTAACCAGGTGCCAACCGCCCGTGTCTGGCTCCTGAGCACTAAGAATAAGGTAGAAGTACTCTCAGAGAGTAATCCCTCCATAAGCACCGATTCTTATTACCGTGGCATCGGCTGCTTGCCTAAGGTTGCTGGACCACGGGGAGGGAAGCAGGCTGTGCCCTCGGCCTTGGCCTGCACCTGGGGCAAGAGTGGGAGGGGCTAGCCCTGGCTCCGTGGCTGTCACGCCTGCTGGCGGGGACAGTGCCCCAGTGGTGAGGTGTGTGCATTGGGGAGGGTGCCCCGGTGTGGGAAACGGGTGGTTTCTGTGGAGAAAGAAGACTTGGCAGGGGTCTGATGGCCGCTTTCAAGGGGAACACAACGCGGAAATAATGACGGGGGGCTGCCAGGTGTGGCTGGAGCGAGGACCATAGGGCATGGACAGAACTGTCGGGCAGGGTGCCTGGCTGGTGCAGGGTCCTGTCCCTCCTGGGTCAGCCCAGCGCCCCTGGGAACAGATGCAGAGGACACAAAGCCCCTCAGTCTCTGTGCCTGGAGGCGGGCCCCTCCCCAGCTCCAGTTTCCTTGTGCAAAGCCTGGGGAGTCCCCTTCCTGCTTCTGACTTTTTAAGTCCAAGGACAGGGCTTGCCAAGTCGGGTGCCTCCCGGGACTGCAAAAGCAGATTCCACCTTGTTTGCAGATTTATTATTTGCATAAACATCCCGCCCGGGTCTGCGAGCTGGAAACACAGAAGGCACCCAGGTGTGGGTGGTGTTTGGCAATGCCAGCTTCTCCCCTGGGGTGTCTTTTCCCACCAGATTCCTGGGTTTCATTTTTAAAAAATCATTTCTGGGCTGTGCGAGATGTTTGCCCCGTCTGCTGTTTGTGCACTCGAACACCCCTGGGGTCCCTGCAACTCCTGGGGCCACCCAGGGTTTCCTGCCCCAGCCCACGACCAGGGTCTGTTGCCTTGTTTCTAACCTCTCCCGTCTAGAAAGATCAGCGAGAGTACTTCAAACAGTAGGAAGACGGCATTGAAAGATACGTTTATTTTGGTGGAAAAAAATATTGAAATTTGTGCATAATTTCCATGAACTTTCTGAAGACCCCTTGGATGCCTTAAAACATAAACACAGAATTTCCCCGTCAGCTGTTTGAGGCTCTTGGACTATTCTTTCTTAAGATTTTTTATTTCTTTAAGAGGCAGAGTGACACAGAGAGAGGGAGAGCCAGAGAGAGAGAGAGAGAGAGAGAGAGAGATCTTCCGCTTTCATTCCCCAAATGTCTGGCTGGGCCAGGCTGAAGCCAAGAGCCTGGAACTCCCACCCAGACTCAGTTTGGGTCTCCCACGTGGGTGGCAGGGACCCAGGCACTGTGATGGGGGGGCGGTGGCTCCACCCCCTCGGCCCCAGTGCCAGCCCCACCTGGACTAATTTGATTCTTTCTAAAGGGCCCCCATTTCAGCCAGCCCAGCCGCTACCACAACAATACTCAGGTGGTCTTGGATGGTCTTGGATGGAGGTCACAGTCAAGCTGCCCTTCAGGAATGGCCATGGTCACTGGAGAGCACTGAGCTCTCTGATCTGACTCCGAGTCTGGCTGCTGGGCTGGGGGTGCCTGGGTGGAACAGGGAGGGGGCAAGCAGGCAGGTGGCAGCTGCCGGGGCTCAGGGCTCGGGGCCGGTGCCTGGGAGCAGGTGTGAGAAATGGCTAAGCCTTGCTGGGTCTGGAAGGCGGGGCCCCAGGAGGCCCTGGGAGTCTTGATGGGGGGGGGGGGGTGAGAGCCGAGAGTTTGGCCAGAGAGGTGGGACTGTGGGTGCTGTGAGGAGGCAGCGGGAGCAGCTGGCGTGGGGATGGCGTGGTTCCGGAGACCCCCGGGAAGCAGGTCTGTAGGTGAGCGTTTTCACGGTGCTCTCTGCCTGCCTGTCGCACCAGGGAGGGGACTCAGCCCAGGCTCGAGATCCGCTCTCCCATGGGGCATGGAGGCGTCCAGGTGGCCCCAGACAGGGCTGCACACATAGATGACGGCCGGAACCCACCCTGCTCCGGGGCATCCTGGGCTCTGTGCCCAGGGCCTGGACCTGCCCACACTGTTGTTCTTGTGTGGATGCAAGGGGACAGTCCCACCTGAGGGAGGGTCCAGCCCAGAGCCACCGAGCACTAAAATACAGAGCAGCGGTCACGCGGCTGGGTCACGCGGCTGGGTTTGGGCAGCACAGCAGGGGGCCAGCCCTGGGGGGGGGCTTGTGGTTGGGGTGCTGGGGTGGGGCTGCCCTAGCCTCTGACCCAGCAGGTCGTCCCTTGGGCATCCTGCCCTTGCTTGCCGGGCCACTTTCCCTTCTCTGAGGGTCTGGGGAGACTCTTCCGACTCCCAGACCCGTGGAGGCTCCTGCCCAGGGCTGTGTGTGAGCATCGTGGGCAGGGCACATTCAGAGTGCCGGCAGAGCTGGTCCACCGTCAGGGATCGGGTCAGCTTGGGGTCCACTGGCGTCTGGGGGGGTTGGGACTTGGGGGGACCCGGCAGAGGCTGTTAGCATGCATCCTGCCCAAGCTGCGTCCGTGACTGACCCCCGGGCCTCTGGGGCAGCCCCTGCTGAGCGGGGGGCTGGATCCTTGTCCATGTCCATCCTTGGTTCCACCACCTCACTCCCGTGGGTGATGGTAGGTGCCCACGGGTCCTCTCTGACTAAGCTGGCTCCTTGCTGTGGAGCAGGTCTCGGCCTGGAGCCTGTTCTCGCTGCTGTGTGCGACTCGGGTCGCTCCCACTCCGTGCCCCCCTGCAGGCTCACTGGCAGTCGTGTCCCGCCGGGCGGGAGCCACCTGCCCAGGTGCCTGAGGCTCTGGGTGGCGTCACTGGCCCCAGGATCGAGTGACGAGAGTGGACACAGCCACAGCGCTGACGCTGGCACGGTTTTCTGCCATTTGTCTTGAGAACAAGAGCCTTCGCTTATGCCCGTCTCTGGGTGACCTGACCGAAGCAGGGGAGACCGGGCGGTCTCTAGGGGCAGCCGAGGCTGTGGGCAGCGAGCGGGGAGGGGGGGCAGTTCTGACGTCCATGCAGACACTGCTGTGTCCCACCGTGACCGTGACCATCCTGCCTCCCAGGCAGGCCCAGGGCGAGGGGCTCTGTCCTCCACCGCGCAGGCTCTGCCTCTGCTCACCCACGTCCCCACCGGGCTGCTTGGCTGTGTAGACCAATGTGCCGGTGCTCTGTTATTCTCCACTTTGTGTTTTTAAAGAATTATTTAAAAGGCAAAGAGAGAGAGATTTATATGCTGGTTCACGCTGAAACACGCCTCCTCTGGGCCTCCTGCTGCTTTCCCAGACGCATTGGCAGGGAGCTGGATCGGAAGTGGAGCAGCCGGGACTTGAACCGGTTCCCATATGAGGTGCTGGTGTCGAAGGTGGCAGGCAGCTCAGTTTGTGCACCACAACGCAGGCCCGATTCTCCACTTCCTGAGTGCTGGTGGTGTAGTTAGAAAACAGTGCTGAGGAAGTAGGCAAAAACTTGGTTCCCAGGACTCCCATTGCACCCATCCTTCCAATAGCATGCGTGGCCCATGCAGTAACACATGTTTGTGCAGTAAACACATGACCCGTACAGTAACACACATGACCCATGCAGTAACATACATGTTTTGCGATGGCACGCATGACCCATGCAGTAACACATGTTTTGTGCGGTAACACGCCTGACCCATGCAGTGAACATGCATGTTCCCTGCAGTAACATGCATGTCCTTGCAGCACACCAGGGGATTCTGTGTCTACGCTTCACCCACACGGGGGTCTCTGTGTCCAGGAGATGGACGGACACACTTGTCAGGTGGGGAAGCGGCCACGAGACGTAATGTAGTACGTGACCCAGTCAAAGCTCGCCTCCCCGGGCTGTCAGCTGTGTGGGGGGCGGAATGCATCCCCCGCCCACGGGAGGCCGATGGCGTGGGTCATGGACAACCCTGACGTGCTCCCCTCCCAGCTGACCGGGGCAGCTTCCATCCCAGAACAAGGTCCCTGTGGAGGGAGCCTGAGCCTCCACGTCGGCAGGGCATGGGACATTGGACCTTGGATTGTGACACTAGGAAGCCGCGTGGTTTCTGTTCGCCGTCACTGACAGCCAACACTGCTTGGTGCTGGGAATGAGTCAGCTGTCTGGGTTCGCCGCAAGCGGCTCTCCCTGGGGGGGAGGGGGCCTCCAGCATCCTGTGTCCTCCAGGTTCATGACCAGGCTTGCCTGGGGACACAGGGCACCCCAGCCGCTGGGCCTGGCTCTGGCCAGACTATCAGTCTCAAATTCTCAGGCTGTTTGGGCTGCTTCTGCATAGAATGCCCATGTCACCAGCTGTGCAGGGTGGCGTTTTAAAAGGTCGCGGTTAAGTTAGTGATTAGCCCTCACCAGAGACTGGAGAATTTCAGGGGCTGGTGATTAACCCTCTTCACCGTGGGTGGGTAGTGGACAGTCCTCCCCTCCTGTCTCAAGTTCTTCAGTGACCCAAATCTTGCGGCTTCTGCGGAGTGCTCGCTCCCCCTGCTGTCCAGCTCCGGAACAGCACCCTAATTAAGAGGTTAATTGTGCTTCTGCGCTGTCTTCAAATTCACCATCGTCTTGTCTTGCTGTTGGGAACTCAGGCAGTAAACCGAGACAAGAACCCAACAGCATTCTCAAGGCTTCCACAGTGTTTAAATGCAAAAACGAAAACCCTTGGTGTTCCTAAAGTACTGTTGAAAAAATAAGATGTAAATGGTTGCAAGGAAGCGTTTGGAAAAGCTAGGAAACAGGGGCGTTTGGAAAAGTTTGGAACCACTAAGAACCGAGGGCCGAGTCCCCCGGGACAAAGTACCAAAGACGAGAGCATCTCGCACGTGGATTCTGCCAAGGGCTTTGCCTTGCAGCACTGCACCCCTCAGAGAATTTCTAATAATCTGGGGTCTAGGTAGCAGGTGTCTGGGGTTCCCGCCAGCTGTGAGATTGAGACACGGCAGTGAGCATGTTAGGAAATTCAGAATGAAGATTTCGTCCTGTTCTGCACGGCGCAACAGAGTACATGGTGTTTTAAAAGCCGTTTCCTCCCACACCAAATGCACCCATGCTCTGGTGGGGAACGGTCTTCAGACGACTGCAGGGGAGTGGCGATGCCTGGTGGGGACGCAGGTAGCCCGCAGGTCCCGGCCGTTCTCGCCGCTGTTCTCCGTGGCTCCCGTGGTCGCGGTGCTGTTAGCCAGGAGGCTTCAGTGCGTTCAGCCACATGCGACCCCGCTGGGGAAGGGGACAGGGTCCATGGAGAAGGCAAACGCGACTGCACCTCCTGACAGCGCGTCCAGCGCTTGGCTGATGATAAAACGCCCCCAGCTGGAAGCCCAGGGCTTAGGTGCCCATCCCAGCTCCCATGTGAGAGTTTCTGGGCTTGCCGCGTGGGATTCTAGAATCTTCCATGTCCCCATTTCAATGTTCCCAGCCTCCTTGAGTGACTTGTGCATTTGATTGTTTTATTTGAAAGGCAGAGAGAAAGAGAGAGACAGATCATCTGTTGGTGGGTTCACTCTCCAAGTGCCTTACATCAGTGGCAGCCACCTGCTGCCTCCCAGGCTCTGCATCACAGGGCGCTGGCATCAGAGCCAGGGCTCCAAGCTTGGCGGGGGGGGGGGGGCTCCCGAGAGGCATGTGAACTGCGTGGCCAGCTGTGGGTTTTCATTGTGTTCATGTTTCCAGGGAGCACCCCTGGCACCGGCTGCCTTGCAGAGAGACACAAGCAGGTGGTTCTGCACGGAGCCCCGGCCCAGAGCAGCTCTGGGCTTCACACCTGCTCTGCTCTGCCTGTGGCCCTACAGCCCCTGCGCCCAGCGGGCTCCTGGGCTGATGCTTGTGCACCCCGCTTTCCTCATGTGCAAACGCGTTCAGTCTACAGAGGCGAGCACTGGGCCCTCTGTGTGTGCCAGGCACGAGGAGGTAGACCAAAGGCGCCAGCTACTTGCAGGTTCCCACGGGCTACATGAAGGGGCGGGGCTGGAGATCCCCGGAAGCTCCGTGCAGGACCAGGCCCCGTTGTCACGGTCTGGTGGGCCTGGAGGGGACAGGCTTCCCAGATGCAGCACTCGGAGGGCGTGGGGACCCGTTTCCTGGTGTTGGAGTCAGCTGGGCGTTGGGGGGAGGGAGGGCTCTGTTTCCAGCCTGCCCCTGTTTCTCGCTTTTCTGTGCTTCGATCTGGGAAATGGTCACGAGGTCCTAGCCTCTGCCAGACGCAGCACGGAACCCGCAGCTGAATCTGCGTTGCAGATAAGCCCCAAGTTTCAGAGCAAATCTGCCTCTACCGTCGCCTTAGCGTCGTGGGTGTGAATCCAGGTTTCGCTGGCTGCCCCCCTGACAAGATCACACTCGGGCAGGACGCATCATTCACCTCCCTGGCTGCAAGCGCCAGCAGCCGGCTCATCAGAGCACACACAGCTGTATCCCCGTGCCGTGTTTTGGGATTTTAAATTTCTGCCTTGGGTCCCATACAGTGGATGTAAAGCACTGTGGACTATGCAAGTTAACAACCAGTGTTCCAGCCGCCGGAAGAGTTGAAATCTAACAGTTTTATTTGGCTTAGAATAAAGAAGCACTTTGTGCAGTGTTCAGAATGTTCCTGGAGGGGGCCGGCGCTGTGGTGTAGCAGGTAAAGCCACTGCCTGTGTGCCGGCATCCCATATGGGCGCTGGTTCTAGTCCCGGCTGCTCCACTTCTGATCCAGCTCTCTGTTGTGGCCTGGGAAAGCAGTGGAAGATGGCCCAGGTCCTTGGGTTCCTGCACCCATGTGGGAGGCCCAGAAGTAGCTCCTGGTTTCTGGCTTCAGATCGGCCCAGCTCCAACCATTGCAGCCATTTGGGGAGTGAAATAGCAAAATAGCAGATAGAAGACTCTCTCTACCTTTCTCTCTGCCTTTGCCTCTCTTTAACTGTCTTTTCAAATAAATTAATTAATCTTTAAAAAATGTTCTTGGAAAAAGCATATTATGGAAAAAACATAGATTTTGAAATTTTTTGACAGTAAATTCAACTTATTTTTGAAAAGGATTTATTTATTTATTTATTTGAAAGGCAGAGTTAGAGAGAAGGAGATAGAGAGAGAGAAGTCTCCCATCCACTGGTTCAGTCTCCAAATGGCCAGATGTATACACGTATACAACACGCATGTATACCATGCATGCACAGGACACATGTGCACATGCTACACATGCATGGTGCTCGTGTGTATGCGGCCCACATGTACAAGGTACACACGTGTACGTGACACGCACCCACGTGCACAGCAGCACATATATGTTTGAAATACTATGCAAGGAGACCGAGGCTTGGGCCGTGCCAACCAGAGTTTGGGTGATGGCTGTGGCGGGCAGGGTGGTCCAGTCCCCTCCTCTTGTGAGGGCCAGGTCTTCTCGGTGGGTGGACCACAGCCCACCTGCCACCTCTTGGGGCTCTCACTCCTGTCACTTGGTTGCCGTGGCCTGGGTGGCTTGAGAGGGGGCTGAGCGGGACCAGAGAGTCCCTCTGACAAGCAGAGACACCTGCCCAGCTGGTGGCCAGGCGAAGAGGGGGCGGCAGGGCCTTGATTCGGCTATGAGGGAGTCCCCCTGCTGCGGCCCAGGCCTTCAGCTGTACCCCAGCCCATGTCTGGGAGCCCCCGAGGGGAGTTTGCACGAGCTTGCCTTCTGGGCTCGCTTCCTCGCAGTCAGTGGAGGAAATTATTTTTGCCCTTGTGGACGCAGTCCGTGCGTTCCCAGAAAACTGAGCACCTCTTCACTGTTTGCAGACCAGAGCGAGAGGAGAACGTTTACAAAACCTAAGACGCCGTGACGGACAGCGGTTCTGGGGTTTGGGTCCGTGCGGGTGCGACCGCGGCTTGCAGGGAGAGTGAGGGAGTCCCTGACCCGTCGGAAGCTGTGCTGGGGGAGGCGTGTTCTGCCTGGAGGATGTTAAAAGCGGACGACTGCACTGGCCGCGTGCACTCCGGGCTCCCGCGCTGCTCAGGTGCCTGGACGTGCAATGAGTCATGGTCATGGCCACTCGGCCTTTCTCCAGGCAGGGGTCCGTTGGTTTCCCTCCCACACATGGCATTCCCATGACTCATCTCAGCACGGGCTCTGCTTCAGGGCCCTCGGGAATCTGGGCGGCTGTGGCCGGCAGCGTGACCCTTCCCCTGTGCCGTTGGGGGTGGGCGGGGCCAGGGGGCTTATGCCCCAGATGTCCCTTCTTGGGGGGAAGGTCTTACACCTCCCTGCCCTCTCGCTCCACCATAGGTGGCATTGACACTGGCACAAGCATGAGTCACTCATGGCTCAGAACAGAGATCCAGGTACCGAGGCTGAGTGAGCCCCGGGGCCCCCTCTGATCTGTGGGTTTCCCCCTTTTATAAAAAAAGATTTATTTATATAATTGAAAGGCAGACTGATGGGGGTGGAGGGAGAGGTCTTGCATCCACTGGCTCATTCCCAAAATGGCTACAACAACCAAAGACAGTCCAGCCCGAAGCCAGGATCCAGGAGCTCCATCCAGGTCTCCCGTGTGGGTGACAGGGACCCGAGTACTCGGGTCCTCACCTGCTGCTTCCACAGGTGCACCAGCGGGGAGCCTGGTCGGAAACAGAGCAGCAGAGACTTGAACCCGTGCTCTGATAGGGGATACTGCTGTTGCCCGCGGCAGCCACAGCCCGGGCCCGTGGCTCCTCTTCCCGAGCTTTCTGTTTGCCACAGTCCGCCTCAGTCCAATAACGTTCCGTGGCAGAAATACACGATCCCGAGTGGTCAGCTGTGCCCAGCTTTGGATGCTGCTGTCCTGGGTGTGGACCGTCTGTGCAGCGTGTCCACGCGGTGTACACTACCCTCCTGTTCCTCACTAGGTGGCTGCCCTTGTCACCAGGCCCGTTGTTGACGGATGGCGCTGCTGTGTTCAGATAGCCCTCACTCGGCAGTGGCCCCGGAGTGCCAGACGTGTGGTGTTTGCCGTGCCGTGAGATCGTTGGTGCTGGCCCTGCCTGAGCAACCGCAGGCGGGACTCGGAGTCCAGTAGGTGTATGGCAGACTGAATATTAAGTTGAGAGTTTTGTACGGCGTACGATGATGTTGTGAACCTGCAGAGGGCCCTGGGCAGGGAAGATCGCCCACCCCTGCAAGTGCAAGGTGAACGCTCGGACCTAGCACGGAAGGGGAGGCAGCCGGACGCTGAGGTTGCTGGGACGGGCGGAAAGAACCAACCCTGGACTCTGTGTGTGTGAACTCGTGGAGGAGGGAGTAGGGATGGGAGCTAGCTTCGCCCGGACGGCCATAGTCAGGGGCCCCGGCGCCCGTGGGCTGCATGGAGGTGGAACCGGCATTCAGTGGTGGGCTATGACATCATCTGTGGTTCCAGGCGTGTTCCCGGGGTGGGGAGGCCTGGGGGTATGTGCACCCCCCTGGGGGAAGTGGAGGCACCTCCTCTCCTGGCATGCTGGTGCCAGGTGGTGGGGAGGCCTGGGGGTATGTGCACCCCCCTGGGGGAAGTGGAGGTGCCTCCTCTCGTGCCGGCCTGATGCCAGGTGGCTGCTGCCGGCGGTTCCATGAGGGACACGTGCTGTCCACTGTGCTGACCGTGGCCGTCTCCCTCTGCCTCCAGGACTGCTCGCCATAAAGAATGCCCAGGACATAGAGAGCCGACTGGACGAGGTGGAGAAGCTGCTCAAGATGGTGATCGGCATGCCTTGCAAGGTGAGTGGCTGGCCGGCTGCGCCCTGTTCCCGTCCCTGTCTCTGCCTCCGCAGCCCCCGCAGGCTGGGGAGGGGGAGGAGACAGAGTCAGGAGGGAGGAGCTTTGTCTGCCCCCTGGGTTGTCAGTGGAGGTGCGGGATCCGAGGGGGTATTACAGGGGAGGAGGGTCAGGGTCAGGGTCAGGGTCAGGGACTGCTCCCTGGCCACGGAGTCAGGGCTCCCACCTCCGCTCTCAATGGCCGGTCCTTGTTGTTGGGGGCGTGGGTGGGATTTGGGGTCCAGCAGGCGGGAGCCAGGGGAGCATCAGGGTTGGCGCTGGCAGCCTCTGGCCCATCTGGCCAACAGGAAGCAGGCCCAGCGCACGTACAGAGGGAGGGCGGCGTGTGCCACATGCCAGCACACACAGCACTCAGAATCCCACCGACCGCACCCCGGGGCCTATTGCATGCCAGCCACCCGGCCAGATGAGAAGCGTGCTGTGCGGGCCGTGTAGCCTTGCCGGGCACAGTCAGCAGCCTGGTGGCCGGCGGGAGCCGTGGGTGTGTCGTGACGATCGGGTCTCCTCCCAGTATTCCAGGTCGGAAGTCGTGCTCACCTTCTTCGAGAGATCGCCTCTGGATCAGGTGTTGAAAAATGACAACGTGCACAAAATCCAACCCAGCTTTCAGAGTCCGGTCAAAATATCGGGTAAGAGACCGCAGGGACGGCGCGGGCTCCACCACAGCTGTGATGGATCTCTCCCTGGCTCTGCGTTTGCCCTGTTCCCCCTCCAGAACTCAGGTGTGAGTCCGGGTTTAGCAGGGAGACGCCCTTGGATGCACCTGCTGAAGTCAGTGAACCTGCACGTAAGAGGGTCTGCGGCCTTGAGCTTGCTCTTGGTGTTAGGGCAGCCAGGACGGAGAGGGACGCCCACTGTAGGCGTGGTCAGCGTTAACACGGGACTGTGCCTGTCCACGCGGGACCCCCAGAGATGCGTGACCAGACTGTTTGCAGATGTGCTGTGCGGGTGTCGGGCGGGCGTTACACCTGCTGCCGCGGGTGTGGCCAGTGTCTGCCCCGCCTCAGCCGGCGCCCGGTCTGCAGCGCCTTCTCTGTAGCAGAGTGAAGCTGGCGTGGCAGTGTGTCCTGGCTGGGCGTCTGTGGGCCCTCACGGGGCTCGTAGAAGGCTCTAGAATCCCAGGTGTCGGCTTCTGTGTGTGAGTGCCAAGAGGCCTGGCCGGGATTTCTCCACTGGCCTCCGGCCGGCCTTGCTGTCCCTGGTCAAGTCTATTCATTCGTAGCAATGCCCGGCAGAGCCGAGACCCCTGCCCCTCCCCCCTCTCCCCTCTAGGGTTTGGCACTGCTTTCGTGTGACCCCAAGGGTGGCATTTAGGGACGCTGTGCAATGGGGTGGGTTGTATCTCTGCCCCCAAGGCCTCCAATTTCTCCTTTCAATGTAAGACTGGTTGGTGTCCGGGGCTCCACTAGATGGCGCCAGGTGCCAGCAGTGGTGAGAAGGGGAGCGGGTTCCGGGAGAGGCTGACCTACAAGAAAGCAGAACGCCTGGATGAACCGTGAGCCTCGGCCGTGGCCTGGCCGCTGGGACTGCTCAGTGTCCACCACCAATGTCATCTGGCAGGTCCGGATCCTGATGCCACCCTCCTTAGTCAGCGTCTCTTCCCCCAGCCTTGGTTCAGTTACGCAGTGAACAGACTGGAACTCATGGCTTTGGCTTTGTTCTGCTGCCAGAGTGCACTAGAAGTATGGTGGCACAGACTTGAGGGAGGCTGAGACAGATGCGAGCGGGGAGGAAGGAGTGGATGAAGCGTACCTGCTCCGTCACACACGGGCACAGGGGCACACGCACGCACATGCATACGCAGGCCAGCATCACAGTAATGGGGCCCGTTGCCATCACTCACACACACAGACACACATACACACACACACTCAGACACACGCACACACAAGCCAGCATCACAGTAATGGGGCCTGTTGACATCACTCACACTCACATACATACTCATACTCTCACACACACACTCACACTCACACTCACACTCACCCACTCCCGGCCCAATTGAGCACAGACTGCAGTCACGTGAGGGGCAAGCGTTGGCAGGAAGCAGGGGCGGGACCCACGTGGGCTCTGTTGCTCTCCCGACTTTCTCAGAATCACGCGTGGGGAAGCAGGGCTCTTCACGTGGAAAGTGCGCATACACGGATCTGGGTCATTTGATAGGGACCCCAGGGACACCTGAGGAAGCCAGGGGAGGGGCTGGCTCCTTGAGCCTGGTGGTGAACGTGCTCACAGCCCGCGTGGACCCCTGCGCTACTGGCTTCCAGCTAGGGCAGGACCTGGGGGCGGCACAGATGGCGCAAGTGGTTGGGTTCCTGCGCCACCACCCCACCCCCACCCCGGGGAGGCCTGCGCTGTGTCCCTGCATTGGCTCCTGACCCTGGCTCAGCCCTGCCCGTTGCAGCCACCTGAACCAGTGGGTGGGACCTCTCTCCCTCCCTACCTCCCTCTCTCTCTCCCTCCCTACCTCCCTCTCTCTCCAATGTATTTTTAAAAGCTCAGGGAATGTGGAATTAAAAGCTTATTTTGGTGTCCCCCATATTGATGTCCGAGCATACAAGGGGGCTTCATAAATTTTAAGGAAAATGCATTTTTTGAAAAATTGCATGCAGTTTAAAAATTTTTTGCACCAAAATAAATTTATCTTTTACTTTCATTTTTTGTGAATTTTGCAGTCCCCTCATGTTTTATGGACTCAATTACGCATTTGATTAAAGTAATTAAAATTGCCCAGTGGATTTTGCTGTAGGTACTAAACTGACTTCTAAGAAATCATGTGTTACGTATGCTTGAAAACAGGCTTTAGACACTTGTTTTCCTGTCTTTGTAATTTTTTTTTGGTTCTTATTTAACATTCATTTGTTTATTTTGAAAGTCAGAATTACAGAGAGAGATGGAAAGATAGATAGATACCTTCCATCCACTGGTTCACTCCCTAGGAGGCCCTAGTGGCTAAGGCTGGGCCAGGCTGAAGCCAGGAGCCAGGAGCTCCATCCGGGTCTCCCATGTGGGTGCAGGGGCCCAAGCACTTGGGTCATCATCCACTGCTTTCCTGGGGCATTAGCAGAGAGCTGGATCGGAACTGGAGCAGCCAGGACTTGAACCACTGACCACATGGGATGCTGGCATCGCAGGCAGGGGCTTAACCTGCTGCTCCACAAAGCCAGCCCCAGAAGGGAAAATTTACTTTTTAATGAACCATCCCTTTCCAAACCTGACTTGGGAGTGGCTGCTCCCAGGGTTGTTGCAAATCCCCTACCTGTCCCGAGAGCCTGGCTTACCAGGGATCTTGTGGGGGCCTGGGGCTGCCTGGGCGTGGAGGTGAGGCCTGGGAGGGGCCCGGAGCTTCCCAGGGACCCTCATTTGTGGCACATGCACTCTGGGCGAGGCCCGCCTGGGCCTGGACAGGGCCTGAGACTGTTCGTGCACACAGGAGGCGCTGGGCACGGCTTAGCATCCTCGACTAAGCCCCGTGTGTGTGCACGAGGCTTTTTGTCGTCGGCGGTTAAGCAATGACCTGCTGCTGCTGCAGGCCCATCTCGGGGAGGCTGGGTCGGGGTTCCGTGTTTAGAGGTCGGAGTTCACCGCCGGGAAAGCTGAGGCCTGCGGGCGAGCTCGGGAGGGCTGTGCTCAGACGTGGTTTGCAGCGGTGACGTCCGGTTCAAGGGGTAGGACCTGCCCCCCAGTCCCAGTCCCAGCCCCACCCCTCACTGGCTTGTCGAAGGGGGGACAGGGGACCCGGGCTGTCAGTCCAGCTGAGACAGGCAGACTCGGGTCAGAGGTGGTAAAAACAATGAAGAACGTGGTTCTGCGCTCCCACCTCCTTTGGCTGCAGAGATGAGCGAATCTGCATGTGGCTGGTGAGCGTCCGGTCACTCTGAGTCTGCCTGCTGGGCCTGGCTCGGCTGAGCATCGCCTGTCTTCCTCGCTCCCGGGAAGGCCACCGACCTCCGAGCTCCCAGCCCCGTGTCCGGGTGGTTCTCGGAGCTCCTTCTCAGCACTGCCGACCCCAGCGCAGTGGGGTGGGGAGGAAGGCGGGGAGGGACGTCCCGGGGTTGACGGGGGTGGCGACTGAGGGGACACTGTTGCAACAGACCTGTCAATCACAAGAGGAACAGCCAGAAGGCGTTTCAGCGATGACTCAGCAGATCGGATTGCTGAGTCATCATTTTGCTCCTTCGGGGATGAAGAAGAGACCTTCCATTTTCTTTCTTCACTTTTATGGTTCCCTAATTCCTCTCCTAGTGAGGGAAGTCCAAGAACAGAAGAGTAAATACCCAGACAGACTAAAAATAAGCTCGAGATGACCATTTCAGTTATATAAAAAAAAAAAAAACCAAAAAAAACAAGCCATCCACAGAACCATCACACCTCCCGATCGTGATGTCAGAGTGTGACGGGGCCCTTTGTTTCCTGGGCTAGGCCTGGGAGGGAGCGCAACCGTCCCTTGCATGGGGGGCAACCAGGAGTTTGGAGCACGCGGCGAGCCTGGCTGTGAGACTGAGGTTAGCAGAAGGCCTGCTTTGCACAGACCCACCAAGGCGGTCCCGAGCGTGGGCTGCTGTGAGAACAGGGCCACGGAGGGCATCCTGGCCATGGAGAGCCCGCAGCGGCCCCCCAGGTCAGCTCCTCCACGAGGTGGCATGGTCCCTCGGGAAACAGAAAGGCCACGGCAGAAGGCAGGAAGAAGAGGGTGCGGCCCTAGTTGGTTCTTGTACAGCCGGCCTCTGTGTCCTTGGATTCAGCCAACTGCAGGTGGACAACATCCTGGAGAAAAACCCTGTGACTGCACAAGCGTGCGAGACTCTTCTAGTTGTTCCATTGCTGTGGTTGCACTAAGGAGTACCACAGACAGCTGTGTCCACAGCATCTCCATCTCGCACTGGGTATTCTGAGTCATCCAGACGCGGTTTAAGGTGCGCAGGGGCAAGTGTGTGGGTTCTGCGCAGACACTGCACCTGCTCGCAGGAGGCACCTGAGCACCGGCAGATTCCGGAAGCCCTCCAGATTGCTCTACGTGAATGGGCCAGAGGAGAGGGAATCCAGGAGGCCCGGGCAGCTCAGAGCTGGAAGGAACCCCAGGAGACTGTCCAGTACAGTTTGGACATTTTCCAGTGGAGTCCCAAGGCCAAGGGCTCCTGGCCGGGCTGGACCCGCAGCAGACTCCTGGCTCACAAGCAAAACACACAGAAAGTCATTCTTCCTTGTTGGCATCTCTAAATTCCTCAAATTGATGCTTTTTGGAAAAAAACACACAGAATTATGTAGATGGGGAAAAAAACCAATAGCCACTCTGCAGGTTTAGATGCACGTTGATCTCATGGAAACACCGGGGTGCACAGGGGAGAGTGGGGAGATTGGTGGACGCCCCCAAACTTCTAAGCCTCAAACCCTGACTCCTCGCGAACACTTAGTGTCTTTGGTTTTCAGAGATCATGAGGTCCAACGGATTTTGTTTAGCCAACACGGAGACGATAGTCATTGACCACAGTATATCCAATGGAAAAGACCAGCACCTGGGCGTGGACCCGGCAGAGCACTTGTGAGTATAGGTCCATCGAAGGGGGGTCCCCGGGCCTCGGCTTGGGGGAGGGGGAGGGCTCGCCTGCCAGGTGGTTTGTGGGCGTGGCCAGAGCACCCGCATCAGCTGGCTAAGACCTTGGTACGTGCACCTTGGGGGAGGCCAGGTGGGCGGCTATGAGGGGCATGTGCACAGCATCGCAGGGCCCCGCCCTCTGCTTCCTGCCGAGCGGGTGGCGCTGGCTCAGGGCCCCGGGCCTGGGAAGCGACGGCGCCTCGTCTCACAGGGCCCGGTCTCCTGGAACCTTGTGTCCCTGCCGGCCCACGGGGTGGAGCCTATTCTGTGGCCTTGTTCTGTGGGGCCGAGCACGCTGTCTACGGAGCCCCAGACAGGGCCGACTGTGGACTTTGAGAAGGGAGAAGAAACCCCACAAGCAGCCCCTGCTACACACTCAGCCCTGGGGTCACATCAGAAATTTTCCAGCTTACGAGGCCCGGACTGAGTTGGGCAAGGAGCAGGAGCAGCGTGATTCCTGGGCAGTCACCACCAGAGGGTCTTTGTGTCCCCCTAGGCTGGGGGGCTGTTTGTCCCTTGGATGCCCTCGCCCCGTGCATGTGTCCACGGGGCCACGCCCACCCTGCAGAGCCCACCCTCAACACGCCAGGCAGCTGCCTGCCCAGCCCCTGGCCAGTGGATGCTCGGTGAGGCTCGTGTGCAGTGCCCCGGGTGGGTGGGTGCCCAGTGTGACCCAGCGTGGCCATGCTGCCCGAGGACAGGCTATGCCTGCCGTGTCCGTTGCTGGCCCTGGCCCCAAGCCTGGTGCTGAGATGTAGGGATCACAGGAAGTATAGGAAGGTGCCAAGGACCCCCCGCTGGTCCGACACACGTGCATGGCAGTCACGGCTGGTGCCAGCCAGAGGCCCTGATGGTCTCCCCCGATCAGTCTATAACCCTGGTTCCTTGCACACGACCTCACTGCGCATGGGAGAGTCCTGTGTGCTGACCCCTGAGGCCTTGTGTGCCTAGCACACAGGGCGCAGCTCGCTCACGCCTTCCCTCCGTGGTCATCTGCCTTGGCTGGGGCTCCGCGGGCTGGCCCTCACCCCTCCGCCTCCTCTTGCAGGTTTGAGAACGGCAGTGAGTTCACCTCAGAGCTGGAGGAGGGCGATGACCCCGCGGCGTATGTTACCAACCTGTCCTATTACCACCTGGTCCCTTTTGAGACAGACATTCTGGACTGAGCCTCCCTGGCCTCGGCCCGCGACCCTCAGTGCGGGGGCCGCTCCACTGGCCAGAGCTGCCGCTCTCCGCTTGTGACACCGGAGGGCCTGTGTGTGGATCTGCCACAGTTCCAGGTGGCCAAGGCCATGCGGCCTGCCGCCCTAGGTCTTCTCTCCAGGATGCCACCAGCTGCCCCTCCTTCCGGGGGGCTCACTATCCAGCACAGGGACCCCAGGCCTGTGGGCTCCGCTGGCTGTCACTACTTTCTCTGAAGGAGAGCTGCTCGGGTGCCCACTGTGCCTCCTGGTCCAGGGCACAGGGCATTTCAGAGGAGGTTCTGACGGTGACCAAGCTCTGGGCGCCACAGGCAGAGCCCCGCAGTCCCCCAGGGATCCCCGGGAGCCGGCAGGGGAATCTCTTGCATCTGGTTTTCATCTCCTCCCTGGAGACTGAGTCTTGGTCCCAGGGTGGAGCTCGTGTCGGGAGTGCGGGCTCCCGGGAGGGTGGGGAGACGGTGCTGACCTCAACGGGGCTGCAGGCACTTAGACTGGGAGTGAAGGATTCCGCTACACAGCTGCACGCATGTTCCTTCCAGCGTCTGCATACAGGTGCGCCCTCCCGGGCACACAGTGAGGTGATGGCCATGACAGCGCTGAGGGCCGCCAGCGAGTTTCTCTTCTCCCAAGTCTACTAACGACCAGCACCTGCTAGTGTAAATAATAGTAAATTATTGAGATTTCTAATTCTTTTACACAGTCTGTTTTTAATCTATTTTAATGAAATAAAATCTGTTACTCTACTCTGATCTGAGTCAGGTGTTTGTGTATGAAGGTGGGGTTCTTTTGGTCTCTGCCCAGGGCGGGGGGCAGTGGCCACCCAGCCTGGATGCCCTGGGGCTGGCTGCCGTGAGTGGTATTCTTGACTCACTGCTGTTCGGGAAATACATTTCGTTCTCACCCTTGGGAGCGATCTGCCTGAGCTGAGAAATGAACAGCTGATTCATTCATTCATTCATTTAATAGGGTTTTTCCCGTCCCCATTTTCCTCTTTGGCAGCCACAAGAAACCTGCCTGGTGACCCAGCTAAGTCCTCTAGGAAACTAGGAGATGGCTGGGGGAGGAGGTTGACCAGTTACCTTTCCTTTCTCATTGAATCAAGTTCAAGGATAGAGGCTGTGGCCTAGCAGTTACACCAGGAATCAGTCAACAGGTTCAGTTCATCTCCACCTGACTGCCCGGGATTGCTCCGGGGTTACTCTCGTTCTCTGTGTTCTCCTCATGCTTCCCTCCAGCTGCTCGGCCATGCTGACACAGATACCTCGGCTTGTCCATGGGCTCGGCTGCGTGGCACTGCGGTGACCCGAGTCTGGGTCACCACGGCCCCTGTCTCAGCGCACAACGAGGTCTCCAAAGTAGGGTCAGATGTTCAGACATTTTTTATCGCGTTAAATACATCAGAGCATTTTTCTGGATTCTATTATTATTTTTTTTTCCTGGAAGATCACGCTCTGCTATACCCATTCTTGACATTCTGGGCTGGCGCCTGCACAGTGCTCCCATGGTGGGTTACCCTGACCGGTCCCCTGGTGACAGACGTGGGGCTGTTCCCAACTTTTTGTCCTTACTGTTTGGTTATACAAGCTGTGCTCTGGTGAGCACAGTAGATTTCTGGGTCACAGGGCCGATGCGTTTGTCCTGGCAGACATTGCTAAGCACCGTTCAATAGAAGTCATACAAGTTTGCATTCCCATCAGCAATGTGTGTGGGTGGAGAGCCCTCTATGGATGGAAGGTGGGATTGTTTCCAACATTTTTTTTTCCTCTGCAAACTAAGATACACCTATACATGCAGACTTTCTTATGGTGACGATGTATTTGTGAAGTTCCTTTCTGATGGGCAGGGGCCCTTTGTGTTACAAAGACAGGCGTTCTTGTAGGAGGGAGCCTCAAAACCTCGTGGATGATGGAGTTGAAAGTTGATGGGGGGGATGCTGGTGTTTTGGCGTAGCCGGTATGCGATACCAGAATCCCATGTCGGCGCCAGTTTGTGTCCTGGCTGCTCCACTTCCCATCCACCTCCCTGCTAATGCACCTGGGAAAGCAGCAGAAGATGGCCCAAGTGGTTGGGGCTCCTGTCACCCACATGGGAGACCCCAGTGAAGCTCCTGGCTCCTGGCTTCAACCTGGCCCAGCTCTGGCCATTGGGGCCATTTGGGGATGAACCCCTGGATGGAAGAATTCTCCCCACCTCCCCATGTGTCTCCCTCTCTCTGTAACTCTGCCTTCAAATACATACACATCTTTAAAAAGTTCTTTTTTTAAAAGCCTTTGGAGTCCATGCCTAGTTTTTTTCATAGTGTAGATTTTTATGAACATTTTGAAGATGCCCTCGCATGCACAGATTTCAAACTGCTTCTTTTGGCACCAAAGTAAACTTAATCATGTAAATCCATTTTAAAAATTCTACTTATTTAATTTATTTGAAAGGCAGAATGACACACACACAGAGTGGAAGAGACACAAAGAGAGAAATCTTCTATCTACTGGTTCACTCCCCAAATGGCCACAGCAGGCAGGGCTGGGCTAGGCTGAAGCCAGGAACCCAGAAATCCATGTGGGTCTCTCACTTGGGTAGAAGTAGCCCAAGCTCTTGGGCCATCACCCGTTGCCTCCCCAGGGTCATTAGCAGGGAGCTGGATCAGAAGTGGATCAGCTGGGACTCATACCAGCACTTGGATACGGGATGCTGGTGTTGAAGGCAGCAGCTTGACCCACTGTGTCACAACACAGGGTTCACACATCTCTTGAAGAACCTCATACAGGAGGGATTGTAGCCCTGTAGCACACCCGCTAGCTCTTGCCTTATTAACACGAGCTCCAAGTTGGGTGCCTGAAGAACTGTTTGACACCCTGCTCTATGGCCCCACACCCAGACTTAACTGGGTGGTTCTGCGATTTGGGGCCAGGCTAGACTGACCCAGGCTGGGCTCACTGAGGGACACCATCATAGGAGAGCTCACTGGACTGCCTCATCCTCTCCTCCCCCAGCTGGCTGTCCCAGACAACTGATGGCTCCTGGAGCAGTTAGAGGGCAAATCCCAATGTGCAGTGCCTTTCCATTGGCACCTCACTGCTGCCAGCCCATTGGCTTCAACAAGTCCCATGGCCAGGGCCAGTGTCGGTGTGGTAAGGCACTGTGCAAGGGCACGGACACAGGCAGGTGCGGACAAATCAACGCTCGGCAGCCCTTGGCCTTCCTCGTGACCACTCTCGTCTCCTTTCATCCCAACACAAGGCGCTGTGCCGGGACAGGGGATGCCTCTTGACGCCTTCGCAGAACATGCACCTTGCTGTTGGCGCTGAGGAGAAGCAGCACCAGGGACAGCAGCAGAGCCCGTGCATGCGGGGCACGCTGCCGCTGGACCTCACTGCCGTGGTTTTAAAGATAGATTTCTGTTTTTTTTTTTTTTTCTCACTCAGATGGGCCTTAATGATCAGGCATCCCTCTGACATTTCACACACAAACCAGCAGGGTAGGTTTGATCTTGGCTGAGGGCAGCTGCAAATAGGGTTCAATGGGAACGGTCCACATCCCAACCAGGGCTTCCGGAAGAGTCAGGGGATTGGATTAAAAACTTCCCCAGGGACTTGGCATTTTGATCACTGAGATAGCCTTGACCTCATCTAGTTGTTTTCGTTCTCTGAGTGGAGTTGACAGAGCCAGCTCAGGAGCCTGCTGTTTTTGCTAGAAAAGTCTGTAATAAAATTCATGAAATTAGTCCTTTGAGAGTTTAGACTGACAGGTGACAAGGGCTTTGTGGCTCAGAGGCAGGATGTGACTCTGTGATGTGACTGCTGCGTCCCACGCCCAGGCCCGAGGAACCAGGGAGGTAGAAGGAAGAAAGCCAAAGGGGAGGAAAAAGTGACAGTGAGTGTATCCCACGCATTGCGCAAAGCACTGGGGCTACAAAGTGTGTAAGACGCTGCTTCAGTCCCCGATAGACATCAGCTAGCATGCGAAAGAAAGGACCCACGGACACGCAGTACAGAGGAGGAAGAGAGACGGCAGAGGAGGTAACGCAGAAGGAGAGGAAGAGGGGAGAGCGAGGTGTGGTGAGAGGTGACTACCTGCTGGGGCGCTTGACACTTCCTATCTTTTTTTTAAAAAAAGGTTTATGAGAGAGAGAGAGAGAGAGAGGGAGAGAGAGAGAGATCTTTCGTTCTCTAGTTCATTCCCCAAAAGCCCACAACAGCCAGGGCTGGACCAGGCACCAGGCTGAAGCCAGGAGCTGGTAACTCAACTTTGGTCTCCCTGACGATGGCAGGGACCCACCTACTTGAGCCATCACCTGTTATCGCCAAGGCTGCACATTACAGGAAGCTGGAATTGGACGCAGAACCAGGATTCGAACCCAAGTGCTCCGCTATGAGATGTGGCCCTCCCAAGAGGCATCTTAGCTGTTGTGTCAAGTGCTCACTCTCTCGAGATTGTGATGAGAATGAAATAAGAGATATAAAATTCTTAACCGAACATCTAGAAAATGTGCCCTGTAAGAGACAGATTCTACTACCAGATAGCTGCTTTGGGAGATATTTGTATCGGAGTTTGGTCTGGAACAACTTCTATTTATTTCCTTGAAGATGAAGTGAGAAGTTTATATTTATAAATACGAGTTTATGTTTCTAAAGAGAACCAGGAGACTCAGAGTGAGTCACAGCCTGTGTATCCATGGCTGCTTTCCCAAGGAAGCCGAGAACAAGAGTCCAAGGACCTGTGTGCTTCTGAGGTTCCAACAGGCTCAGCCCTCGGGGGCCCCCTGGGTGCTGTGTGGGTGGCTGGGAGCTGGGCGGGTCACGGGCTGGACTCAGCAGGCTCTTCTTGTGTTCCCTTGGACAGTCCACCTTAAAACACTCTGCACCTGTCTGAGCACCGGCTCGTGGAATACACGCATACGCCCAGAGGAAGAGCTTTCGACCAGCTGCTCAGACTCCTGGGAGAGTGGCCCTGGGACGCGGGTGGACTCTGAGCTGTCACAAGTGCAGGCAGCGCCGTTGTCCACCCCGCATCCTCCTGCACAGTCGCACCCGCACGTCCAGGCCTCCCGCTCCTCTGCCCGCCCCGAGCCTGCTCCTCCACTGCGTGTCTACCCGGCACTCTGAGAGCCTGGTTAGAGCACAAGGACTCATCCCCTCCCGGGAATCGAAGGCTTTGTCAGGGATCAAGATCTCAAGCCACAGGGAAGCGGCTGTGGCACTGGGACTTCAGGGCTCAGCCTGTGGGCAGAGGAGGGACTGGGCGGCCCGTGCCACCATGAGGGTGAGCGCCTCGTCCTACCCACAGCTTGTCCCTGGGGCACGGTGCTGAGCGTGGACCCGGGGTCGTGAAATGACAAGCTTGGCCTTGGGACTAAGCGGACTTGTTAGAAAGCAATCTCCCTGAAGAGGGCACTCGGCGTGATTGCAAGCACCCGGGAAAGCCTGCCCCATCACGCCAGCTGCCGCCCAGAGTGTTCCGGAAGACTCAGATTTTAGCTTCTACGAAGTCATCCTAGAGCTGTGGTCATGACCTCAAAAATCCTTCCTCCTCCCCCTTTTCCTCTTCCTCCTTCTTTTCTCCCTCTCCCTCTCCCCCTCCTCCCCTTTCCCTCTCCCCCTCCCCCCCTTTCCCCCTCTCTCTCCCTCTCCCCCTCTCCTCCTCTCTCCCTCTCCCTCTCCCCCTCCCCCTCCCTCTCCTTCTCTCCTTTCTGCTACAGTTCACTTGGGCTTTGGAGTCTGAGAGATGTGGATTAAATCCTTATTCTCGCCTGCATTCAGCCATTCGTCTCCACTGTGTGTAGGGCAGCTGCTGCGTCTCAGGCTCTGGGTTTACACAGAGGCAGATGAAGACCCTGGCGTGGAGGGAGCTTGTGTCCTAGGCAGGAGAACACATCGTGTAGGGGTTAATTACCACTGCGCCTTGTGCATGGGTAGGAACCTGTGCAATGGAGGTGGCCTGGGGGGGGGGGGGGGAGTCTGAGTCCGTGACCATTACACTGAAATGTGGAGAGAGGATGGTGAGGGGCCGGGGGGTAGGGAAGACCATCCTGAGAAACAAAACAGCACGTGCCAAGGCCCTGAGCAAGACACAGCTCGGCCCTGGGCGTGAGCCTTCCGCTTTCTATCTCCTTCCCAAAATGGTTCAAGGCGAGCGGAAGGCGGCAAGCGGAGGGCGGGAAGCGCCTTGCTCAGCGCCGGCACACAGCAGGTCCTCTCTTCCCAGGACTGAGCGCCCTCTTCTTACCAGAGCCCTAGCAAATGTTGCTCCACCCCCCACAAAGTGAATGTTCTGGAATTTAGAACTCCACACAGTGGGAGGGCCTGGCAGCTCCAGGCCTGGGCTGTAAAGTGATGACAAAGGGCTGAGCTCCTGTGAGTGACAGTGAGGGGGTGGGAGAGGTGGCTCCAGGGGGCAGCAGCTCCCCGGCTGAGACTCTCTGCTCTCTGTCCTCTGCCTCTCTCAGCGAACACTTGGTTCCTCCCTTCACGCTGGGTGAAAAAGTCAAACTGCCGTAGGACTCCTCAGCTATAGGTCTCAGCTGAGCCTTAATTATTCATAGGGCCTGGATTAATTATTCAAGTGGATAAATTAGTGTGTGTGTCGTTGGGTTTACCAGTAAAACAAGAGCCCATGGGAACAGCGTTTGGCACAGGAGACGGCACCTACTGTCTCCTTAAGGACCCAGTGCCTGCCGGGGCGGAGGGCTTCGTGCCGTCCTGCCTTGCCTCGGACTCCCAGGCCCCCACCTCTGGGGGCCTCCGCTCACACCCGCAGGAGAAGCGTAGCGTGGCCCCCGGGGCCAGATGTGTTGATCTCGAATTGACCGGAGCTCTGCCAAGATTTTTGCTGTGCCGGCATCCTGATCGTTTGTTGTGAAGTGTGCTGCTGGCACTCACGGGGCAGGCACTCGGCACAAATTCTTGGTATGTACGATTTCATGGAGTGCATGAGATTGAAAATTGAAAGCTGGCACCGTGGAGGAAGGGGGAAACTGGTGTCAAGGCCAGGGTAGACCCTTCAGAAGTGTCCCCTAGGATGGCCAGGCAGCCTCTCCTCTGCCCTGTCCAATTTCCCCCCTCCCGCAAGGAGGGGCACCCTGGTTCTCTCCCGGGACCCCACTTTCCCTCCGCTCCTTGAAGGGGAGGCTGCTCATTTCCTGCAGCCATGCTCTGCAAGCTTAGCTCCTTATCTCTGCAGACGGTCCGCCGCCGGCTCCCTGTGCGAACGCCAGCGTCACTCCAGCTCACACACCCCCCCCCCACGCCGTCCTGGGGGTCCTCGTTGCCCTTCCAGGCGCAGCAACAGCGGGGAACCGTAGCTCCCTGCTCCCTGGCCTTCCGGTCACAGCCTCCCTGGTCATCCCCACACACCCACCCCCAGGCCCACGCCCTGGATGCAGAGATCTGAAATCGTGCATGTCTTAATCAGCAAAGCCACACACTGCCCTGCGGCCAGAACCTCGTTCCCTGTAGCTCGCTCTCTTACTGCTTCTAACTGTATCCAGTTCCAATGTGTGTGCGTGTATGGGATAAATATATATATCTGGTACATGTATGTATATTATATACATAGTATACATATCACTAATATATTATTATGAGTTATATATAAAACATATATTATATAGAATTGTGGTAAGATGTACATAAAATTACCCTTTAAGCCACTGTTTTTTTTTTTTTAACAGATAGAGTTAGACATAGAGAGAGAGAGAGAGAAAGGTCTTCCTTCCATTGGTTCACCCCCCAAATGGCCACTATGGCTAGAACTACATCGATCCGAAGCCAGGAGCCAGGTGCTTCCTCCTGGTCTCCCATGCGGGTGCAGGGCCCAAGCACTTGGGCCATCCTCCACTGCACTCCTGGGTCACAGCAGAGAGCTGGACTGCAAGAGGAGCAACTGGGACTAGAACCCGGCACCCATATGGGATGCTGGCGACACAGGTGGAGGATTAACCAAGTGAGCCATGGCACTGGCCCCCCTTTAAACCACTTTTAATGTGCAGGTTGTGGCTCTCAGTCATTCGCAGTATTGTGTGTCCATCACTACTGTTCAGCTCCAGAACTTTGTCTTCCTACACCGGAGCTCTACCCTTAAACACTCAGCTCCTGGCTCCTCCTCCCCCTCCTGCTTCTGCCTCTATGACCTTGACTGCTCACATAAATGGATTCATAGAGCACTAGAAACACAAACATACACACGGATATATGCACACATGTGTAGACACACACTGAGATGCGCATGCAGACACACATACTCAGACACATACAGGTACAGACATACATGTGGATATATGCACACACAGACACACACAAGTACACATACACATGGATGTATGCACACACAGATACTCACACATATGCACACACACAGACATAGCAATATGCACAAATAGACAAGACACACAGGTATACCTACACATGGATATATGCACACACAGACACACACAGGTACATGGACATACACGTGGATATGTGCACAGACACACACAGGTACACATACACCTGGATGTATGCACACACAGACACACTGATATGCACACATAGACACACACAGGTATACATACGCAGGATATATGCACACACAGACACACATACTCAGACACACACACAGGTACACATATACATGGATGTATACACACACAAACATACACAGACATACAGATATGTACACATAGACACACAGGTATACATACACATGGATATATGCACACATGGGCACACACAGGTACATGGACATACACATGGATATATGCACAGACACACACAGGTATACACACATAGATATATGCACACACGCGTAGACACACACTGATATGCACTCGCAGACACATATACTCAGACACATATAGGTACACAGACATACATGTGGATGTATGTACACAAAACACAGGTACACATACACATGGATGTATTCACACACAGATACACGTGGATACATGCACAGACATATACAGGTACACATACACATGGATATGTGCACACACAGACACACTGATATGCACACGCAGACACATACAGGTATACATATGCATGATATATACACACTCAGACACTCATAGGTACATGGACAGACACACACATGTACACATACACATGATTATATGCATACACAGACACACACTCAGACACAGACACACACACAGGTACACATATACATGGATGTATACACACACAAACACATACAGATACTCCAATATGCACACATAGACACACAGGTATACATACACATGAATATATGCGCACACAGACACACACAGGTACACAGACACACAGATATAAGCACACAGCGACACACAGGTGCACAGACACACACGTGCAGACACACGACACACACCAGCAGAGACACGCTCTGTAGATGTGTTGTGGGAGTCCTTCCTCTGTCGTTTTGTTCTGGAAGAAAGCATGGCCGGCACGGTCGCCGTCCTGAGGCTGGAGGGGACAGGTGGCCCCCGGGGTGGGCTGGAGCGGCCCCCTCCTGGGCTCTCTGAGTGCAGTGAGGGCACAGGTGGTCCCCGGGGTGGGCTGGAGCGGCCCCCTCCTGGGCTCTCTGAGTGCAGTGAGGGGACAGGCGGTCCCCGGGGTGGGCTGGAGCGGCCCCCTCCTGGGCTCTCTGAGTGAAGTGAGGGGACAGGCGGCCCTCGGGGTGGGCTGGAGCGGCCCCCTCCTGGGCTCTCTGAGTGCAGTGAGGGGACAGGCGGTTCCCGGGGTGGGCTGGAGCGGCCCCCCTCCTGGTCTCTCTGAGTGCAGTGAGGGCACAGGCGGCCCCCGGGGTGGGCTGGAGCGGCCCCCCTCCTGGGCTCTCTGAGTGCAGTGAGGGCACAGGCGGTCCCCGGGGTGGGCTGGAGCGGCCCCCTCCTGGGCTCTCTGAGTGCAGTGAGGGGACAGGTGGCCCCCGGGGTGGGCTGGAGCGGCCCCCTTCTGGTCTCTCTGAGTGCAGGGGACAGGTGGCCCCCGGGGTGGGCTGGAGCGGCCCCCTCCTGGGCTCTCTGAGTGCAGTGAGGGGACAGGTGGTCCCCGGGGTGGGCTGGAGCGGCCCCCTCCTGGGCTCTCTGAGTGCAGTGAGGGCACAGGTGGCCCCCAGGGTGGGCTGGAGTGCCCCCCCCCCCCCGAGCTCTCTGAGTGGAGGGGACAGGCAGTCCCCGGGGTGGGCTGGAGTGCCCACACCCCAGCTCTCTGGGTGCAGGGAGGGGCGGGCAGACCTCAAGAACCGAGAACGTCTTCACGCTGGGGGTGGCCAGGGCGGTGACTGAAGCCACCACAGACCTCGGAGGACAGGACAGCAGCACAGGCTCCCTCGCCGCTGGGCATGCTGGGAGGAGGTGGGAGAGCGGGGCTGGCACCGGCGCAGGCCCCGCAGGCACGGCCGGGGAGCCTGGATGAGCGGTGGGTTCCCTGCCCGGTGTCTTTCCGGGTCCGTCCACCCTGCGGTGGTGGAGACCACGACACAGCAGCCCGGAGAGAAGAGCCTGCGCCCCGGCCCGTGGTGCGCTTGCCCTTTTAGTCCCAACACAGCCCACGCGGGGGGCAGCAGCCCTGCCCCCTCACCTTGTTTTTGTTTGTCTCTTATTTTTACTTAAAAAACTTTGAGCAGATGCATAATGGCTGCAGTGACTCATGGGGTGCAGTGTGATATTTCAACTGGTGTATTCAAGGTGTGGTGATCAGATCGGGGAACCAGCATGCATCTCACCTCTGAGAGTCAGCAGTTCTTCGCATGGTGGGGGGGTCAAAATCCTCTCTATCAGCTGTTTCTAAATATACATTGAATCGTGGCCGACCAGCGTTGCCTTTCTGTGCTGTAGACGCTAGGAGTTATTCTCCCTGTCCAGCTGCTCCCCACGGCTGCCAGTGGGCCTCCCGCGAGCCGCTTCCCCACACCCTTCCCAGTGTCCGGGAACCACGCTTCTGAGCCTCTCTGGGATGGAACCCGGGGCCCAGCCCCAGCGCCTTCTCAGGCCCCCGTCCCCTCCCCCAGCTGCACATCCCCTGCCTCACTCTGACGATGCAAGTCAATTCCTTGCTGCGGATGGGCCCACTGTAAGGATTGGGCCAGGCCCACAAGACCGAAACCCATTTCTCACCCCTGGTGTTCCCATCCCAACACCAGACCCATTTCGAGATGCCTCCCAGGAACCCCAGGCCCTGCTCAAGCGAGTGATAACCAGACAGGCCGAGCCCACGTGGCCAGCACGGCATCCTCGGAAGAACATTCTGACCAATCACAGGCAGGGCAGGCGCGCTGGGGCCAACCAGCATCCTGCCCGCGGCTCCAGGCCAGCTTTGGTCTCTAAGGCTGACCGCCCTTAGCCACGCCCCCAAACCACGCCCTGCCCCGGTGTCCGGAAATTGAGTGACAGCTGCCCGACCCCGGCTCTGTGCCCGAAGAATAAATACTTTATGCCATCCCCTGGCTGGCTGTGCGCTGGGTGAGCAGACCTGGGTCTTTGGGGTTCTGCAAACGTCTAGCCTGCGCGTTTGCCTTCCTGGGGCTGACTCATTCCACTGGGCAGAGCGCCTTCTGGTGGGGCCTCTGCTGCCACCAGTGGCTTGTTTTTCACTTCCAGAGGGGAAGAGGAACGCGGCGGCGCAGTTGCCTGCTCAGGGTCCTGCAGGGCAGCCTCCGAGCCCAAGTCCACCTCTGGCTCCAGGGCCCCGTCCCTAACCTCCTCACCCCATCACCGCCCTCTCCTCCATCTGCGTGGGGCTGGTCGGCTTCTGCTGAGCCAGCGCCCTGCTCCAAGGCTCCCAGCCCGGCGCCAGAGGGGGCTCACCGTCGGCCTTGCACTCGGAGGCCCGCTGGGTGGAGGGCAGCCTACATGCCTTGTTTGGGGGACACCCTCTGCAGGGTTTGAGTGAGGCTGACAAGCCTGGCTCCAGGCATCCTCTGCGAAGCTGCGATGATGGTCTGGGTGGGGCTCCGTCCGGCCCAGGCTGCTGGGACCACAGAGAGAAGAAGGGGCTGCCCGTGGCTTCCTCTTCTCAGTCATGGGGGCCAACGACATCGCATCGCTTTCAAAGCAGAACCTTTTCTATGAATAAACTGTTTTTTCCATGCTGGTTTCTGATTAGTGTTATTATTGTGTGTGTGTGTGTGTGTTTTAAGCTATGGCTTTGAGAAACCACTGTCTGTGAAATTGCCCAATTTCTGCAATGTTACCCACTCGTAAGGGGATGAGGAGGCTTTGGCTGGAGGCGCATTGTCATAAAAGCAAGGTGCAGGGGCCGGCGCTGTAGCACAGCAGGTTAACACCCTGGCCTGAAGCGCTGGCATTCCATATGGGCGCCAGTTCTAGTCCCGGCTGCTCCTTTTCCAATCCAGCTCCATTTGGGAAAGCAGAAGAAGATGGCCCAAGTGCTTGGGCCCCTGCATCCACGTGGGAGACCGGGGAGAAGCTCCTGGCTCCTGGCCTCAGATTGGCACAGCTCCAGCCAATGCGGCCATCTGGGGAGTGAACCAACGGATGGAAGACCTCTCTCTCTCTCTCTCTCTCTCTCTCTCTCTCTCTCTTTCTCTCCCTACCTCTCTCTGTAACTCTTTCAAACAAATAAAATAAACCTTAAAAAAAAAAAAAAGCAAGGTGCCGTTAATAAAGCTTAGAATGCACTCCTTGTCAATCATTTATCCACATCTGTGTCTACATCTACATCTGTTTCCATTTCCATATCTCCATCCATGCCTGTAACTGATGTAGGCAGGGAGGCAGTGAGGAGGGACTGGGACGGCACCACCCAAACCACACTCCCTTCTGCGCTGATCCAATGTGGCTGCAGGCTCAGCGTGCCCACTCCCTGCCATGCCCTGAGCCTCATGTCCCATCCTGCTCTGAACCCACTTCCCATCATGCCCTGAGCCTCACTTCCCATCATGCTCTGAGCCTCACTTGTCATCATGCTCTGAGCCTCATGTCCCATCATGCCCTGAGCCTCACGTCCCATCATGCTCTGAGCCTCACTTCTCATCATGCACCAGAAGCTGGGAAACTCCCAAAAGCACCATGGGCGCTGCAGCCCTGCCACACACTCCACCTGCCCTGAGTATTCAGTGGGCGCTACGCCAGGCACCGCTCTTGTCCTACGAGAGGGCGGCACTGGGTCTTACACTGCAGCACTCGTGGTCCCCTGTGGTCGCCTGCACCCGTGTCTGCACACACACTCTCCCTTTGTCTTCAGAGCAACTTTACGTTCCCGCTCCCCTCCACCTGCATCTCCTCCTTGAACTCATTCATGCGCAGAGGCAAGGACCTAGGAGCAAGTCCAGCAGGGGTCTCTCCCCTCCCCCCTCTCCCCCTTCAACACACACACACACACACACACACACACACACACACACTCACAGATTACAAGCTAAAACCAGAACCTTTCAATTCAATTATCAATCTAGAACATGTTTAATGCTGTCAAATGAGAACACACTGTTCAATTTGAACAAGATTTTAAATTTTTTAAAGATTTATTTTATTTTTTAAAGATTTATTTATTCGTTTAAATGTCAGAGTTACAGAGAGAGAAGAGAGACAGAGAGAGAGGTTTTCCACCCCTTGGCTCACTCCCCAAATGGCTGCAACAGCCAGAGCTGGGCCAGGCTGAAAGGAGCCAGGAGCTCCCTCTGCGTCTCCCACGTGGGAGCAGGGCCGTCCTCTGCTGGTTTCCCAGGCCACCAGCAGGTGGCTGGATCAGAAGTGGAGCAGCCAGGACTCCAACTGGCACCCATATGGGATGCTGGCCCTGCAGATGGGGGCTTTACCCGCTGGGCCACAGCACCTGCCCTGTGAAGGTTTATTATAAAAGCTTTTATTTATTTATTTAAAAGCAGAGCAGCTGAGACAGGCAGACAGAGGGACAGAGACGAGAGAGAGATCTTCCTGCTGCTGGTTCACTCCCCCAAATGGCCACAACAGCCAGCTGTGCAGTCATCTCCAAGGAGTTTTTTTCATTTTTTCAATATGACCTGTGCTCTTCTACCACAAAACCAGCCTGGCAGAGCCCTGCCACGTCACGTGGCCTCACCTCCCCTGAGCGTGGGCTCTGCCCCCTCTTTCTTCCCGGTTCTTCTCTCCCACTGCCCACCTGGCCTGTTTGTGGCTGGGGGACTTTACTTCATTGCGCGTCTGCATCTTCATGTCCGGCGTTCACAGGCACGATGAGAGAATCCCATCCATCGCATCCGACGTCGGCGAGCACCCTCTGTCTGTAGTCCTCGCTGTCCCCCTGTCGGAGGGAGGCGTCCTTCCACGTGGGCGTTCGCTGTAGGAAGACACAGATGGCCACGGTGCGTACTGGCCCGCAGCACAGAACCTCTGCAGCCTCTCCATGACCACAGGCTCTGCCCCTTTACCTTTGCAGAGAAGTCTCAACATTCATTCCCAGAATTCCTGCACTCCCTTTACCCAAATCCCCCTAATTAGTGAACATCTCTGTAACCAAGTGCAGGGACCAAAACTGGGAAATTAGCGCTGATACAACACAATACTAAGCTACAGGCTTGTTAAAAAATAGTCATTTATTATTTGAAAGGCACAGTGACAGAGAGAGAGACAGGTCTCCCATCCACTGACTGACTCCCCAAAAGTGGTGTCACCATGTCTTATCTCCGGCGCTGGCTTTGATCACTTGTTCACGGTGCTGCCTGGGTTTCTCCACGCGATAGCTCCTGTCTTTCCTTTCTATTTAGTAATATTCCGGGGCGATACCTGGAGACCTGCCGATGGTGCTTTGGCTCACCAACAACTCTTGTGGTTTTGGAACGCTGATTGTCTGTTGTCCTCATTCCTCCCACATCCACCAGTTGGAATCCCTCTGCAGCAAAGAGCCGTACTTCTTCCTCTATCATCTAGCCATTCCGTTTTGTGTTTTTCAGCCCAGACTCGGGAACCCTGGCTGCGCTCCGTGAGCTACAGCCCAGTGCGACTGTGACTTGGCGTGTTGCTCGGGTTGTGCTGGCTTTGACCACTGGCTGCTCCCTCACTCCGAGGAGGCTTGGCATCCTGTTCCGAGATGCTGATGTCCTCGGCGGGCGCAGGGTCTTCCGTCGGAGAGGCTCAACGTGCCACAGTACGGGTGTTCAAAGCTGTTGGGGAAGAAGGTAGAGGACGAGCGTCTGGGAAGCCAGCGACTTGCCTCCTGCAGGACCCAGGCGCTGGCCAGATACATTCCGGGTGGCTGATCTGGGACCACTTCCCTCCCACGTGTCCTTGCCCCTGGCTCTCCCCTCTGACCCCCACCCCTCCTCCATGCCTCCACCCCAGTAACGTGGCCACATTTCATGTATAAAGCATGTACTGTGGAGAGGCTACAGCATTTTCTATTGGGAGTCTATTATCTGCTCTGTTTCTTTCGGAGCCACAGGCCACCAGCAGAGGTGGCTCTCATCTCGCTCTCATCGCTCTCCATCGACCAGATCCATTTATGAAAACACAGAGACTCTGCTCTCTCTGCTCTTTGTGCCACGGTGCCTCCATTTTGTTTCTCATGCCATGTTTGTGCTTGGGTGAAATTTACCTCTGCACTGTTGCCATGGTAACGAGGAGGCTGTCTTTGTGGACTGGATCCGTGATATATAAATAAATAAGTGGGAACCGATGCAATGTATAGCAACTCTAGCCATCCCCTTTCTTCCCTGCAATTCGTCACACGAAAAGCCATTGGAGTATTTTATTGTTCTTGGTAGATTCAATCACATTAAGCTTCCAGGCAGAACACACCCCAGAATCGAGCACATCGCTGAACTAGCTGAACGATCGCATCTGTCTGAGTTCTCTCTCGTGTCAGCCTCCAAGATGCCTTCCTGGCATTCACACCTGGTGGGCTCCTTTCCCGGTTTTCCTGGTATTGGTCTTTGTGACCAAAGCAATACAGCAGCAGTGATGGGATGTCAATTCTGTCATCCAGCAACTGAAAGACTGTGGCATGTGTCTGTCTCAGACAGCACTGTGGCAGAAGCCAGCTGCCTCGCCCTGAGGACAGTGAGCTCAGAGACAGGCGCTACGTCCTTGCCTGCTAACTGCTGACGCCGGGAAGGCTGCTCCGATGGCGGGAGTGAGGGCAGCAGGCCCCAGCCGAGCCTTCAGATGCAACCATAGTCCTGGCTCACAGCTTGACTGACCTGAGAGACCTTGGGCCAGAACTACGCAATAGACCGCTCCCCGATTCCTGATCCCCAGAGATGAGATAATATATTGTTGTGTGTTGGGGGGTGGGAGTTTAAAGATTTTATTTATTTATTTGAGAGGTAGAGTTGCAGACAATGAGAAGGAGAGACAGAGAGAAAGGTCTTTCATCTGCTGGTTCTCTCCCCAATGCACTGGCCGGAGCTGCACCCATCCGAAGCCAGGAGCCAGGAGCTTCTTCCAGGTCTCTCATGAGGGTGCAGGGGCCCAAGGACTTGGGCCATCTTCTACTGCTTTCCCAGGCCATAGCAGAGAGATCTGAAGAGTAGCCGGGACTAGAACCAGCGCCTATATGGGATGCCGGCACAGCAAGAGGAGGATTAACCTACTGGGCCGCAGTGCCGGCCCCCATGTTTTGTGTTTTTAAGCTGCTAAGGGGTAACTTGTTATGCAGCAACAGACAACCCCCACACCATTATTACGAAAGTATAAAGATGTCATAAATATTCTTATCACAAAAGGTAAATTTAAAGCAATCATACCTTCCTTTTGTTCGAGAGATACTTTGCATCTCACAAAGCCTGGAGTTTCTCCCCAGGAGAGTCTCCCTTCCCTCACCAGCGTAAGGGTTCCTGCACGTGGAGCTTGTTCCCACTGCACTGCTGGTGTCACTCCCCAGGTGGCACGTGGCACACGCTCAGTGACTACTGTCCAAGCTATGGACGTGACCGCCCGCCGTCGGGCCCAGGGACTGCAGAGGCTCAGGCGAGGAGGCAGACCCTCCACTGGGCTCGCACCAGGCTCTGGAAGGAGCTTCCCCGAACAGACTGTCCGCATCGTCTAGTCGCCCGTTTGTCTTGATTTCATCAGTTAATAAAAAGAAATGAATTTGAAGGCATAGACAATATGGGTGAATCCTGAAATAACTGTGCTGAGTGAAAGAAGCCAGACAAGAAAAGATGACTCGCTGTCCCCTGAGTCCACCCAGACGCACCTGTAGGAAGGTAGAGCTAATCTGGGGTGGGAGAGAGCGGATTGGTGGTGCTGGGCAGGGCCTGAGGAGCAGGAGCCCAGCAGAGGCATAAGGAGACTTCCGGTGGTGTTGGGGGGGGATGGCTGTGTTTACTGGGAGCAGAAGGGAAGCAGCAGAAAGGCTCGGGAAGACTCGCCCAGCTCCAGGCTCTCCTGTGTCCGGGAGCATCCTTCCACGGCCTCCGGTGTGTCTCAGTCCATTGTCCGTTGCTATAACGGAACACTCGAGAGTGGGTCATTTACGGAGAAAAGGTGTCGCTTCGCTCACAGCTCTGGAGGCCGTGTCGCTTGGCTTGCAGCGACAGCCTTGTGCAGCGCCACACCGGGCGGAAATGTCGATGGGAAGTAGACGCACATGGGAAAACCACGAGGGGTAACCTTGCTCTGTAGCAACCCACTCTGCACGCCGCCAATCCAGTCCCCAGAGAGCACTGAACCATCCGTAGCAGCCCCGCCCCACGTGTCAAACTCCTCCCATTAGACCCTACCCCCAGCCCACCCAGTCCCTGCTGCATGTGAGTGTTGGTGAGGACAAACCACGTTCAAGACGTAGCACTACTGCCTACAAAAGGCCCTCAACAGTGTCCACAAGACTGCACGCCTTAGAAAACAGAACTCGATCTTGAACGGGCCTGGCCTTCAATCTCCTGGACTCTGACTGACGGGAGATGTATGTGGCTCGTGTCCTGTTCGCAATGAAGAGTGTGAGCGCCTCAGATGGACCGGGGCTGGCCAGCTCCTTAAGCACAAAGACTCTACCTTTTTTTTTATTTGACACATAGACAGTGAGAGATAGAGACAGAGAGAAAGGTCTTCCCTCCGTTGGTTCACCCCCCAAATGGCTGCTAAGGCCAGTGCTGTGCCGATGCAAAGCCAGGAGCCAGGTGCTTCCTCCTAGTCTCCCATGCGGGTGCAGGGCCCAAGCACCTGGGCCATCCTCCACTGCCCTCCCGGGCCACAGCAGAGGGCTGGACTGGAAGAGGGGCAACAGGGACTAGAACCCGGCGCCCATAAGGGAGCCGGCACTGCAGGCGGAACATTAACCAAGTGAGCCATGGTGCCGGCCAAAGACTCTACTTTTACCAGATAGGTCTCAGGTGCCCAGGCCTCCTCTGTTGCTGTGTGTGCGGTGGGCACTGCTTGCTGGGTCTTTGAGACCGCAGAGCTCTGCCACCCTGTCGGGGGGCCCTGTGCCCCTTCTGCACTAACTAGAAGAAAGGAAAAGCAAGGACCGCCACTTGGGGCCCCCACTGTGGCACAGCAGGTTTGCAGCGCCGGTTCAAGTCCCAGCTGCTCCTCTTCCGATCCAGCTCTCTGCTATGGCCTAGGAAAGCAGTGGAAGTGGCCCAAGTGCTTGGGCCCCTGCACCCGTGTGGGAGACCTGGAGGAAGCTCCTGGCTTCAGAGCAGCTCAGCTCCGGCCATCGTGGCCATTTGGGGAGTGAACCAGCAGACGAAAGACCTCTCTCTCTCTTTCTCTACCTCTCTTTGTAACTCTGTCTTTCAAAATAAATAAAATAAATCTTAAAAAAAAAAAAAACCCTGCCACTTAAACCAAAAACTTTCACAGTTTAAGGGGTGGCAGTTTCCCTTTCTCTCCACGCAGCTGGCCCTCCGTGTCTGCAGGTGCTCCATCCACACAGGTAAGACAGAGCAGGTAGAAGATGTGGAAAAGCCGGTGTCTGCACTGAGCCCACGCAGACTGCCTTCGCTGCTACAATACCCTGGGCAGTACGCTGTAGCAGCTGGTGACGCCATGCTTACTTAGATCAAATAGGGTAAGTTATCCAGAGATTATTTCTAGGACAGGGGAGCATTGGCTATATGCAAATCATACGCAAATTTCATAGATGGGACTCCTGGGGCTTGCACCAGGACAAAACCAGGGGCCAAGAGCTTCATCTGGTCTCCCACATGGGTGCAGGGGCCCAAGCACTTGGGTCATCGTCCGCTGCTTTCCCAGGCTATAATAGAGAGCTGGATTGGAAGAGGAGCAGCTGGGACTAGAACTGGCGCCCATATGGGATGCCCACGCGGCAGGCGATGGCTTTACCCACTACGCCACAGTGCCGGCCCCGAAAAACTCATCTTTTAATTCCATTTGTTTGTAGCACTAACGTGTGGGAATCCATGCAAACAGGTTTCAAACCTTGCAGGGCAGGCGAAGCAGGAAGTGAGTTCCAGAGACTCCAGTTCCTAGCAGTCCCACCATCATCAGTTCAGTGCCTAGTTTTCATTTTGGAGATAAAAGAAAAATCAAATCAAATCCCAGTGTGGGGCTGCGCCTGTTTGTCCTTGTGTAACGTATGTTGGAAAGTTTTCTGTAGCTCTCTTGTTGGATCTTTATGATGCTGGCCCATTATTTTCAATTTGCTGTGATTTTTCAAATGTTTGTCAAAGTAATCCAGCCACTATTTGAAATGGTACTAATCAGTTTATATTTCTCCTTTGTACCTTCCCACTCTGCAAACTGCTCAGACAGCGGATCTTACCCCTTTCCACTTTATCTTGAGAAGTCCCTTCATGTGCTTAAATATTGTTTTTCTCCTATCTGTTGATTCCTCGATATTAAACATTTTCTACTGACTTTGTGCTATGTCATGTGCTCTCCGACGGGTGCCGAAGCCTCACAAAGTAGCTATACCATCGTATTTAATTTTTTAATGAAAAATGTTTACTTTTTAATTTATTTTTACTTATTTGAGAGGCAGGGGGAGAGGGACAGAGAGAGAGAACCCACTGGTTCACTCCCTAAATGTCTGCAACAGCTGGGGCTGGGCCAGGCCAAAGCCAGGAGCCTCAAACTCCACCTAGGTTTCCTCCCTGGGTGGCAGGGACCCGCGTGCTGGAGCCGTCAGCTGCTGTGGAGCTGGGACTCAAGCTCCGGTTCTGGGGTCGGAGGCAGGAGGCAGGAGGCAGGCACCTGGAGGGGCCACTCGCACGGTTCTCTGTGAGAATTCCCAAGACGTTCAAACAGCTCCGTCATTTCCAACTGATGCGTGTCTCTAACTTGTATACACGCGCTCCTGTCGGGAGCTCACCTAGTGACTGAATCTGCAGACACTCGGGCTCCTGGAGTTGCTCCCTCCCCTTTCCACCCCTCGCCTTCTAATCGTTCTGTTTGAAGCAGGTGCACCTGGCAGCCACCAGCCCCACAGGCACAGCCTGAGGCCAGGCTTCCTGCTCGGGCCGAGTGGGCCATTCTGTGGGCATCTTGTACATTGCTGGGGGTCAGCTACCCTTTGGGTGTCCCGAGCAGAACGGGGCATATGCCCAGAAGGTCCCTGTGCTCTGTTTGGTGTCCTGTTGTTGCTGTCCTGAAATCTTCACAGTCGTCTTTGATGGTACAGGGGAGCACGCCTCTGAGCAAATGCATGTCCCTGGTCCTGGTCACCTCATTTGCAATGACAGCAATGGCGTTCCAGGAGACATGGACAACCAGGGAGCCTGCCCTCCCTTTCTCACTGAGCTGTGGCCCTGGCTCAGCCAGCCACGTGCAGGGAACAGAAGAGACAGCAGGACAGGGAATTGGGGCAACGCTCAGCTACTTCTCTTCTCAGTATGTTCTTCTCCATCATTGCAAGGCCGACGGGCTGGGTGGGACGAGTGCAATCAAGAAGTACAAGCGGTCGTGTGCCACGTTTCCATTATTATAAGGATAACACACACACCTGCACCAGCTGCAGAACGGGCAGTGGGTCACCTCCTCGAGTCCTCACACAGGTACTTGCTTCTGCATCCGTGGTTAGAGCTGGCACTGCACAGCATAAGGAGGAACATAACAATGCCGAACACGTAAATAAGATGTTCTTACTGAGAACGACCCTAAAGAACACACAGGTTCCTCGGCGGGTTTTGGGACAGAGAACCCAGAGGAGAGAAGTGAGCCTTATGCTTCAACGCTTTCATGGCTTTTTTTTTAGCTGCTTTCTTGGAACAAGGAGCCCCACATTTTAAATTTATACCAGGCTCCCGAAATGATGCAGCTTGCCCAAATCTTCCCATCAGTTCAAACAGCAAGAATTGTTTAGGTTGAGTGTCGGGGCAACCATTGGAAGGAAAAATCTCTCATGCGACCTCTGTCTTTGAGGAATTCGTGATATGACTGGAGGCACTGGATTTATACGCAGACACACGCAAATGCAAAGCTCAGGAAAGATCTAAGGTAATGGTCTGAGAATTCCCCAGATGAACAGAACAAGGAGGAGAGGGAAGTAAAATCACGCTTGCTTAAAAACAAGTGTGGAGGAAAAACTATGCCGAGAAAGGCCTTGTGGGAGGTGCCATGGTTGGGAGGCACCTGGAACTCCCCAAGTTCATCTGACAATGGCATTTGGAAGGTGCCTGGGACCGGGTGGGGGGCCACCTGCTGGTACTAGGATCTGGAAGAAGAGGAAGCGAAGCGAGACTGAGCCGATGCACCCTTCCTGTCTCACCGTGTGCTGTCTGCACCTCATTTCCATGCAGGAAGAAGCCCCGCCCCCTAGATGCTGAGCAGTAGCCCCGCCTTTGAGCTGCTCAGCCCACAGAACCAGAACCCAGAGCCAAATCAGCTTCTATTCTTTCCAAGTTTCTTGGTCTTAGGAGTTTTACTAAAGCACTAGAAAATGAACTAAGACGGGAAGGGAGGTAGGCGTGTGCCCTAACGCTACCGTGCCCATATGTTCTGGACAACAGGGACACCGAGGGTGACATATCCCCAGCAAAGCGTTGGAGCCTTTAAATGTGTGGTCATTCATTGCACCTGAGACTTCACCTTCCAGAGCTTCCTCTTCTCTCCTGCACAACTGTAGATTTGGACCAGTACCTTTCCTTTGAAACACTTGCTTGAAACCCCTACGCTCCACAGGGCTGCGCCACGTTTCTCAGAAGCCCTGGGTCTGTCTGGCGTCTTAGTCACTGCTGTGATTGGCTTCGCCCTGGACTGAGCAGACATCCTCTTGTCTGGGTAGGAGAGGGGCAGCTGTTTGGCAAGAAAAGATCTTCCAAGCATGCAGAATTTTCACAGAAATATTCCTTGCTTCCCACTGGTCCTGGGCTTTCTAACGGCAGCTAATTTAACCCACGTTTGGCTGCTTAGCCACTCAACTGCCAAGGCCACAGTCCCTAGGTGGGGAAGAAGGACAGTGCAGGACGAATGGAAATCCACTCCTGCTGTGATCATGTGTCTCTAAGAGGAAGCTGAATCTGACAAAGGGAGCCCAAAGGAAGCCAGGCCTCTGCTCCCCAGTGCAGCAATGCAGGGACACAGCCCAGGCACTTCCCTAGAAACTGCTCCGGAGGGCCAGCGCTGTGGCGTAGCGGTAAAACCTCTGCCTACAGTGCCAGCATCCCGTAGGGGCACCGGTTCAAGTCCCAGCTGTTCCACTTCCAATCCAGCTCTTTGCTATGGCCTGGGAAAGCAGTGGAAGATGGCCCAGGTCCTAGGGCCTTTACACCCATGTGGGAGACCCGGAAGAAGCTCCTGGCTCCTGGCTTCAGATCGACACAGCTCCGAAGCTTCAACTGTTGCGGCCAACTCGGGAGGGAACAAGCAGATGGAAAACCTCTCTCTCTCTCTCTCTCTCTCTCTCTCTCTCTCTCTCTCTGCCTCTCCAGAACTCTGACACTGGACGCAGGCATCCTAGGTGGTGGCTTAGCCTGCTACAGCGCACCCCCTGAGCCCCATCTTGATCCTCTGAAGCGTATTTCAGTGGAGTGAAGTACATTCACAGTTAGACAGTAACCCCCATTCTCCCCTCTCCCCTGCACTGGCGACCAGTGCTCTGCCTTCTGCTTCTGGTTGAGTCTGGCCGCTCTGGGAACCTCCGACGAGTGGGGTCATCCAGTGTCTGTCCTTGTGTGTCTGGCTCACTTCACGTAGCACAATACCGTGCAGAATCACGCGCGCCGCTGTAAAGGACAGAGCTCCGTATGCTTCAGGTTGAACGATATTCCTCTGGATGCATTCAGCACACTCTACCCATTCGCCCGTCCGTGAGACACTCGGGTGGCTTCTTTCTTGGCTACTGTGAGCAGGGCTGCTGTGGACGTGGGGTTCAGACAGGGCCTTGAGGCCTTGCTTTCAATTCTTTGGGGTGGACATGGAAGCTGGATCGTATGGTACTTTCATGCTTGGTTTTTCTGAGGAACGGCCACACTGTTTTCTGTGGTAGCTATACCATCATATGTTGCCATCTGGTGAGCAAGGGTTCCAATTTCTCCATATCCTTTTAACTGATTGATTTCTGAGTTTTTTAATGGTAGCCATCTCAATGTTTGAAGTGGTATCTTGTTGTGATTTCATTCTGCATTTCCCTACTGATTAGTGAAGTTGAACATCTCTTTTTTTAATTTTTATTTGACAGGTGGAGTTATAGACAGAGAGAAAGGTCGTCTTTCCATTGGTTCACCCCCCAAAAGGCCGCTATGGCTGGAGCTATGCCGATCCGAAGCCAGGAGCCAGGTGCTTCTCCTGGTCTCCCATGTGGGTGCAGGGCCCAAGCACTTGGGCCATCTTCCACTGCACTCCCGGGCCGCAGCAGAGAGTTGGACTGGAAGAGGAGCAACCGGGACTAGAACCCGGCGCCCATATGGGGTGCCGGTGCCACAGTTGGAGGATTAGCCAAGTGAGCCACGGCGCCAGCCCAAAGTTGAACATCTTCTCACGTCCTCGTTGGCCGTCTTTTTTAGATCTTCTCTGCAGAAATGTCTATTCAAGACCTTTGCACTTTTAACGTTTTTTTACATCTTTATTTTTTTCTTTCTAAAAAGTGTATACATACATGGTATATGTATACATAACTATGTATATGTTATGCACCATGTTATGTTTTGATATATATACATTTCTTTTTTTTTTTTTTACAGGCAGAGTGGACAGTGAGAGAGAGAGACAGAGAGAAAGGTCTTCCGTTGCCGTTGGTTCACCCTCCAATGGCCGCCGCGGTCGGCGCGCTGCGGCCGGCGCACCACGCTCGTCCGATGGCAGGAGCCAGGAGCCAGGTGCTTTTCCTGGTCTCCCCATGGGGTGCAGGGCCCAAGCACCTGGGCCATCCTCCACTGCACTCCTGGGCCACAGCAGAGGGCTGGCCTGGAAGAGGGGCAACCGGGACAGAATCCGGTGCCCCAACTGGGACTAGAACCCGGTGTGCCGGCGCCGCAAGGCGGAGGATTAGCCTGTTGAGCCACGGCGCCGGCCTGATATATATACATTTCTATATATATTTTGATATATGCATACATTGTGAAATGATGAAAATAAAATGATTAATATAGCTCCTGCTGTACTTGATTTTTTTGTGGTTAGAACACTCAAGATCGACTCTCTTGGCAAGTTTTGCTCACTGTGTGAAATCCAGTATCGTCCCGTGCTGAACAACAGACCTACAGAGCTTGGTTCTCCTGTCCAACTGCCATGACTGCACGCTTGGCCCTGCGTCTCCTCTCCTCTCCTCATCTCCACCTGAGCCTCTGGGAGCTTCTATGAGTCTGACCTTTATAACTTCCACACACAACGTGCACATGTATAAGCATTCAGCTCTATGAATTTTCACAAAGTGGACACAGCACTATAACCCCACAAGATAAGAAACAGACCACGACCAGTGACACACAGGGTACCTCTTGTCCCTCCCACTCGCCACTCCCAACAAAGATTACACATGTTCTGACTTCCAACTTCACGTTCCTTTGTCTGATTTTGAGTTTCCTCTAAGTAGAATCACAATGTCTGAGCCCTCTGGTGTCTCTTTCTCAAACTTATATTTGTGCAATTCATTCATTTTGTGCCTACAGAAGTTCATTCATTTTTGTTGCTATGGAATGTTCTATGATAGGAATATTTTAACCATTTATTTGTCTATTCTTAATGGACATTTGAGTTGTTTCCAGTTTGTGGAAATTAAAAATAACATGAGTGTAATTAGCCTGAAGCACATGTGTAAGTATTTTTGCTGAATATAATATACATATTTACGATATTCAGCTTGAAGAGTTGCCATAGAATTTTCTGAAAGAATTGACTAACCTATACCTCAGTAATAATGTTTGGGTATTCAGGTGCTCTGTGTTTATGTCAGACATAACATTATCAATTTTGTTGTTTCTGTTCTAACCATTCTGGTAGGTGTATGGTAGTATTTCTTTATAGTTTCAAATTTCGTTTTTACCTTTTATTTGTCTATTGGCTTGGACGTCCTCTTTCATGAAGTGTCTTTTAGAATCTCTTGCCTTTGATTTAAAATAATGGATTTTAAAATCTGTCTGTAGGTGGTTTATAAAAATGCATTTTGATTGAGTCATTTTTCATATATATGTTTTGAATATATTATTCCATTCAATGGCTTATCTTTTTGTTCTCTCCAAATGGTGTCTTTTAATGGCACAAGTTAGTTTTAATCTAGTCTAAGTTATCTGTTTCCTTTATGTATGCTGTTTAATAAGTTTTTTCCAGGGGTGGCACTGTGGCACAGCGAGTAGTAAATAGTAAAGTAATAGTAAAGTAATAGCAAAGTAATAGCAAAGTAATAGTAAAGCCACTACCCGTGGTGCCCGCGTTCCACATGGGCGCCATTTTGTGTCCCGGCCGATCCACTTCTGATCCAGCTCCCTGCTAATGGTCTGAGAAAAGCAGCAGGAGATGACCAAGGGCTTGGGCCCCTGCATGCACGTGGGAGACCTGGAGGAAGCTCCTGGCTTCCGGCTTCGGCCTGGTCAGCCTTGGCCGCTGTGGCCACTTGGGAAGTCAACCAGCAGATGGAAGATCTCTCTCTTTCTGTTTCTCCCTCTTGCTCTGTAACTCTGACTTTCAAATAAAGAAACAAACCTTTTTTCTTAAAAAAATATTTTCCAGTTGCAAGATCATGCAGCTTTTTCCTATGCCGTCTTCCGGAGCTGATTTCCTTTACCTCATTCAAGTCTTTGAAGATGGGAGCCGGTGTGTGGAAGGGGGTCAGGACGCACATTTTCTCCACGGGTTGATCTAACCAGCCCAGCCGCTTTCTCTCCACAGCTCTGCAGCGATTCCTCTGTCTAGATCAGTGCAAAGGCACAGAGATTTTCTTTTCATCATATGCATTTCGTTGAACTTTTTGAGGACCCCTGTAGCGTGAATTTCAATTCTTTGCATCACAATAAACCTTTTATTTTTATGAACTTTTTGTGCATCTGTGCAGAGAGAGAGCTGTTTTTCTGTCTGTTGGTCTGTTTGTCTGTCCTGTGCCATGCTACACTAACGTTATTGCTGTGGCTTTGCACTTGAAGTGGACATCTCGTGCTGTCCGTCTCCCATCTCCATCACTGAGGGGAGGTCATCCCAGCTGCCAGGCTCACCTCAGTGCTGGCTTTTCCCTTGGGACCTTGGCCTTCAAACCTTGACAGCCCTGGTTTCTCTTCGGATGCCTTCAAACACCTATTTGTTAAAGAAAGGAAAACTAAATAGCCTGTTGGTCCAATTTCAACTGCTCAGTTATAGATGGAAGTGGACCATCTATTCTTTCAAAGAAGACCCTATACTTCACGTACAATGTACCATTTTAGCCAGTCTCAGTGTACAACTCAGGGGCGATAAGTATACTCTCAATGCTCTACGGCCATCTCCTGTCTGGCTTCAGAAAATTTCCATCTTTGCCAAGCGCAAACACCACGCTCGTTCAGCAGTTACTCCCCATGGTCCCTTCCTGGGCACGGCCCTTCACTCTCATAACTAACACGAGGAAAGGGGTTCACACACCTTAAGAGCTTTGCAGACACATTAGATGATTATCATAGCAAGTTGTGGCTGTCCCTGTAAGCCAGAGGAGAAGAGGGGACCCAGGCCGTTCCCATGATTTCACAGCTGGAAGCTATGGATTGTCTGCCCCATCTGCCCTTTGAAACCTCAACATTTTCTTGGCTGAGAGAATCATTTCCTACTCAGGAGGAAAGCTGCAGCGGTCCAGGCAAATTTACAACAATAGTAAAAATGTGGGAGCCCTCGGATGATGATCCTGGAGCTAAATATTTCAACATATTCCTCCACACAGCAAGAACAGACCAAAGGATGTTTGTACATCACACTGCCTTCGACGTGCAGCATTAAGGACGCCCACGGTCAGGAGAGTCTGTGATCCAAGGGCATCGACCCCACTTTCTGGACACCATCTGGGGCTGAGAGGCCTCCCAGCAGTCCCTGACATGACCATGGCCATGGGTTCTAGAATTCTGCCTTCTCCTAGGCTCATGCTCCTGAGAGTGTATGATTTAGTCATGCGAGAATCTGGAAATACCTAACAGAGAACGCCGCAGTAGCGGGCTTTGGAAATGTGAAACTCGTTGCTTGGTCAACCCCAGTAATTAACTGCTTTCGTGGGAAGGAGGCCCATGACCCCCTGCAGACCCCCCAGCCCTATGGGGGCTGCCCCGGCCCAGCGGCACACCTGTGGATGGCAGAGCTGCCATGGTCCTGTCTTCCCACAGAGCAGTGAACACAGTAGCTTTGCTCCCTGGGTGAACCAGGAGGGAGTGGAGCCCTGCTGTGTTCGCCTTCCTAACACCACACCGAATAGTCTTTTTTGCATTGCTATAACAAAATACCCAAGGCTGGCTCACTGTAAGGAGAAGAGCCCAGGTGTGGCGCAGACATTGGCTGGGCTCTGGCGTGGGACTCGTGCTGGGGAGCATGTGCAAGTGGCAGAGGCCCATGACCAGACAGGAAGCCAGCCAGCGAGGTAGGGGTCAGGCTCAGGCTGACTCTCGTGAGACCTAACCCAGGGATCCCACCTTCCAAGGGCAGCACCCCCAACGACCCACAGACCTACCTTTAAGCTCCACCTCTTAAAGGTACCACTACCCCACATATCAACACACTGGGGACCAAGCTTCCGGCAGAGGAATCCTTGGGGAATACGTTCGGATCAGATCCAATCCACAGCACCATAGTTCCAGAAGAATCCAGGAACAGAGCTGTCCAGGAAAAGGCTTGGCATACAGTCAGACTTTGGTTGGCAGCACTGAGCGTGGTGTCATGTCAGTCTCCCAGCGCTGGCCAGGGCTGTCTCTGTGCAGCCCTGAGTTACCAGACACTAACCTTTCCTAAGAAAGGGCCGCTGCCTCCGGTGGAGCAAGTGTGCGTGAAGGGGCCACAGGGCCTCGGGACAAGGCTGGGGACACGCCTGCACGAAACCTGCAGGAACCAGGCCATGAGTGTCCTCACTCCACCTGTTACCGTGGCTAATGCACGGCGTGAAATGAGTTTGGTCCTAGCCTTTGACCTCACACTAACAGTACTCCCTACCTCCACCCTAAAAGAGAGTTGATAAAACCAGTTCCTGAGACATGTGGCATGTCGCTCTCAGTGGCCTGCTCGAGCTGGTGTTAGGTGAAACGGAACTAGTTCTATTAATGATGACGAATAACAAACAATACTGGTTACCATATACACACGTTGAGTTCCCCTAACCCCAAAAATCCAAAACCCAAACATCTTGAGCATTCACATGATGTCATAGGTGGAAAATTTTGCACCATGAAACCTTATTGCATGCACAAAATTCTTAAAAATACTATGTAAGTTACCTTTAGGCTGTGTGTATAAGGTGTACGTGAAGTGTAAATGAATTTTGTGTTTAGACTTGGGTCCCGCCCCAAGGTATCTTGTTCTGGATATGCAAATCTCACAATCTCACATCTGGAATGTGTCTGGTCCCAGGTGTTTTGGAGAGGGGTCTCAATGCGTATTTATTTGCATTCACAAGCATTGTTTGGATCTCTTCTGTCCTGTGACGTGGGAGGGATCACCCCAATTTTCCCGAGCGTGTGTGGGAGGCCGTGCCAGGCTGCAGGCCAGCCCTGTGAGGACCAGCCCTGAGTTTCCTGGAGTCGTGAGGACTTCCCTCTTGGTTTCCATCAGCCTTCAGCAGGTGCCTCCTTGCCTTCCAACCTCGGATCTGTTGCTCTCTGCTGCGACACTAACCCATAATTAACACAACTCACACAGCGGCACTGGAAGCTGGAAAGTTCCATGTGTGGAAGAAGAGCCACCGTATCTCGTTTCCCCCAGGGCAGGTGAATAATTGAGTACCTGGCCTGCCGCTCTGTGTCATGGAACACACGAGTGCCAAGTGCGCTTCTCAGATAGCAAAACTCCGAGTCCTGGAAAGAGATCCTCTTTATTCGGGGACCAGCTCCAGCAGCTAGCACACCACCTGGCTGTGACCTTCGTGTCCACGACCCCTTGCCCCGGTGCAGCTGACAGCCAGTCTGTGACATGGCCTGGGTGACAGCCAGCCCAGTGCTCAGCGAGCTGAAGCTAACGCCAACAACCCAGAGCTCCTGGCAGTGGGCAGGCAGGAGGCGGAGATGGGGAGGGGACCCCGGGCAATTTTTCAGCTGCAGACCAGAGAAAGGGAGGGAAGGCAGCGGAGGCACCAGGATGAGCTGTGCTGGCCAGAAGTCCCTGCCCAAGACGTTGTCTTCCCAGTGACCCTGAGAGTCAGTCCCAGGTAAACCCAAGCCTCCTACCCCAGCAGGGGCCCACCAGGACCATGTGCTGGCTGCGTCTGTGAGTCTCAGGGATGTTGTCCACACTGCCTTCCATCCCAGCCCTCGCCTGGGCCCCGAACCCATGACTCTGCTGGGGGAGCCAGAGGCCCGGAGGCCAGCAGAGATGTCAACCAGGGTGCTGCACACATAGGCAGGGGCCCTGCCTGGGCTTCTGCTGATCATAAACAGGGTGCGTCTTGCTCATAACCGAAGTCTCCCCCAAGGACGCCTCTTAGTGAGACCCACTCACACCAACAGTCACAACCATGAAAGCAAGTTCCCATCACGTGGCATAGCAGGTAAAGCCTCGGTCTGCAGCCCCAGAATCCCATATGAGCACCGGTTCTAGTCCTGGCTGCTCCACTTTCAATCCAGCTCCCTGCTAGTGCACCTGGGAAAGCAGTGGAAGATGGCCCAAGTGCTTGGGCCCTTGTACCCACTTGGGAGACCCAGAGGAAGCCCCTGGCTCCTGCCTTGGACCTGGGCTAGTCCTGGCTGTTGAAGCCACGGGTGTGAACGAGTGGATGGAAGACCTTTCTATCTGTCTCTTCCAGTAATGCTAGACTTTCAAATAAATAAATAAATCTGGAAACAAAAGTTCCCCTCCAGAAACTGGGGACACACCCACTTCAGGCAGCGTCCTGTTCAGAACAGAAGTGTGCACGGGCATTATTGTCCTGGCTTTGAGGACAAGAGGGACAAAGCCGCAGAGGCCAGACACCTTGGCCAAATGACGGGACAGTAGCTGGGCTCTGTGCCTCAGCTGGCACTTGCTTTCTTAGCATTATGAGAGATTTTTTTCCCTGTCAGTGTATACAAACTTGTTCCGTGCATTCTCACGGCTGCGTGTACGCCGTTGTTTGGCTATTCCACAGGTTTTAAAGGAAAACCCCACTAGGACAGATTGAAGCGATTTCAGTGTCTCAATGTCACACACCCTGCTAGAGGGGACTTTTTTTAACTTTAAAAATTTCATGGGAAATGTCATTAAAAATAAATTTATTTTGGCACGAAAACAGTTGAAATCCACACAGAGGTGGTCTTACAAAATTCAAGAAATATGCATGTTAGGGAAAAGCTGTGTGTGGATTTCGAAGTTTTTCAGACCAAAGTAAACGTATCTGTTTTTTTTAAAGATTTTATTTTATTTATTCATTTGAGAGGTAGAGTTACAGACAGTGAGAGGGAGAGACAGAGACAGAGACTTCCTTCCTTTGGTTTGCTCCCCAACTGGCCACAACAGCAGGAGCTGCACTGATCTGAAGCCAGGAGCCAGGTGCTTCTCCTGGTCTCCCATGTGGGTGCAGGGGCCCAAGGACTTGGGCCGTCTTCCACTGCTCTCCCAGGCCATAGCAGAGAGCTGGATTGGAAGTAGAGCGGCCAGGACTCGAGCTGGCGCCCATACCGGATGCTGGTACTGCAGGCCAGGGCTTTAACCCGCTGCACCGCAGCCTTGGTCCCTAAATACATCTTTTAGCTCCTTTTGTCCATGAGCTTTTCTGCAGGATCATCATATATCTTTGCACATGTGTTTATATACACAGAAAGATTGTATTCCTCAAATCAAAACTTTGGGTCAAAGTGATCTATGGCTATTGTTTCAGTTGAAGCAGAAGTCACATAGCACAGAGTTAAAGTGCGCAGTGGAAGGGCATTTAGTACGTACACAGCCCATCGCTCCTCTCCTGTTTTAAAACATGTCATCGGCCACATGGGCATGAAGCAACTACTCCCCCCGCCCTCCTCTCCTCGGCCCGGCCAGTCCCCAGGCTGTTTCCAGTCTCCGTGAACTTGCCTGTTCCGGATGTTCCAAACAAATGGAATGCGTGACCTTTTGCACCTGGCTGTCTTCATTGGACTTCTGTTTCTGAGGCTCACGCACGTGGTAGCTTTGTCCATTTTTACAGGTGGGCAATACGCCCTCAGACGTACATACAACACTCTTTAGTCCTTCATCTACGGGTTCCACCTTCTGGCTACTGTGCCCAGGGCTGCATGGGTACTTGTGTAGCAGTGTTCATTTGAGAGCCTGTCTTCCCTTTGACAAATATACCTCGATGCTGAACTGCTGGGTCATTGTGGTTCAAGTTTTAGCCTGCGTGTGCCAAATGCTCTTGAAAAACGGTGGCCCTGCACACTGCCATCAAATATAAAGTGGAATGCAGGTCTTGACGCACTGCTGCTAACCTGGGGTGTTTAGCACGACATTTGATGTGTGCCAGCCAGATTGATAACAGAGCTGATTGGTGAAGACGCAATGCTACACCGCAAATGTCATTTCTTTCATTAGAATGAGGCTGAGTAGCTGGGTAGTGTTGTTATTTGCCCATTCATTATATTCATCTTTCCCTCTCTCTTGGTAACAGAATGCTGGCTTTGATTAGAAGACTGGGATGTCTGATCCCAGGTAATCAATCATGATAAGTCCAACCTGGAGATTCTCCATGAGACTAAGGCCCTGCCCCACAGGAGGCCCTGAGAGACGTGGGATGATTGGAGGCTGCCACAGGGGTGGGGAATGGGCCCCACACACCACGAAACAATCCTTTCAATGAAGGATTTTCTGTCCCGGAGCACAAGATGGTGCTGTACTGAGCACCATAGAAGCCAATCACCTGGGAGCCAGCCAGGCTGAAATGTAAAGGCAAGAGCTTCACAGGACGGCCGCCTCACTTCTGAGCAGGCCGTCACACACTGAGGGCCCCCCACGTCCGACCTCAGGCGCACTGCAGACACGGCCGCCTCACTTCTGAGCATGCCGTCACACACTGAGGGCCCCCACGTCCAACCTCAGGCGCAGAAGCACTGTACTTGCAACGACAGTTTCATGATGGCAACGGCTGTAAATCAGAACCAGCCAGAAGCAGAGGCGCACAAGGCCAAGTCTAGCAGGGCTGCCCGCTCAAAGCTTCTGTCGCCTTCAGGGATGTGTTGGCGTTTGGAGTTTCTACCGCCGCAGTTTCTCTAGCTACGCACGACGGGTGGGATCGTGGGTCACAAGCCGAACTCAGCCTCCAGGGGACAAACTGCCACGAAGTCAGGCTAATGTCGCATGTAGATTTTTCTAGTGTGGCGAGCCCCCCATCCTAAGTCCCCTTGTTAGCGTAAGCTATCAGGTGTGGTCCAAGAAGACCACCACGCACAACAAACACAACGCTACCTCTCGGGGAATTCCAAGGGCTTCCAGGTCACCCACTAGGATGAGGGGACGGGGCCAGCCAGGTTCCTCAGCCTCCCTGGCCGCTGAGGCCGTGGGGCGCAGCCCCAGGCGGGAAGCTCCCGCTGCCCAACGTCTCTTCTTTGTCTCGACTCGGTTGTAATCCATGGAGCTGGGTGGCATCTGGGGGTGCCTAAAATAAAGGAACAATATACAGAAGGAGCTGGGTTCTCTCACGGTGTTTTTAACGCTGAACAAACGCCAGCCGGGGCTCCCGCCTGCTGTACCAGATTTTCTGCTCTGTGGAAATGGGATCCGAATCGAGGCGCGCTATTGTTAGCTGGTGCTCTTTATTACAGCCAACCGCTCCTGACACAGCACCTTGCTGCGTGCTGATTGGCCGCTTGGTTCTTTTTTTTTCTTTTCTTAGAACCATCTGCTCATGTCTTTAGCCCGTTTTTCTATTGGGCCATTTCCTTTCTTCTTATTGGCTTCCGTGAGAGCTTTGTGTATTAAGGAAATTAGCTTCGCCTGAAATGTGTGTGCACAATTCCTTTTTCTTTGGCATGAAGGTGCTTTTAAAAGTTCACAAAGAGTAGAATTAAAAGATAAGCTTATTTCAGTGCAAAAAGTTGCAGTGTGTGCATATGTGGAGCCTTGGAGAAGTTCATAGAAAGTACGCATTATGAAAAAGCTGTGTATGGATTTCAAACGCTTTCTGCACTAAAGCAAACGTCTTTTAATTTTATTTTTCCAAGAAATGTTTAAGATACCTTGATATATTATTCGTCTTTTAACTTTCTTTTTGGTGGTTTTACTCTACAATTTTTTTTCATTTTAATGTAGTCGTATTCTTCCATTTCTTCATTTGTGGCTTTTGACTTACGCAATGTTCTTAGAAATCGCTTAGCTATTTCAAAGGGATATTAGAAAAGTGATACTCTCTGTTTTTATACGATTATGTTATATTTAAACATGTTATATTTGGTTTGCCCTATTTAAACTTTATTGTATTTTGTTACGTGTAAGCTTGGTTTGGCATAAGAACAAATCCTATTGTGCTATGTTCAAACAAAGAACAGAGTTAGAATTGGTAACAGCTATCGTTGAACAGTCACCAGGCACAGCATTACTGGATTTCATCTTCGTCTTCAAAGGGACCTTCATATATCATTTGCCCTTTAACTTTCTTTTCAGTGGTTTTACTTTACAATATTTTTTCCATTTTAATGAAGTCATATTTTTCTACCTCTTCCTCTGTGGCTTTTGAGTTCAGCTTAGTGGTTAAGATGCCAGCATCCCACACCAGAACATTCGCATTCGATACTGGCTCTGGCTCCCGACCCCAGCCTCCTGCCAATGCAGGCCCCGGGAAGAGCAGTGATGGCGCAAATATTTACGCTCCTGCCACCCTCGTGGGAGACCAGACTGCATGCTGGGCTCCTGGCTCTGCTCTCAGGCCAACCCTGGCCATTGAGGAGTGGAACAAACAGACAGGGAATCTCACTTGCTTTCTCATTCTTCCTTTATATCTATCTATCACCTATCACCTCTCTCTCTCTCTCTATCTATCTATATATATATGTGTGTGTGTGTGTGTGTATCTTCTCTATTTTCCTCTCCTCCCCTTCCCCATTCAAATAAATGGATAAAATAAAAAATAATATAGCAGGGGGCGGCGCCGCGGCTCACTAGGCTAATCCTCCGCCTTGCGGCGCCGGCACCCCGGGTTCTAGTCCTGGTCGGGGCGCCGGATTCTGTCCCAGTTGCCCCCCTTCCAGTCCAGCTCTCTGCTGTGGCCCAGGAGTGCAGTGGAGGATGGCCCAGGTCCTTGAGCCCTGCACCCCATGGGAGACCAGGAGAAGCACCTGGCTCCTGCCATCAGATCAGCGCAGTGCGTCGGTCGCAGCGCGCCAGCCGCAGTGGCCATTGGAGGGTGAACCAATGGCAAAGGAAGACCTTTCTCTCTCTCTGTCTCTCTCTCACTGTCCACTCTGCCTGTCAAAAAAGAAACAATATAGCAGGAATTATTATCTTTATTTTAGAGATAAGGAACTAAAGCCTATCCTCACTACCAAGAGAATCGCCAAGGACTGACCCTGAGCGAACTAAGGGTCTACACTTAAAAAAAAAAAAAACCAGATTGGGGCTGGTACTGTGGCGCAGCAGGTTAACACTCCGGCCTGAAGTGCCGGCATCCCATACGAGCGCCGGTTCTAGTCTCGGCTGCTCCACTCCTGATTCAGCTCTGTGCTGTGGCCTGGGAAAGCAGTAGAAGATGGCCCAAGTCCTTGGGACCCTGCACCTGCGTAGGAGACCCGGAAGAAGCTTCTGGCTCCTGGCTTCAGTTTGGTGCAGCTCTGGTCTTTGCGGCCATTTGGGGGAATGAACCACTGGATGGAAGACCTCTCTTTCTCTCTCTCTCTCTCTGCCTCTCCTCTCTCTGTGTAACTCTGACCTTGAAATAAATGAATTTTTTTAAAAATTTATTTCATTTATTTAAGCAAGTGACAGAGACAGACCAAGATCTTCCATCTGCTCATTCACTGTGCAAACAGCCACAACAGTCAGGTCTGGGCGAGGCTGAAGCCAGGATCCAGGAGCTCCATCCAGGTCTCCCTCGTGGATGCGGGTCCCAGCACATGGGCATCATCTACAGCCTTCTTGGCACAGTAGCAGGGAGCTGGATCAGAAGTGGAGCAGCCGGGACTGGAACCTGCACTCGCAATGGGATGCCGGCATTGCTAGCAGCTGCTCCAGGGCTGCCCGACACCCCAGCCCCTCACCATGCTGCACCAGGGGAATGACAGCTCCTGCTCGTTTATTTTGGGTCTCCCACTCTATTTCTCAATTACGAGTATCAGACAGTGCTCCTGGGCTCAGAAAACGGCTCCTTCCACGTGCTCTCCTTCCACCGACCTCTGCACTTGATTCTTTCCCTAACACCAAACCTGCTTTAGGATGGTGGCCCTGGAGCAGTCAGCAGTGGTTTCCCAGCTGCCTCGGGATCAGGCCAATCGTAACAGACACGTGTTAAAGGGACTCGGGACTGGCTTTAAGCACGCACACAAGGAAGTGACTGAATGAAGAAAGAAGTCCGATGCTCTCGGATCCCCAGAAGAGGGAGTACCCAGGGCCGCCAGGAGGTGCAGCAGGGAGAGGGGAACAGGGCGGGGGCCTGCTGGCGGCTGTAGGATTGGCCACCTTCCTTCATTTTCGGAGGCATGGGCTGTCCCTGCTCGCCTAGTACTTGGCCTTGGAGTGATAGGGCTGGGGACAGTGGCTGTGAGCATGACAGCCCGATGAGGGAGGTGGTCAGGGTGTGGGGGCTGGGCGAAGGATGAACTCGTGGGTGCGTGGTTGGCTGTCTCTAGGAATAACTAGTCCTAGGAGGAGCAGTTCCTTCCGGGTGAGCAAGGCTTCAGGAAGTCAAAGCATCAAAAACACAGCAGAGACAGACCTGCTGGCTCCCATCACTGGCCTGTGTGCCCTGCACCTCTCCTCGGGGACTGTCCTCCCCTTCTCCATGTAGTGACGGGGCCGCCCTGGGCATCTTTCTGCACGTTTGTCTCCTGGCTTCAGCAGTGAGCTTTAAGGGTGCGCATCTGATCCTGGGAAGCCCACGTCTGTTTCTAGGATTTTTTCAGTGGAATCGGGGACAGGTGAGAAGCTCAGAGAAAAGGAAGATGGGAGCCGGGGCGTCTGAATCCTGGATCCGGTCATCCCCGAAGCCGAGTCCATCTCTGTCCTGGCTAACAAGAGGCAGTCATTTGCTCTTTCGCCTAAGTTATTTTGCCTTGGATGTCCTTCATTTGCATTTCATCTTTATGGAAGAGACAGGCAGGTGTGTTTTAATTTATTCTTGGGAAGCTCCGTGTGCTTTCCAAAGAGGTGCTTTGACACCTCTCCTACAAGGCAGCAGCTCGCATACAAGGTGGCGTCTCAAGGATTTAGTCATTCATAGGTTAGATTTCCATGGAGATGCTCAGGCGAAGATTAAGAGTGAACTTTCAAGGCAGCATACAAACAGGCAGGTTCCGTTGGCTTAGCCACCTCTGTTTTAAGCAGTTGCACTTGAAGTTACTGATGGAGAAATCAAGTGCTGATGGCTGACAAGAGTCTGGCGTGAGAGAGGCCGGCGGACTCCACCGTTTGCGGAGTTCCTTGAAATCAAGAATAGGTTGCAGGAAAGCGACACTGCAGGCAATTAGCAAACCCTCTCCAGCAAATACCACCAGAGAAAGGAATATTAACAGGAGACGGTGTCCGGACGGGGGGCGTGTGTGGAAGCCAGGACCCCAGGAATCCCAGGGCACTCGCTCGATAGGAAGACAGCCTGGCTCTGCCATCAGTGACGCCATCCGAGGCTGTGTTTTGATGATGCCCTTGGGCTGCTGTCTTTTCCAACCCAGGCAGGCGGGTCAGGGTCTCATTTGCTCACCTTGCTTCTAACATCCTCTTTGATGCCCTACTTGAAGAGTTACAAAATGTAACAGACATTGTAGGCATGCCTGTGTCTCTTTATAAAGGCTGGAGACTGCCCAGCCCTCAGGGCTTCCTGGAGAGGCTGGACTGGTTCCCTGTTGCTCATGCTGGGGGCACTGCAGGGGTGGGGTTGGCTGTCCACGGGTGCAGACACTCAACCCGGCCAGGCACGCCTCTCACCATGTCTTTCGGATCAGCCGGACACCCGGGTGGGTATTCACTAATAACAAATGGCCTCAGAATTCTTCTCTAGGGACTTCTGGATGAATCCCGAAAGCAAGCTTGGCCACGCCCCTCCTTTGGAAGCCTGCCCTCTTGCTGTGGTTCTAACACCTGAGCAGAGGTCATGGGGCAGCAGGTGTGGCAGGGTTCCCATGGCTCTTTGGGTCCTGGAAGCCTGGGGGAGGGGAAGACAAATCTGTGGGTAATCACCGAGCGGGCGAGGACCTCCTGTCATCTCCACGCATATTTAACTTGCAAACAGAACGCCACACTCCACAGCAGTGCTTGTCAATTATTCCCCATTCACCTATTCAGCCCTGTGTCCAATAAACAGTCATTAAGTGCCGCTCATGCATGAGTGAGGCATTGTCTTTACACGTTTGTAGTTTTTATTTGATGATTTGAGAGGCACAGTAACAAAGAGAGAGAAATCTTCCATCTGCTGATTCACTGCCCGAAATGGCTACAACAGCCAGGGCTGGGCCAGGCTGAAGCCAGGAGCCAGGAGCTCCATCCTGATCGCCCCCGTGAGTGGCGGGTGCCCAAGGACTTGGGCCGTATGCAATAATGCCTCCTTTCCAGGCCCATCAGCAGGGAGCTGGATCCGAATCAGAGCAGCTGGGATTCACACTGGCGCTCCAATATGGGATGCCGGCATTATAAGCAGTGGCTTAACCCACTGGGCCTTGACACCAGCCCGTCTTGTAGCTCCTGTCTGTGTCCCCCTGAAACTCACAGCTGAGTTAGGGAGATGAACTTGTGAACAAATTTCCAGGTTCTGGGTGGTAGGTGTTACTTCGCTACTTATCTGAGATTGCGGGACAAAGCCCGCTGTCAGTTTGGCCTCTATCTTAGAGTTTCTTTACCGACTCTTCTTCATTTTTTAAAGATTTATTTATTTGAAAGTCAGAGTTACAGAGAGGCAGAGGCAGAGAGAGAGAGAGAGAGAGAGAGAGAGGTCTCCCATCCACTGGTTCTCTCCACAAATGGCCACAACAGCCAGAGCTGTGCTGATCCAAAGCCAGGAGCCAGGAGCTTCTTCCAGGTCTCTCATGCAGGTGCAGGGGCCTAAGGACTTGGGCCATCTTCTACTGCTTTCCCAGGCCACAGCAGAGAGCAGAAGTGGAGCAGCTGGTCTCAAACAGGCACCCATATGGGACGCCAGCACTGCAGGTGGAGGCTTTACCCACTATGCCACAGTGCCCTCCCATCCCCGACTCTTCTCCCTCCAACCCCGAAGGGTGACAGCTATTCCTCAGGGGCCTGCCATTGCTCCTTGTCTCTTAGACGCGTCCTACAAGGAGAGTTAAGGCAATGCCTGCAGACAGCTTTATTCTTTCCTCATGTTTTCTTAAATCACAGAATGACAGTCTGTCCTCCGTATCTGTGAACTCAACCAACCGTGGATTAAAAATATTCAGAAAAGACAATGTCATCTGTGTGACCATGTGCAGACTGTTTTTACTGTCATCGTCTCCTAAACGATCGGCCGTAGCAGCCATTCACATTATTTTAAGTATTATAACTCACCCAGAGCTGATTTAAAGCCCACAGGAGGATATGCACTGATTCTATGCAAATCCTGCCCCACTGGACATAAAGCCCTTGGACATATGGAGACTTTGATCTCCAGGGGAGTGTGCCTGGAACCCATCCCCCACAGGTGCTAAGGGACAACCACATAAAAGAGCACAATTGTTGTTTCGTCAAGTTTTCAGGTGGAATAAAATACAACCCATGCTAAAGACTCTACACCTAATAGGAACAGGGTGGTCTGGTGTTACTGCATGTTTGACTTGTCCGTAAGAGACCAATTTGCACGACCCGCAGGAACAAGTAGACACCCTGTCCAGGGAGATCTGGCTGCTCTGAGCCAGGGCAGGTAGCGAGGGCTGGCTGGGGAAGCAGCCATCCGGGCTCACACCCAGCCTAGGAGAGAGCCACTGGCATCCCCTGCATCTGGCCACAGAAGGGCCACTGGTCTATAGCCCATGTTCTGTTTCGGGTTTAGTGGACATAGGCTGTCTTCCTTCCTTAAAGAACATTTCCTAAAAAAAGCTTTCTATAAATTCTGCAGAACCCAGAATAATAGAGTTGGCTATGTAAGTATTTAAAACTGCTTATTTGATAATCCTCTTGCCTGCCTCACAGTGGGTTGGCATAGTTATCTTACAACCGGCACCAGGGGGCCCGGGTGGATGGGTCCCAGGGACCCCCTGTTTCCAGGGCCTTCCTCACCCCTCAGACATTCCCCCATTCAATGGTGTGAAACTGGGTCCCCACATGGAGCCTTGCATGCATGTGTTGACACCATCCGGCCCGGGCTCTCCCAGCCTCTACCCCTCAGCATCACGTCTCCCCCCTCTGCTTTTGTGCTGTTGAATCGGCCACCCGCTGGCATGAGCCCACCCAGCCAAGGGGGTGGTGCCGCCGTCCCTGCCAGGTCCCTCACTGCTGGACCCACGAGGTCATGTGCTTCTTCGATAGATAACACCTTGAGGTCCTGTCTTGAGGGGTTCGCTTTCCAGGATCTCCAGGCGCAGAGCTAAGTCCCTGCCGTCGGCACGCAGCCCCGAAGCTGCCTGAGGTCCACGTTGCCATCATCCGAGTTCCTGAAGGGACACACCGCTGACCGAAGGAGGGCCTCCTCCCAGGAACCTGGACAGGAGCTGAGCACACACCACTCCATCCCAAGTTCGCCCTGCAAGCATCTTTGCCCTCACTGCTCAGACGGCCCTGGAATTAACAACTCCTCGCTCTGCCCTTGGCAGTAAACGCCTCTTTCCTTCCGCCACCCCAATGTCAGTGACTGGCTCTCTCCGAGCATCGACCAAACAGACCCAGTTTTGGGGGTCCTGTAGCAGCTCCTCCAGCCAGTTTTGGGGTGTTCTGTATCAGGCGTGCTTACTAAGACATGGCAAGTTTCCCACGGGAAACCGTCCTTTCACACGTCAGCCATTGTGGGGAAGCTGCTGGATGCAAGTTCATGGGGAGTTTTGTGGAACTACTCCGCACGCAGCCCCCTGTGCACACCCTCAGGCGTGGGACCTGCACACATCCCCCTGTGTGCACCCCCAGGCGTGGGACCTGCACACATCCCCCTGTGCGCACCCCCAGGCATGGGACCTGCACGCATCCCCCTGTGCGCACCCCCAGGCGTGGGGCCTGCACACAGCCCCCTGTGTACACCCCCAGGCGTGGGACCTGCGCGCATCCCCCTGTGCACACCCCAGGCGTCTCTGCATGGCTTGTGCTACCTAACAGGATGCCAGTGCTCTGTAATGGCTGCTGCAGTGTGTTGTGCAGGGAGTACTGACGAAGCACAGCAGAACTTTCCTCTCTGTCTCTTTCTCTCTCTCTCTGTCACTCTGCCTTTCAATTCAATAAAATAAATATTTTTTTAAAAATCAAGAATGTATATGTTCGGGACAGACGCGATGATTTTTTTTTCCTTTGGTTGACCCACGGTTGGTTGAAGCCCAGCAAGCAGAACCAGTGGGTGTGGAGAAGCGACGGTTCGACCTCTGGTCCATTGAACTCACTCAGCTTTGAAGATCGGGTTCAACGTGCTGGCTTCGTCAAGTCCTCCAGCCGCGCGGAGACGTGGGCCTAACTGCAGGAAGATTCCTCCAAACCACGGGGCTGTGAGTCAGAACTGTCTTCAGGGCAGCGGGACGTATTTGTCTTCTGTCTGTTTTAAAATCGGAGCCAGAAGAGACAGAATTGGAAAAGGCATCCTGCAGGCCAACACAAGCTCTTGTGACAATGTTGTAAAATACCACCCCGAGTCCTCCAGCAGCCCCGGTCGCCACCCCCGCTCCACTTCAAGTGCTGGGTGCATGAGGGGCCTGGGAGGGTGTATTTTTATTGTGACACTTGCTCTGCTATGAAAACTTTCATTCTTTGCTGTGTCTCGCTTGGAAGTTGACTGGCAACTAATAGCTCTCCCATGACCCCCTTAGAAGGCAAGCTGCATCGTGAGAACTTGAAAGATTCAAACAGGAGTGGAGGGAACAAGGCATTCCTTCACAACTACCTACCTTCTTTTAAGAAAAAAAAAGATTTATTTTATTTATTTGAAAAGCAGTTACAGAGAGAGAAGGAGAGAGAGAGAGAGAGAGAGAGAGAGAGAGAGAGATCTTCCATCCACCAGTTCACTCCCCAGATGGCTACAATAGCCAGGACTGGACCAAGCCAAAGCCAGGAGCCAGGAGCTTCTTCCTGGTCTCCCAGGTGGTTGACAGAAGCCCCAGTACTTAGGCCATCTTCTGCTGCTCTCCCAGGCCATTAGCAGAGAGCTGGATTGGAAGTGGAGCAGCCGGGACACGAATCAGCGAATCAGCACCTTTGAGGAATGCTGATGTCATGGGCGAGCTTTACCCACTATGCCCCAGTGCCAACCCCATGTGCTGCTTGCTGACTGCTGGCATCAGTTGCTACATCTATAAAATGGTATTTATAGTAGTCAGCTTGGCATCACTATACCCGCCAGAAGCTACTTAGGAAGGAAAAGGTGATTTTAGCTCACGGTTTGGAAGTCCACAGCCCAGGATCAGGCAAGTCCCACCAGTGCAGCCAATGGGGTAAGGGCAGAGTGTGGCATTGGCAGAACACATGGAAGGAGGGTCATGCAGTGAGCTGGGAGGCGGGGAGGGCAGAGCTGGGCCCACCCAGGCTTGTATAAGCAAGCCTTTTGTAAGAATCGCCTCCCAAGCCCCTCCTCCAAGGACCCAAGGAACTCCCACTAGGCCCACCTCCTAACTGGCCTCTTAGGTACCTTTAACAGGCTTTGGAACCTACGTAGCCAGTATTGTGGTGCAGTGGGTGAAGCCATCGCCTACCACAGCAGCATCCCATGTGAGTGCCAGTTCAAGTCCTGACCCGGATGGAGTTCTGGGCTTCTGACTCTGGCCTGCCCCAGCTCTGGCCATTGTAGCCATCTGGAGAGTGAGCCAGTGGATGGAGGATCTGTCTCTCTCTCTCTCTCTCTCTCTCTCTCTCTGTAACTCTGCCTTTCAGATAAATAAATAAATCTTTAGAAAAAAGAAAAGACAAGACTTTGGGGTTTAAGCTTGAAGTGCCTGCCTGGGTTTGGGTGCCATATCCAATTTAGCCATCAAAGGGCTATTCCAACTGTCTGTTGACTCGTGCGCCCCCAACACTCATGCATTGAAGTCCAGTAGCTCAGAGTGTGGCTGAATTTGGAGACAGGGCCTTGAAAGGGGTCATTGAGGTCATGGGGGGGGCGAATCCACCTGACTGATGTCCTTTAAGAGGAGATGAGGACACAGACGCACACGAGGAGGGAGGGGGCATGTGAGGAAACAGGGAGAGGATCGCACCAGCAAGCCAGGGAGAGAGGCCTTGGGGAAACCCAAACCCAACCCTGCCGGACCTCGGTCTCAGACTTCCAGCCTCCGGGACCGTGGGAAGACAAGCCTGTGTGGTGGAAATGCCCGGAGCTGATCATGTAGCACTAGTAGATCAGCACACCTGCAGAGAGAATTAAGAACTTAATGCCTGTGAGTCGTCTAGCACTGTGCTCAGCATGGCTGACTTCCCTCTGCTCGCCTTTATTGCCAGGGTTCCTTTCCGCGGGCCTCCCCACCCCATGTCCGTGAGGGTTTGGTTGTGAGCCACATTGGGGCCCCTGAGAGAACTAGAACTCCAGGCAGCCTGTCGATGGTCAGCAAAACAGACCTGTTCCCCATCTCCACCACCGTCCCGGTCCCCTTGATGGTGCAATGGCCTACGATGTCTACAGGTCGGGCCCCCTGGAAAGGTATTACGTGTTTCCAAAGTGAATAACCTTCAGAAAGGAGACTGGCCCTGCAAGCCAGAGTCCGGGAGGGACGCTTTGGCCAGGAGGGAGCCCAGGGTGTCCCCAGTCTAGACTGTGGCCGTGACGTCAACCACCTGGAAGCAGCCCAGTTGCAAGGGAGAAAGGCTCTGTCCATCTGCAGAGTGAGCCCGCCCCCTCGTGTGGGTCAGCCTCCCCAGTAACATGAGATTCAGTTTGCTTCCCTTTTGCTGCACCTGAGCTTTCAAAATGCTATAAATGTTCCCCAGGCTCGAATTAGCTGGATGAAGGAGTTTTCAGAAAAACATCCCGCCTTCATGCTGGGAATGGTGGATGAGATATTAATATGCAACACCATGCCTCCACCTCCACACGCAGCAGACATCACTAGTCAACCCACCTCCACTAGCAGTAGACATCACTAATCAATTGTGGCTTCTTCCCTGTTGGGCTTAGGCTTGGAGGCTGTAACCCTTCTGAAGCCAGCTCTGTAGTGGGAGCCAGCACAGTAGCCAAGCCCCTGTGCCGCTCCGGGTCTGGGGCTCTGAAGGGGGCAGCAGTGTGCTGGCTGCCGTGGTCCAGGCGTGCCTGTGGGACCAAGGTGCCTCTCAGGGATTAAGCTGGCTCCCTGCAGGGATTCCTCTACCGCTGGAAGTAAGTCACTAAGGCCGGCCGCGGTCTCCTAGTGGTTTGGCCTGAGCTTGAACTGCCAAGGGCGACCCTTCCTGGACACTCCCCCTCCTTCCCTCGTGAGCCACGGGTGGTGCGCGTGGTCCACCTGCTTGTTGGAGCAGAGTGAACCCTGCGTGCCCTGGGGCAGGAGGCCCAGACAGAAGTGAGCACACCCGTCCCTCCCGGCTCCATGAGCCCTTACAGAGCCAGCCCCAGAGGTCAGTGCCAGGAGCTGCCAGGTGCCCACACACAGGGCACACGTAATCCGTCCCTCTGCCCAGGGTCCCCTGCAGAGCTGCTTTCCCTGGGGCCGGGTGGGGGAGCCCCACCTTTCCAAAGCCTGTCCTTGGGGCAGGGGCTTCTTACCCCCCCCCCATTCCCAGCCCCCTTCCTGCTCTCGCCCTGCAGTAGCAGACAGGAAAATAACCAGCCTTTTAGAAGAGCCTCTGAGCCTTGAGCATCCTTTTCCCAAATAATAGGCACCGCCCCCTGTCTGTGCCCAGGGGCAGAACCAGGACATCTGGGCCCCCTCCTCAAATCATCTGGGCCCCTTCCAAACCCATATTCTTTCAATAACAACCCGATTTTTATTTTGCAAGAGTGGTGTTTAAAAAAATGACTATTATCCACCTTGTCATTATGCTCCAAATCAGGAATTGATGGCATGCCTTCCTTAGGTGTCAAGTGCCAAAGCATGTGCTTTAACAGCAGCCACAAGCATGTTCACCTGCCTGAAATGTGGGTGACGCAGTGAATCACGCACCCCCAAAAACAGCACCACGCGGTGCCTTCGTGGCTTTCCTCAGCAGCTGCCTCTGTCGGTTGGTGTAGGCTCTCAGCAGCCCGAGTCAGCGCTGCGGCTGGAGTCGCGGTTTCCCCCTCATCACTGAGCTGCAGGGCTGCAGGAAAAACCTCCCTGGTGGCACCGCACCTGCCCGGCAGGCCAGCACCCAGCCATCTCCATCAATCCCGGCGCCACCCTCACCCGTGGGCACGGACCCACCACAGGTCCTGGATGCAGACAGCGTGGACAGCGCTGAATTCCAGTCCGCTCCTGCGAGGTCTCAGCACTGTGCGTTCAGCTGCGTGCAGCAGCCCCACCGCTGCACTGCCCCTCGCTCTGTCTCAGAACCCGCTGCAGAATGACTCAGGCGGGCGGGGGGCACTTGAGCGTGTCCCCCCAAGCCCCTTTCACATTGGCTCCTCCCTCTTCTAAGCTGAGAGGGCAAGGAATGCCCTGGGGTCTCCTGGTTTGGGGAGCACCAAGCAGGCTTCTCGCTCGCCCCTGAGCTCCCTGAGTTTCCAGCCCAGCCACAAGGCTGAGATGGAAACTTCCAGGCTGTTCCCTGACAGCTCTGGTAGACACGCTCTTGGTGCATAGCAATGACAAAGCTGTCAGGCTGGCTGTCATCCTGACACTGGAAGGGGGGGCCTTTTGTAAGTTTCGGTTGTTTAAGGGCAAGAAGTGAGAACTCTGTCTCACGTTAAAAAGACAGGGAGCAACAAACCGTTAGTTTTTTTTTTTTTTTTTTCCACTTCTCATCTCTCTTGACCAGCAGGGACTAAATAGGGAATCTGCTGTTAGAACGGACTGCCCGGGTAGGCCGAGTGTTCCTGTGGAAGGGGACCCTGCAGTCCCCGCCATCGTCATCGTCACACGTTCAGTATGTGTGTGAGCAGCACCCTGGCACAGGCACCGTCAGATAGACCAGTGGTTACAGCCCTGCCTTGGAGAATGCAAACCTAAGCAGCAGCAGGCTGAGAGGCAAAGAGGAAAATCCTCACGGGCTCCTGTAGGGGCGCAGAGCAGGCTGTGCGGAGCGGCACCTGTGTTACAACGGAGCTTCCGTGTTGCACGGCGGCACACTCTTCCGTCCTGGGCCTAACGGTAGAACCTCAGTCCCTGTGAGCACTGGAGCAAAGCCCGCGCCCAGGAAAGACCTGGGCTCAGCCCCTGTCCCACCGCCCTCCCCCTTTCCAGGTGGATGGGTCAGGAGAGGCAGGTGCGGGAGGAGGCCGGAACCGCAGGTCCTCCTTGGCTGGAAGAGTTGGTTTCTCTCCTCCAGCTCCTCACAGCCCGTCTTTGGCCACACTGTGGTTTCTCTGGCTGGTCTGGGTTAATCCGGGAGACTCGGGATTTGTGGCTGAAGATAGGCACAGTCATCGGCTCTGCTAGTTACACAGGATCTTCAACAAGTTCGTGAAAAACACGCGGCATGAAAACGCTATGCATGAATCTCAAACACTTCTTGCACCAAGAAGACGTGGCCTTTAATTCCATTTTCCGTGAACGTTTTGAAGCGTCCTCACGTATACTTGGGATGAGCCAACAGTGCGGAGGACGTTACACAGGAGGAAACCTCCAAAGAGCCTGTCTCTGGCCGACAGGACCCAAAGGTAGGTCTCTTTGGAGCAGGAGTTCTTACTGAAGCCAACTGACGCTCCCGGGAGATCCCTGCTTTTGGTCTTTTAAAGATTTATTTATTTATTTGAAAGTCAGAGTTACACAGAGAGAGAGGGAGAGAGCCATCCAGATGGCTGCAACAGAAAGGGCTGTGCCAGGCCGGAGCCAGCAGCCAGGAGCCAGGAGCCAGGAGCCAGCAGCCAGCAGCCAGGAGCCAGGAGCCAGCAGCCAGCAGCCAGGAGCCAGGAGCTTCATCCTGGGAGGCCCAGAAGCAGCTCCTGGCTCCTGGCTTCAGACCGGCCCAGCTTCAGCTGTTTTGGCCATTTGGAGTGTGAACCAGCAAACAGAAGATCTCTCATTCTGTTTCTCTCTCTCTCTGTAATTCTGCCTTTTAAATAAATAAATAAATCCTTTTTAAAAAAATTGTATCTCCTTGATAGTTGATAACATAAGATAATAATTAATGTTACAGTGTTATGAATTTGCCACAGAAGTAGCTGAGCACTCCGAGACTCCATACCCCACCTTGCACCCTCCAAACCCTGGGAACGCTGTGGACACTTGGAGTTGTTCATATCCTGCTGTGGGATGTGGGTAAGAACCAAGAAAAGACCAGCCCACGGGAGAAACAGAGCCTTGAGTTGCAGAGTCCTGGTGACAAGGGACAACTGTGACAGTTTGGTTTTGGTCATTCATATCTTTTTAAAGATTTTCTTTATCTTATATGTTTTTAAAAGATTTATTTATTTAAAAGGCTGACAGAGAGAGGGAGAGACATAAAAATAGATCTCCCACCTACTGGTTCACACTGATCTAAAGCCAGGAGCTTGGAACTCCATCTGGGTCGCCTATGTGGGGGGCAGGGACCCGAGAATGTGGACCATTGTCCGCTGCCTTCCCGGATGCATTAGCAGGAAGCGGGGTCGGAAGTGGAGGAGCCAGGACTTGAACCGGTGCTTCAATGTGGGATGTGGGCCTCCGAAACAGTGCTTTAGCCTGCTAGGCTGCAGTAGCAGCCCCACCTTCTTCCTTCTTGGGATGAAATAATGGGACAAACCTGTGATTTTCTATCTCTTTTTTCTTAAGATTTATTTATTCATTTGAAAGGCAGAGTTACAGAGAGAGAGAGAGAGAGAGAGAGAGAGAGGTCTTCCATCTGCTGGTTCACTCTCCAATGGCCGCAATGGCCAGAGCTGGGCTGATCTGAAGCCAGGAGCCAGGAGCTTTTTTCTGGTCTCCCATGCAGGTGCAGGGGCCCAAGCACTCGGGCCATCTTCTACTGTTTTCCCAAGCCCCAAGTAGGGAGCTGGGTTGGAAGTGGAGCAGCCAGGACTTGAACCAGTGCCCACATGAGTCACCAGCACCAGAGACAGCGGCTTTACCAGCTACACCACAGCGCCAGCCCCGATTTTCTGTTTCCTGTTGTGTGCTTCATGCTAACCATGGAGGCGCTTCCCTGACAAGACCCAATTTTGGCAGCTTTGGTTCTCAAGTCTCCCAGGGAAAGTGTAGTTTCTACCGTGTTGTTGAAGATGGCCCTTCCTTTTGACTGCCTGGGAAGTCCAGTGTGCGCCCACACCCCGGATGAGAACTGCCGAATGTGCCCCTTCACGGCCTCTCCCAGCCCTGAAACTCTGAATCAAAGAAGTGTCTTATTCCGTCCAGTGTGTCTTTATCTCTGGTTACCAGTGCCCATTAGTAACCAGCAGGCTACTCGTCCTCCAATCCGCTCTGCACAGAACCTCCGGTTTCTCGCCATCACTCTGCCCAGCTGGTAATGAATTCAGTCCCGGCTGCTAAGCCTTCCCGTTGATGAGTCATCTGTTTTCACAGACTGCTGGTTATAAGGCTGGGGCCTAGCTTGCACATATATAAATATTTTGCCATCTTCCTCTGTCTGAAGGACCCAGTGACTCAGGGGATGCTCTGACAACTAGAAACGGTTATGCAGCTTGGTTGACATCTTTTCCGTCATCATCCCATCATTCCTCCAGGGTACTGGTTTGCAATCATTAGGCAAAAGCAAGATTTTTGTCTCTCAATAATTATTATCTGAGTAGGCTAAGCTCAGAATATGGTTACTGCTCTTGCTGCAACCTATCCCTTTGGTTTCCAGCCGTGAAGCGAGGTAGCCCATCTCCCTCGGCCTCGGTTTTGGGAGCGAAGCACTGGGTCATTTACTGCCCGATCATTCGGCATCAGGAGGCGCACCTGCCCTGTGCCAGGATCTGCCCTGGTGCTAGAGATACAAAGACGGACAAGACTGGGCCTTGCCTTCCAAGTGTGCATGCATGTGCGCACGTGTGTGTGCATGTGTGTATATGCATGTGTGTATGTGTGCATATTTGTGTGCATACATGTGTGTATGCGTGTGTATACATTGCATGCACATATGTATGTGCATGCGCGCGCGCGCATGTGTGTGCAATGGAAGAGCCACAGCTATTGTAGGTGCTGAAGAAAACGAGCCACATTATGGAGGGATATGTGTGGCACAACACGGAGTTTGACTTTATTCCCAAAGAATGGGAAACTTCTGGAGGATTATCAACAGAGCGATGAGGTACCTGTGTCGTGGCACAGCTGGTGGAGCCACCACTTGCCACGCCGGCATCCCACCTCAGAGTGCTGGTTCAAGTTCTGGCTGCTCTGCTTCCCATGCAGCCCACTGCTAATGTGCCAGAGACAGCGACAGAAGATGGCCCAAGCACTGGGCCCCTGTCACCCATATGGGAGACCCAGCCACTGACCCTATTTGGGGAGTGAGCAGCAGATGGCAAGTCTCTCTCTCTCTCTCTCTCTCTCTCTCTCTCCCATCACTTTGCCTTTCAACTAAAAAATAAATGCTTTTTAAAAATGTACACACACACACACGCACACACGAGTGATGACCATGTCCAGCTCTGCCTTCTGGGAAGACATCCATGGAGCAGGATGGAGGAGGATGCAAGAGGGCAGAGGAGGGGTTGACCAGAAGGCTCAGAAGGTCCAGGCGCCGTGGGGACTGGGTGAGCCCAGGTCAAGGGCCCAGGCACTAGCGACGGCCGTGGAGAGGGGACTGGAGCAGCATCTGAGCGGTGGGACCAGGGAGGGAGGCCAGAGAGCAAGTGACGCCCAGGTGTCAGGCTGGAAACAGGAACAAGGTTGCCAGTCACCTAGAGAGGGAAGCCAGCCCGAGAAAGCGGGGGAGACAGGGACTCGGTGGGAAGCGTGTGCAGCGAGAACGCCCTTGGAGGAGGCAGGTGCCGAGGGCTGGCGCCCCATCTGCGGCAGGAAGTCTCATCATGGGGATGTGACTGCAATTACGGCAGCGCTTGGGAACCCTCAGCCGCCAGGTGCCGCGCGCAGGGCCGGGGACCGCTGCCATTTCTGCGCATCTCAGACTCTTCTCGTCGCCTCATCAGTCGGGCCTTCAGGAGGAAGAGGCGCAGCCGGCACCGTGTGCATCTTGATTGCCTCTGATGCCTGCCTGTGCCTCTCCCCGGCTGAAATCAAGTCCCATGCGTGGAAACCCGAGGCGCCCCTCCCCCAGCAGGTGGCCTGAACCCAGCCAGGAGAATGAGCCCCTGTTCTCAGCCCTGCAGCCCACCCTCAACCCCAGTCCTGGAGTCACTCCGCTACTCTGTGCCCCGGTTTGTTCCCCAGAGTTGAAACTTTTTTTTTTTTTTGCAACATTCACTCTTTCTTGTGTCCTACATGGCTGTGTGAAGGACCTGACATTGAGCAAGCCTGGCCTGGCCCCTGCCCTCGCCCAGTGAACTAATAGCAAGAAGACGTTGGGAGGCGTCCTGTGATCAGGAGAAAGCAGATGCGTCTTCAAGGAAGTGCCTGAAACTTAGGGGGAAAATGGACACTCTCCCTTTAAGATAGCGTCCCGCAAACCAGCTCTCCCACCCCAGCCTCTGCAGTGGGGGCGCAGGTGTAGCCTGCACTTGGGAGTCATCTTTGGCAGCCTGGGGACGCAAGAGCAGCTGTCCAGCCGGCCCGGTGGAAGCGTCCCACGGCCCCATTCCTGTGGCTGTCCATGACTTGTTGCTGCCTAGGTGCAGGGTTGTGAGCTGAGAGCCGCTGCAGCCATGGCGATGGACGGCGCCGATGCGTGAACCTGCACGTAAGGCCCAAGGGGAGCCGCACGGGGCAGCTCCCAGCACACCGCGGGCACAGGAGCACGTCAGAGGCCTGGGTGGCCGCTCTGGAGAACACAGCGCAGACGTCAGCTGGTGGGTGCCGGGAACACAGCCCGAGGCTCCCAGGCCTGGCTGTGCAGTGCGGCCCAGCTCACGGTCCCCGTGCTCCAGGCACACACCGGATGTCCCGGGCCTGCCGCTGGCCCTCTCCCCAGCTCAGGCGGCCTTGGAGGGGTTCAGATCACGTCCCCGGGAGCACCTGCTGCTCCATGGGCTTAGAGAGGTTGCTGAGCACAGCAAGGCAGGTGTCAGGCAGCGAGGACCAAGCAAGATTTTAAGAAACAGATCCCTCCAGGTGTGGCTGCACGCTTAGCTGGATGCCGGGAGACGCACGGCCTGGAGGGTGGGCGCAGGCCACTGTGCATGCCCGTGTGCGGAAGGGGCTCGGCGGGACCTGGCCGTGACTCACGCACCACGTGGTGTCTGCTGCAGGAGCTCCGCGGGGCTGCTGTGTCAGCCTCGCAATGAGAGAGACTTCGAGATGCTGTCTGTGGCGCCACCAGAGCAGCCGCCGGAGGGGTCGCCTGGGGCTGGGGGCCAGTCTGGGTGGGCCAACCCCTGCTGACCGCGGGCGGCTTGGTGCTCACCTGGAAACGTGCCATCTGCTGCTGCTTTCCCTACTCTCTCATGTCCGTGTCTTCCAGTAAATTACTGAAGATGCTTTATTCATGGGGCCGGCGCCGTGGCGCACTTGGTTAATCCTCGTCTGCGGCGCCGGCATCCCATATGGGTGCCAGGTTCTGTCCCGGTTGCCCCTCCTCCAGTCAGCTCTCTGCTGTGGCCGGGGAGTGCAGTAGAGGATGGTCCAAGTGCTTGGGTCCTTCACCCCCATGGGAGACCAGGAGGAAGCACCTGGCTCCTGGCTTCGGATCAGCACAGCGCCGGCCATAGCGGCCATTTGGAGGGTGAACCAACGGAGGGAAGCCCTTTCTCTCTGACTCTCTCTCTCTCTCTCACTGTCTATAATTCTACCTGTCAAATAAATTTTTTAAAAAAGATGCTTTATTCATAAGAACAAGCAAGCATCCAACCGAGGGACTGAAAACTGTTTCTCCCTTCTGTGAACACCGGACGTGTCCATTCCACACCTGTCTCAGACGATGAATGTGGGTGTCAGGAGTGGACGGGTGCAAGGTGTGGATCGCAGCACGGGGATGGCCACTCGAGGCCAGATCTGCTCAGCCTGTGACCCAGCTGGGCCCTGGATGACAAGTAGAATTGTGTCAGCCATCTGTGTCTTTCCCACTTCTCCTGGACGCCAACACTGTCTTTTTTTAAACATTTATTTATTTGAAAGGCAGAGTTTCAGAGAGAGAGAGAGAGAGAGAGAGAGAGAGATCTCCCATCTGCTGGTTATCTCCCCCTATAACTACCAGCAGTCAAGGCTGGGCCAGGCTGAAGCCAGGAGCCAGGATCCCCTTCCAGGTCTCCCATGCGGGTGCAGGGGCCCAGGCACTTGGGCCCTCCTCCACGGCTGTCCCAGGAGCGTTAACAGGAACTGGATCGGAAGCGGAGCAGCTGGGACTGGGACTGGCACTCATATTGGATGCTGGTCTTACAAATGGTGGTTTAACCCACTGCATTGCAGTGCCGGCCTGTGGAATCCACCCTTTTCAATGGCTGAAGTAAATGGGGAGGGTCCATTTACCGCAGAAAACAAGAGAGTGGGGAGGTGGAGGCGGGGCTGCTGGGGGTGCTGGCTTTAGTGTTGGTGTCACGGCTCTTCAGAGTTCTGGTCGAGCAAACTCCTTTCACTCTGGCTATGTTATGCCCCTTCCACACCCCATGCCCCAGCCTGTTCAGTGGAGCCTGCCGTGGGGGATAGGGGACAGCGTCCCCCCGTTGTTTCCTGTGCGTCTTACTGAGAACAAAACAGCCCCAAGCCTGCATGGTCCTGGTACTTGAAAAAGACTGGCACCCAGGAAAAGTCAGGGAGGAGAGGGAGGGGAGACATGGCAGCAAAAGCAGGAGAGGCAGACCACGGCCCGGGAGGCTCCAGGGATGCGGATCAGCGGGCCAATGTTTCACATTCGTGTTTGATTTACGACCGGATGCCCAGGTGGGCCTGTGTGGAATTCACCCCTGACCTGCGGGATTGCAAAGTCCGCGCTGCGCTCTGCTTCTGCAATTGTTTACTAAGCAAGTTTACTGTCTGAGCGCCGGCGCTTCCTGTCCTGGCATTCAGGCCAGACGGCGAAGACCTGTGTGGACGCCACCAGGACAGGACTAGGGAGGGACCCACAGGCTGGCCTCCCACCCCGGGGCACTGTGTTGCACTGTGCAGAGCCCGCCCTTCCTCCCACGGCCATGGTCGCTGTCTGCTGCTGCCGATTCTGCTGTTGCTGTGCCATGTGCCACGGCCACGGGAGCCTGGGTTCTGACTCAGCCACCTGTGGCCTTGCGTGCAGCTGCACACCTGGCCAGGCCACCAGGCCCATGGCGGTGCTGCCCCAGCGCCCACAGGCCCACGCCCGTGTGGATACCGGCAGCCGCTGCCCAGCGTCGTTCTGTTCTCCTATCCAACCTCTCTCACGAGGCACACGTGCAAGCGGAACATGGTTAAGAATCGCAGCAGAGGCACAGCAGGGGTGTAAGGGCTGCGCTGGGCTCTTGCTAGCTAGAAGGATTTCACAGGTCCCGCGTGCGTGGGGCCATTCCTGAAACCGCAGGGAGCCCGTGTCCACTGGCCCTGCAGAAACAAGCGACACTTCATATTCATCAGGGAGACGAGACCAGGAGGAGCCCAGATGTGCGAGGAGCTCCGAGGGGCCCCAGAAACAAATATCGGCATTCACCTACAAGATCAACAGAGCTGCCCACGGCACCTTAGCCTCACCTCGCCTTCCCAGGGCAAATCCCAGGTGAGGCGTCCACGCATCGGTGGTGGCAGGCAGTCTCAGGCGGCCAAGGCCATGGCGACTGCAGCAGATGGCTGGAATGCGCCAATCCCCCCCCCCCCCGCCCCCAGCACTGCAGGGACCCCGTGCTGAGGAGGAGGAGGGGAGGCCAGGCGGCGAAGAAGCAATCGCAGCGCATCTGCAGCAGGTGTCGTTGGTCTGCAGACGGGGGCGGGGCTTCAGGCGCAGCACAGTCCATGCCTAGTCCTGGCTGGGACCTTGGAGAGTTTCACATCATGAGAGCCACATGTGGTTCAGTCACCCCAGAGGCCTAACCCTGACTGTGCAGCCCAAGCCCTCCTCTCCCTCAGCTCCCCCCACTTTATTTTGGTCCATGAATGAGTAAGGTGTAGTGTCTGTGGTCAGAGAAAGAAGGGATTTTAAAACCATTTCTGCCTTTTTAAAAGATCTACTTATTATCTGAAAGGCAGAGTTAGAGAGAGAGAGAGAGAGAGAGAGAGAGAGAGAGAGAGAGAGAGAAAGGGAGAGAGAGAGAGAGACTTTCCTTTGCTGGTTCACTTCCCAAATGGCCACAACAGCCGTGACGGGGCCAGACCAAAGCCAGGAGCCTGGAGCTGTATCTGGGACCCAAGTGCTTGGGCCATCTTCTGCTGCTTTCCCAGGTGCATTAGCAGGGAGCTGGATCAGAACTGGAGCAGCCAGGGCTCAAATCAGTGCCCTAGAGAATGCTGGTGTCACAGGCGGCTGCTTACCCCGCTGTTAGCAACGCCAGCCCCTATTTCTACTTTGAGTAAATCTTCATCTAGGAAAGACTGGGTGGAACGACTTGATGCCCACACGACTTGACGGTCGAAACAGGAAACAGTTAGCTGGAGAGGCAAGCTTATAAATGCGTAGTCGTGCGAGAGTACTGGTGTCCAGAGACTATTAACATAATTAAATTCCTTGCATGGTGCTGTCTTTTAAAAAGTCATACACAGTCCTTAAAATAGCTTCTTGGGGCCAATGCCATGGCTCACTTGGTTAATCCTCCTCCTGCAGTGCCAGTATCCCATATGGGCGCCGGTTCTAGATGTGGGAGCTCCTCTTCCAGTCCAGCTCTCTGCTGTGGCCAGGGAGTGCAGTGGAGGATGGCCAAGTGCTTGGGCCCTGCACCCCATGGGAGACCAGGAGGAAGCACCTGGCTCCTGGCTCCTGGCTCCTGGCTTTGGATCGGCGCAGCGCCAGCCAGAGTGGCCATTGGGGGAGTGAACCAATGGAAGGAAGACCTTTCTCTCTGTCTCTCTCTCTCACTGTCTAACTCTGCCTGTCAAAAAAATTAGCTTCTTAATTTCAGAAGGCAAAGTACAAAGTTGTCCCCCACTAGTAACATCCTTTTTGCTTCTTTCCTTCTAATTTTTTCCCTATAGATGGTTGGATGTGCTTTAACTTAGATGGAGGTATTTTTATTTTGCTTTTTAAAAATGCCTGTACCAAACATGTCTTCTCTAACTTTGCATACCATGAGGATCACTTTATGTTGCAACACAGTACCTTAAAACAAATGTTTGGGGGCTGGCGCTGGTAAAGCCACTGTCTGCGCGCCAGCACCCCATAGGGCACTGATTCGAGTCCCAGCTGCTCCACTTCCGATCCGACTGCCTGCTAACGTACCTGGGAAAGCAGTGGAGGATGGCCCCCGTGCTCGGGCCCGTACACTGACACGTGCACAGTGTCCACATGGCCTGGAGGGAGCTCTTGCCTCCTGGCTTCGGCCTGGCGCAGCCCAGGCCACTGTGGTCATTTGGGGAGTGGACCAGGGGATGGAGGATCGCTCTCTCTGTCTCTCCTCTCTCTCTGTAACTCTGACTTTCAAATAGGTGAAACTTTGAAAAATATCTAAAATGTTAGTTGCATCATAAAAATATGTATTTATTTTATGAAAAATTAGATGTGTTAAAAATAAAAATCAAATTAAAATCAAGCTGAAAGCACTCTAGCCACATTTCCACAACCTCCTGTTCCTCTGCCCCCACCATCCTGGCCAGGATAGAAAGAATGAGCCTTAGTGCATGCCAGATACACCATGTCTGTGCGCACATGTAAGTTTCATATGTGTGTTCATGTGTGCACACGTGTGTGTGTGTAGCTTGAGTGTACCTAATTGAAAAACCAGAAACCCCCTACGTTCCCAAAGCCAAAGCTTTCTGAGTCAGTGCTCTGACTTATGAATATCAGGCTTTTGAGACCTGGGCTTGCAGATCACAGATGTCCGTCAGTCAGGTCTGCACAAACGTCCCCAAGGCCAGAGTCTGAAGCGCTTCCTGTACATGTGTGTATCCCTCTCCCTCTCCCTCTCTTTCCCCTCACCCTGTGTGTGTGAGGGAAGAATTTTCTTTCCATTGACTTCAATCCAACTTTGAGCCCAACCCCAGTGCTCTGCCTGGAGATATATTTGTAGGGTCAGGAGAGGATGAGGATTGGAGATTTTGCAGTAACGGGAACCAGGAGGCACCTGGCCCCGCCCTTTCTGGCTACCTGACGAGCCCTTGGCTCCTCTCTGCCTGGCTTCCACGCCGTCCAAGCCTGTGCTTTGGGGGCAGCACTCCTCAAGGAGATGTGGACAGCCCAGTCTTGTAGGAGATGGTGCAGAGGGGGCAGAGGGCAGTGCCAGCCCCACCGCTTCCGGAACAGCACACCTGTGTCCCTTTGCCCTGGATGACGGGGAGAGCCCCACTGTCCACAGCAGTCCCAAAGACCCCTCCACCCCGGGACTCGCCTTTCAAAGAGACGGAAGGCTTCGTGAGAAATCCAGACGACCTTGCAGGCAAAGAAGATAGGAATCGGAAGGAGAAGGGAAGACATAGTGAACACACATGTTAACAATGTCCAAAGCCTCCTGCCACTCACAGAATGTGTGCAGTAGTGAGAGGTGGGTACTGGGGGCTGGGCTGAGTCTACCAAGCACAGAGAAGATGGCGTGAGCGACCTGGTCCACGGGAGCTGGGGTTCAAGGTGAGACCTAAACAGCGCATGGCCGAGGAGGTCCGACTTTTGCCGTTCGTGACTTTCCTTACGCGCTGATGAGCCTTGTGAACGCGCATCCTGTGTCCTCTCTGCTTCTGTGCTAGATGAGAAACAGCCCTCCCTGGCTGGGCCCTGGAATCTCTCCGGCTCCGTCCGTGCTGTCCACCTTACCTTCCTGCCAGGGGAGCGCCCAGCTCATCCGAAAGCTCTCCAGATGGAGGTTCAGCAGAGCCTCAGGGTCAAGGTCACTGTGTAGCGGCTCCAGGGAAGCCACTGCTCATAGGCAGGTGGGGCTGGTTGATTGACACACTCGGCACTCAGAGCTCTTCTTAAAACTCTCTCCCAGGGCCAGCGCTGTAGCACAGTAGGTTAATCCTCTGCCTGCAGTGCCAGTAACCCACTTGGGCGCCGGTTCTAGTCTCGGCTGCTCCACTTCCAATCCAGCTCTCTGCTGCGGCCTGGGAAAGCAGTAGAGGATGGTCCAAGTGCTTGGGCCCCTGCACTCCTAAGGGAGACTGGGAAGAAGCTCCTGGCTCCTGGCTTCATGCATCATCTTCCTGCATCTCCGGCCGTGGCGGCCATTTAGGGAGTGAACCAGCAGATGGAAGACCTTTCTCTCTGTTTCTCCCTCTCACTGTCTGTAACTGCCTCTCCCTGGTTGTGGGAGGGAAGAAGAATTTCTGGAGAAGCTGTTGCCGTAAGGGGTCGTTCTGGGGACGCATTCTCGTTTTCTGGAAAGCAAATCTCTCGCGTGGGCAGTTTCAGATGGGGATGAAGCTGCACAGGGTGGGGCACTCCTTCCCTGGATTGGGGGGGGGCTGTCCCACTTGTCGGGCAAGCAGCAAACAGGAAGTCCGCAGGGGAGGGGAGAGCGCCGTGCTGGGCGCATCGTGTCTTGCAGAGGTTCAGCGGCCCTGTGCGGCTGCCTCTCCCTCTAAGGTCTATGAAAGCTGTCCTGCGGGTGCTGCTCTTGGCACTACGACATTCAGGGGGCTCCCAGGTGCCACTGACCCCCACACGGGCACGGCATGGGGGGCTGCGTATGGTCACACTAGGACTGCGCCCACCAGACACCTCATCAGAATCGGAATCCGGCCTCCGCCTCCATCAGTCAGGTGCGCCTGTTGCTTCTCTGTTCTTTCTAATCCTGTGCACGCATCTTTCCTGGAAACTAAATCCACTCAGTGGAATTGCTCGTTTTTGTTTTAAAGATTTATTTATTTGAAAAGCAGAGAGAGAGAGGAGAGAGAGAGAGAGAGAGAGAGATCTTCCAACCTCTGGTTCCCTCCCCCAAATGGCTGTGTTGGCCAGGACTGGCCCAGGCTGCGGCCAGGAGCCTGGAACTCCATCTGGGTCTCCCACGTGGCTGCAGGGGCCCAGGCACTTGGCCCATCACCCGCTGCTTTCCCAGGTGCGTTAGTAGGGAGCTGGAGCGGGGAGGAGTGGTGGGGCTTGAATGAGCGCTCACACGGGATGCCGGCATCGCGGGCAGGCGGCAGCTTACCTGTACCACAGCAACAACCCTGACAGTATTCCTCTGCATTGTCTCTGCATGTTCGAGTGGTGCTGACCTCTGCTCAAAGTGACAGAGGCCAATGTCGTTGACCATCAGCGTCCACTGCCCGTTGTCCGAGCTTCCCCTCAATTGATGGAAAGATGCACATGGGCACCGCTTGTCAGTTAACCAGGATCTATGAAAGTTAGGCAGTGTTCTTGGGGTGAAAGAAAGGCAGAATATGCCAAAAACACAAGCCAAAGTTCAACAGACAGAACGAGGTGCCAGACAGAGCAGAACCCTGATCCCCACCACACACTGTGTCCCCCAGACTCCTCTGCCTCCCCTGCCCCACCTGCCACCGCCACCCTGGGGAGCTCAGAGCCTCATCTAGAGTGACTCCAGGTGGCACAGTTAAAGGCACCCTCCGGTTTTAAATCCAATAGCCCCTGAATCAATGCTCCCATTTATCCACAGTGAAGCAATTGATCTTTTTAGAGGGGGACTTAATAAAAGCAAAAAGTCCTGTGACCCTGCTCTTCCAAGTCTGGGCCATCAGTCTGTAAAAGTGTGGCCCTTTAAATCAAATGTGTTTCAAGTCATCATGGCAGGGTATTGGGAAAAGTTTTCTATTAGCAATAACCATGCCTCGGATAAACCTCATTGGCAACGATACTGCCACTGCACGAAGCTAAAACCAAATGTGTTGGGGCCAGTGTGGTGGTGTAGTGGGTAAAGCCACCACCAGCAATGCCAGCATCCCATATGGGCTTCTGCCCTTCAAAATCATAAAATAAACCTTCTAAAAAATGTGTGACTTGTGTGTGCACAGCTTTGGTTTCTAGATGGAGAGGCTCCTGTTTTACGGGATGATTAACAATGATGACCCAGGAGCGAGCATGGTCTGGCAGTTAGAATGCCGAGTGCCTCAAGTCCGAGTCCCCTCGCTGGCTCCTGACTCCAGCTTCCTGCTAATGGGGACCCTGGGAGGCAGCAGGTGACGGCTTGAGTAACTGGGTCCCTGTCACTCAAAATTAATTTTGAAGTTTATCTCGAAATGTATTTGTTGACATTTCTTTGAGAGGCAGACATAGGAGACACAGTAAGAAGTCTCCTGTGTGCAGTTCACTGTCCCAATGTCAGCAGCAGCCCGGCTAGGGCAAGCTGAAGCCAGGAGCCAGGAACTCAGTCCAGGTCTCCCAGAGACCCATTGCCTCCCACGCACTGGCAGGGAGCTGGTCTGAAGTGGAGGCAGGACCCAAACACAGTCACCATGGTAGGGGAGGCAGGCATTCCAAGTGCATCTTAATTGCTGTGACAAATGCCACTCCTACATTTAAAAAAAATATTAAGTGCCGACACAGTATCGCAGACGGCTGGATGGGAGCCGCCCTGGGGACTCAGCTCAGACTCACATAGCATGTTTGGTAGTGCCACAGGATACTACATCTGACTGTGGCTCCCGCGACATTTGCAGTGAGACTGCCTCCTGTTCTCACACTTACAGAACGGGTACAGCGCTCCAGAGTGGCTCTGAAATGCCTATTTCCTCGCCCCACCGGAGGCTTTTTTAAACGCTCTATGGGTTGAGAATCTGAATCCTCAAGCTGTCTACAGGGTTCTGAATTAGACGGTCCGTGGCTTGCACGTTGAGAAGGTCTGTTCGGCGAGTGCCACCAAGGTTCCATGTGTGAGAAATGATGCTTCTGTCCCGGAGCTATGCTTTCTTGGCACAGCTACACCCTCTCCTTGATCGCTACTCTAACACCACATGAGGAGAGAGCCCAGCTTCTAATGAAGGTGTTCTTCACAGCTCTGGCCAATGAGCGGGTCTCCCCAGTCGCCCTCTTTGGTAAACTCAGGAAAATCAGCTCTGGGAGGCATGCAATTGTTTTATTTAAGGCTTCAGGAAATTTCTGCTGTCAAAATGTTTTGAAAATCAAAAACTGCCACCTGAGCTCTCAATAGCGTTATTGTACTTTTGGATTTCCCAGCAATAAGAATGAGACTTTTTGTTTCCATCACGTATAGTCAGTGCAGCTAATAAAAAGTATTTTTTTGTAAAAGGGTTTTTATTTTCCCAAAGAGGAAAAAAATTAGTCGAGACCTGCTCAGTGTGGTATTGAAAAATAAAACAAAAGAACAATATTCCCTACTGTTTGTGTTTAATATTAATTGCTTTTTAACCTTTGATACTGTTGCTGATTAAATTTTTATTTTCTTTTGCACGGCTTGTCTTCAGCAGTTTCTACAAATTTTTGCTCATCAGCCTCATGAAATTGAATCCCATATTAAACAGCTTTGTTTTTCCCCAAGTGGCATTAAGATTACCTTCGCTGCCTTGGGTTACAAGAACTCCAGCTGCAGTAGATAATATCCGAGTTCGAAGCGTGCCTGCATTTGCATACACAACACAAACACACAACAGAAGCAGCGTCAGTTTGGCTGTCATGGCGGACTTCAGCGCAAGGTGCACCACGCAGACCGTGGTGGTCCTGTGGGGTCATGATGGAGCTGGAAATCGCTATCACCTGAAGATTCTGTATCCAGCGGCAGTCCTGGCACGACCCCCTGCTGGGGCATCGGTGGTGCTGGTGGAGGATCGGAGCTACCTACTGCACAGCCGGCCCTGCAACGGTGCAGCAGTGCACGATACTGGATCGTGATAATAGACGACCACATCATTGGTTTATGGAACTGCTGTACTCTACTGAGAGTCGTGGACACCTGCTACTTGTAAAGATTGACTGTGAAGAGCCTGCAGGTGGCCCCGCAGCCTCGTCCATCTCATGGTCACTGCGTCTCCCGATCGCACCAAGAGGCCAGGTTGAAGGGCTGGCCTGCGCCCTGAGGGTTGTCTGTCGGTACAGTCTGGGGTGTTTGCACGGCCAGGGAAGCACATCCCTCAGCCTGTTTCCCCAACCCTGAGCGCTGCGGGAAGCATCCCCATTTCAGCTCTCTTTGCAAAAGATGATCCAGGGTAAATCTCGGGCAATGGGAACCTCGGGTTTCATCATCAGGAGGGAGCACCTTCAAGGGAAGAAGCGCTAGAGGGCCAAACAGAGATCTTTCCATTGCTCTGCTTTGAGGCCCCTTCTGGCAAGGTGTGGCTTGCGGAGCGGGAGCCACTTCTCCCCACCCCAGACCTCCTCAGTGTCACCGGGGCAGGACACCAGTGTGGGACTGGAATCTCAGTAGCAGCCACCAGTGCGGAGCCACAGTGGCTCACGTAGGACTGAAACATCAGGGCTAAGTGGTGGAGGTGGCAGGCCCCCAGCCGCCTGGCATCAATGGATCCTGGAAGAGTCCTACTAGTCCTACCCCACTAGTGCCCAGCAAGAGGCTGGGAGAGACCACCACACATGCGCTACAGCGAGCAGGGAGGCACCACCAAGCGGAACAGCGACAGGGCGGCAGCACGCGGGACAAGTTGCGGGAGCACTTGTGCGTTCTGCTCTCAGATGCCATAGTCACCTGGAGCTGGGGGCGGGGGAGGGCGTGCAGGAGCAGGTGCAGCAAGAGCCAGCACCTGCTATTCAGGTGAATGCCAGTCATAGCTTCGTTCAGAGATGAAACAGGGCATTCATCGCTTTAGGTCTTAGATGACGACCCAGAGTTGCAACACAATACATGAGCTGATTGGAGATAGATGGGTGTTGCCTTGTAGATGAGGATCCTAGAATCGTTTTCCAAATCACAATTTGAAACACAGTCCCGTATGCAAAAACAAAGCAATTGTGTACATACTGCTACACACCTATTAGGATGACCCAAATTAAAGAGTGATGGTGCCAAATGTGGGCGAAGATGTGGAGCAACCGGAACTCTTGTGCCCTGCCAGAGGGAATGTAGAATGGCACAGCCACTTTGGAAAACAATTTATAAAATAGTTTTAAAAAAACCTAATTAGATACCTACTCACTTCTGACCAGTCACTCCCCCGGAGAAATGAAATCACATTCCAAACAAGGACTTACACGCAAATGCAAAACAAATCCAAACACAACCCTCACGCCCACCCACAGCTGGATGGAGAAACAAGTCCAGGAACACAATGAAGTACACTCAGCAGTAAAAGGAAGTGAACTTCTGATACATACAGCACTGTGGATCGAGTCAAAGTACTTATGCTGGGTCAAAGAAGCCAGATGCCCCAACATTGCACATGGGATCCCACTTATATAAAATTCTGGGGGGCCAGAGCTGTGGTATGGTTGGCTGAGCTTACAAATGCAGCGCCAGCATCCCATATGAGCACCGGTTCACATCCCAGCTGCTCCACTTCTGATCCAGCTCTGCTATTGCCTGGGAAAGCAGTAGAAGGTGGCCCAAGTCACCCACGTGGGAGACCCAGAAGAAGCTCCTGGCTCCTGGCTTCGGATCAGCCCAGCTCTGGCTGTTGCAGCCCTCTGGGGAGTGAACCAGAGGATAAAAGACCTTTCTTTCTGTCACCCCCTCTCTGTGTCTGTAACTTTACCTCTCGAATAAATAAAAATCTTTATAGAAAATTCTGGAAATGAAGACACTTGAGAGTGATGAATGTGTTCATTGTCTTGATTACTGGCTGGATGCATCCATAGGTCAACAGTTCTGAAATGGCACACGTCAAATACGTGCAGTTTTTAATTGTATGTGGACCACACGTCAGTGGAGCTGCAGGAGAAGACAAAGGCCCTGGCGCTAGAAGATCCATACCTCTGGCGGGTCATTTTCCAGTTTCCTGAGAGGGGTTGCGGCTCCTGAAACACTTGTGTGTTTATCAGAGATTCCTGGGGACATTCCAACTCTCTTTCCTTCCACCCGCATGATCGGATTTATGCCACTGGCTTCTCTCCTGGCTGTGTTTCATGACTCCAGTCGCAGGTTAGAGTCTCGTGAGAAAGCATCCAGACACAGCTCTGAGCACCCAGGGGAGCTGGGCCAGCCTGCCCCTGTGAAGGCACAAGACCCATTTCCAAATCCAGGGCCAGAAAACACTGCAGGGAAAATCGGGAGCTATCAAATCTGCACTCTCTGTAGAGCTAGCTGTTCAGACAAGTCTGGAATATCAACTAATAATTCCCAGGAACCTCATACCATACCACGCTCAGTGCTGCAGGCACCGCCAGGAGCTCGGGGGAAATGCAAGAGGAGCCGCTGGCCACGGGGCCCTTTGGGATCTGGGCATCTGTGCATCCGTTCATGCCTCACACCAGGCGCAGTGAGCTGAGGCAGGAAGCCGAGAGAACTCCGGCTGATTGCTCCGGCTACTCTGATCCTAGCCATGCTTGGGGACACACAGTGACCCTGTGCTTTGGACCCACTCAGGGAGAACAATGGCAGGTACCCCAGCCCAGAAAACATGTCACTGGTAACACGACAAACACGGGGGCTCAGAAATCACGTGACTGGTACATTATTGCTGATAACTGTAAAACCCTCATGTCTCCAAACGAAAGCTCTTGCCTCTTGCTACCTCTTTCCGCACCATTTCCCAGAAGCCTTGAAGCAGGACCATGTAACAGATGGGAAAAAAACAAAAAACACAAAAAATGAGGTAGTCTGTAGAGAGGAAGCGGAACCAGGTCCATGGTGTCGTTTGCGCACGTGTGGACACACCTGCCAAGGGGGGCATTAAGAGGAAGGGCTCATCCGCTCGGTTCAACCGCCTCTGCCTTCCTTGGGGCTGGAACTGCCGAAGTTGTGTTTTGAAAGCAGACACGTTGAGGTTCTGTGGGAGGCTGTCCCACTTCTTTGGAGATGCACACATCCTTAATCATTAGGAGAGGAATGGCATGACACAGGCAGTCAGCAGCAGCAGCTACCAAACCCCAAGCATACATAAAGATAAAGCAAAAAAAAAAAATAAAATAAAGCAAACGTCATCAGATGTTAAATGTATGTTAGCACTCATGTTCACCTCTTTAAAATCTCCCTTAGCGCTGAAAAACTTCCAAGTGAAGTTGAGAGGAAGCAGAGATAATTCTGTCGTGGTCTGTTTTGCCTTCCACACTAACAGTGTGCAGCTCGCCCAGTGCGGTAGCATGCTCGGTTACTCCCCAGAGGAAAGACCTGCTGGGCTGCCACGATGACCCGATACAAAGCCTATGTGCGTATCCTAAGTAAGTACCCAGAAAAAAATCAGAGGCAATCCACAGGGATGACAGGAAAGCCAGGCTTCTGTTTATGGTGAAAACCATAATCCCCAAAGGCGCTGCCCAGCAGTGTATCAGGGACTTCCCCAACGGCCCCCTGTCTTGGTGGCAGCATTGGCGGCAGGACGTTGAAACAGGTAGGACAAACCCTGACCTTGTACAACCTGAGTCTTCAGGAAAGATTGCACAGATCGGAGACAGGCGACGTGACGACGTGTCCTGGTTTTGCCACCAGCATGATAAACAGCCCCGGGTGAGTCAGATGGTATTTGGAGCCCTTAACTTCCCCATCTTTTTAAGGATAATGAAATAAATGCTACCATCCCAGAGGGTTTTATAAAGTTAAGGAAACATAAAAAGTATGTACAAGTTGAGCATCCCTAGCCCAAAATCTGAAACACTCCAAATCTGTAACTTTTTCCCCACCAACATCATGGCTTCACATGGAAGATTCTGCACCAGACCCCACAGGGCAGTCACAGTCAAAGGCAAGTGTGCTAAATACAGAGGATATGATTACCTTCAGGTGACCTACACCTTAGGGTGTGCATGGAACGTAGTGAATTCTGAGTTTTGACTTGGGTCCCACCCCAAGAGATCTCATTGTATATATGCAAATATTTCAAAATTCAAAAAGTTGTGAAATCCTGCATACTTCTGGTCCCAACTATTTCATACAAAGGATATCCAACCTGTAATTAAAAATGACCTGCAAAATATAACGTGCCAAACAAATGTGGGACATAAATGTCAGTCTTTGTGCTGAGTCATAAAAGACATCTGTTTACATGGAGCAATTTGCTGAGTCAGATTAGCATCCATGTGTTAACTGGAAATAGTGCTGGTAGATCTTAGTAGTTTTCTTCCTGAAAATATATCCCAAATTGTCTCACCTAATGGAAAGAATAATTAAATATCTTAACATATGCTCCCTAACTCGAAATCTCCCACATCTTAATTCATGAGTTAATTTTTAAGCAAAGTTCCTGTTTTTTTTGTTGTTGTTTTATTTTTTTTTTTTTTGAGAGGCAGAGTTAGTAAGACAGAGAGAAAGGTCTTCCTTTTTTTTTTCTGTTCGTTCATCCCCCAAGTGGCCGCTACAGTCAGCGCTGCGCCGATCCGAAGCCAGGAGCCAGGTGCTTCCTCCCGACCTCCCATGCGGGTGCAAGGCCCAAGGACCTGGGCCATCCTCCATTGCACTCCTGGGCCATAGCAGAGAGCTGGACTATAAGAGGAGCAACCGGGACAGAATCCAGCGCCCGGCCCGACGCCGCAGTCGGAGGATTAGCCAAGTGAGCTGTGGTGCTGGCCAGTTCCTGCTTTTATTTAAGTAGAACTATTTTGGGTGCCGGCGCTGTGGCACAGTGTCAGCATCGCATGGGACTCCAGACCAAGTCCCAGCTGCTCCACTTCTGATTCAGTGTCCTGCTATGGCCTGGGAAAGTAGTGCAAGATGGCCCAAGTGCTTGGGCCCCTGCAGCCACATGGGAGACCCAGATGAAACTCCTGGCTCCTGGCTTTGGCCTGGCCCAGCCCCAGCCGTTGTGGCCATCTAGGGAGTGAACCCCGTGGATAGAGGACTCCTCTCTTTCTTTCTCACTCTCCTTGCTCTCTGTAACTCCGACTTGGAAATGAGTAAATAAATCTTTTAAAAGAAGGAGAAGAAATATTTGTTTCTGCTTATAACATCCTGAGTGAAAATCAGTTTAGAAGTGACTCTTGTGCTCAAGGGTGTCGTGTTTTCAAATGCTAACACAGGGCCAGTGTTGTGGCACAGCGGGTTAAGCCACCTGCAGCCCACATCAGAGTACAGGTTCAAGCCCAGGCTACTCCACTTCCCATCCAGCTCCCTGCTAAATCCAGTTCCATGTGCTGGAGCCCCTGCCACCCATGTGGCAGACCAGGATGGAGCTCCCGACTCCTGGCTTCGCCTGACCCAACCTCTGCTATGGCAGCCATCTGGGGAGGGATCCAGAATATCAAAGCCCCACCCCCTATTCCTCTCCCCCCCCCCCACTCACGGTGTCACTCTGCCTTCTGCATAAATAAATACATCTTTTTAAAAAAATGATACAGCACCTGGGTCCCCGTGGGGAGGTGCATTGTGTGGGCCACACGCCTTTAATTTGTACTATGCATGACTCATCTCTCCCTCCCCACACCACACATCCAATCAGCACCCTTTTGGGGGCTATGGTGTGGTGTGCAAAGCAACGGAATTGGGGTCCAGCTGGGGTTCTGTCACCAACTCCTGCGACCTGAGAAGAGTGACGTCCCCTTGCTCATGCCTCACTGGCGAAACAAGCAATTTAGACAGATGATTTCTCTGGTGAAAATCATATTAATGTTTCACGTTAGCGCCTTGCCTTTTGAGTTCTAAAATGTTCCCACGGTTCCAGAACGCACAGCGGGCACAAACTACGGAGCCGTAGATATCAGCTGAATAAACATCTGTAGACTGGCGTGGCAGATGTCTGGCCCGGGAGGCGCCGTGAGCTTGCTCCTTGAGGAGTGTCTTGCAAACACTTGGCCGTGGTAGACCAAGCATAACCCACCGTGGGAAGGAACGTTTGAGAACCGGAGTCCTCACAACCAAGACCTTGGCCGGGAACAGGAGGCAACGGAGCCCAGCAGGGGGACCCTGGGCCGGCGTGCTCAGCTCTGGCTCTGCTCCCAGGTAGGTGGAGGCGGCTGGGAGTTGCATGCAGAAGAACCACGTGGGCTGAAAGGGCTGCCCAAGGCGTGGGGACCCAGGCGGGCTGTGCTGAGTCCTCCCTGTCCTCATGGGCTCCGTGCACGAAGTCCTCCCTGTCCTCATCGGCTCCCTGCGGCTGAGTCAGCTCTCGTGTGGGAGGCTGGAGTCTAAACAGCACGGTGCTGGCCCCTGCGAGGGCCCCTCTGCAGAGCAGTGGGAGTCATGATGGAGCTTGTTAGAGAGTGAGAGTGCCTGGGCAGACAGGCAGTCAGAGCGATTCAGGGGGCAGCTACCCACTCTCGCTCTTTTTATAAAACATTTATTTATTTCGAAAGTCAGAATTATAGAGAGAGATGGAGAGACAGAGAGAGAGAGAGGTCTTTAATCCACTGACTCGCTCCCAGCTTGGTCACATCAGCAGGAGCTCAACCAGGCTGAAGCCAGGAGCCAGGGGCTCCATCCAGGTCCCCCACATACGTGGCAGGGGCGAAGCGCTTGGGCCATCGTGTGCTGCTTTCCCAGGCCATCAGCAGGGAGCTGGAAGGGAAGTGGAACAGTAGGGACACAAACCAGGCCCAGCCCAACATCTTCGCTTTTGTATTTGACTTCTTTTGTTCTGAAAAACCTTAGTTCTAAAAATATTATTGTAATTACACACTTGCTTAGCCTTGAACCATGTTCCTACCAACAGCATGACCACTGCGTGCACGTCCAGAGTCTTCGCGTGTTTGAATTCAGACAGGGGTGCAGCCAACAGTTTGCAGCCACTTGAAAGAAACCCTTTCGGCTATATTACCAATCTGATACGCGATTCTACTTGAATGCTTTCCTTTTGTTTTAAATTTCCAGATTGTTGTCTGTATACAGTACACAGTGTATCTCCATGGTTTAAAGTAGAAGTTATGTCAACAGGTGAACTCTGGGATGTCTTGTTGTCTTTCCCTATACTCAACACCCGATTCTCTGTCTCCAACCTGTCGCAGACCATTTTTAGTTCTCCTGTATCCTTCCAGTGATTCCTTTTGCAACCACAGCGAATACGCAGATAGATAGAAAAGTCCATCTATGCGATCTTATACCCCCTTTCTTCAATTGCCAGATTTACTGTGTTACAGGCAGTGTTCTGCACCTTGCTTTGTTTTTTCTTACTTACTCTATCCTGAGAACTCCAGAGCAGTACATACAGAACTCCCGCATGGTGTCTCGTTTCTAACAGCTGCATGGCGCTTCAGTGTGCGACTATACTGTGGTCCGTCTAACCAGATTCCTGCTGATGGATGGACATTGAGCCATCTCCAGCATTTTGCTAGTGAAAATAATGCTATGATAAATAACCAGACAGATTCCTAAAAGTGCAAAGACCGGTGAGGAGGTCAATTAAACTCTTGCTGATATCTGTCATTGAGTTTCCCTCCATAGGAATGGGACCGGGCGGTACTCCACACGCAACAATGGCCTTGCCCCCACGGCCTGGCAACAAAGTCGGTGGCGAAATTTTTAAAACATACAGTTTTGGCCAGTACCGCAGCTCACTAGGTTAATCCTCTGCCTGTGGCACCGGTACCCAGGGTTCTAGTCCCGGTCAGGGCGCTGGGTTCTGTCTTGGTTGCCCCTCTTCCAGTCCAGCTCTCTGCTGTGGCCCAGGAGTGCAGTGGAGGATGGCTCAGGTGCTTGGGCCCTGCACCCCATGGGAGACCAGGAGGAAGCACCTGGCTCCTGGCTTTGGATTGGCGCAGCGCATCAGCTGTGGCAGCCATTGGGGGTTGAACCAACAGAAGGAAGACCTTTCTCTCTCTCTCTCTCTCTCTCTCTGTCTCTCTCTCACTGTCTAACTCTGCCTATCAAAAAAAAAAAAAAGCATACAGTTTTGATGCTCACTTTTTCAAAGATTTATTTATTTATTGCTCATGTATTTATTCATTTGACAGGCAGAGTGACCGAGAGAGAGAAGGAGAGACGGAGAGATCGTCCACCTGCTAGTTTACCACCCGAATGGCTGCAACAGCTGGGGCTGGGCCAGGAGCCCAGAATTCCATGGGGGTCTCCCACATGGGTGCAGGGCCCCAGGCACTTGGGCCATTGTGCGCTGCTTTCCCAGGTGCGTTAGCAGGGAGCTGGATTGGAAGTAGAGCAGCAGGGACTCGAACAAAGGCAGCTGGCAAAGCAAGCGGCAGCGTCTCCCGCGCCCCACAATGCCAGCCCCGCGACTGTCACCTTCCCTAATACGAAGCGCCTTTCTCCGTGCTTAAGGAGCATTTGAAGTTTTTCTCCAAAGAATGGTCCTTTCCCATTTTCCTAATGAGTCCATGTGTTTCTTTCTGATTTCTAGGCATTCCGTACACACTAGATAAATCAGCCCTCAAACACGAAAACATTTTCCCCAGTTTTTTGTCTATATTTTTGACACAAAATTTTTTTTAATGTTCTTATTAATAAAAGGAAAAGTCAGGTTATTCGCCAAAAAAAAGGACAGTTTGACTGACAGGAGGAATCTCATTAGAATGACTGACAGGAGGAATCTCATTAGATCCATAGAAGAGCTGCTTTCTGGGAATGGTTTGAATACGTCTCCTGAGGGTTCATGTGTTGGAAGCTCGGGCCTCAGGGTGAGGTGAGTGGACATTTGAGACTCGAGTTCAGCACAAGGTGATTAGATCATGGGGTGCAGTCGTAGGAAGGGATGGGGATTAGCCCCATCTCCAGGAGTAAGTCAGTTCCCCCAAGAGTGGGTTCTTAACATAGAGCCCGCCTGGTCCCTCCCCCTCGCCGTGGCTTCCTGTCTCGTCACCTCTCCCATCTGCACCCCCACTGCAATGCCATCCACTGTCAGGCCCTTCCCAGAGCTGACGCCCAGGGGCCACCTGACCTTGGACTGCAGCCTCTTAACCTGTGGGTCAAATCAATCTCTATAAAGCAGCCACTCTCGGGTCCTCGGGTATAGCCATGGGAAATGGGCTAACACAACACGGGAGAAATCAAAGGAGAAAAACAGACTAAGGAGGAAGTCACCGTGAGCCCACAATTCTGCAGCTGGATTAGCTATTACTAAGGACAAAGCAGAGGGAAGACAGGCAGGGCCACGGCCCTCAGCCCTCTAACCCATCTCCCTCTGGGCCGCGCCCAAGCGCTCTGATCGTCAGTCAAGTGGATCTTGGAGAAATGGAAGCCAGGCAGCGCCATTGCTCTGCTTAAAACAATCTTTTTTGAAAACATTGATTGAGGCACAGCGCCTGTAGCCCACACACACTCAATACGAGCTTATAATTCAGTGACTTCGAGTACTCGTGTAGCGCCATGCAGCCGTCTCCAAGACTGGGCTGTTTTAGGTCCCCGTCACCCCAACATGTACTTCTTTGCAACTGAAACTCAGTCTCACTCAACCCCTCGACAGCCACCTTCCGGCTTCCTGCCTCCGTAAGTCTCCTTTTCTGGATAACTCCTACGTGAGGCTACTCTGAAAAGTTCATAGAAGATGGAGTTGAAAGATGTTTTTTGGTGCAAATTTTTTTTTTTGAAATCCACATATAAGAGGAGCTTTCAAAAAGTTCATAGAAAATGCATATTATGAAAACACCGTAGACTTCCAAACTTTTTGCACCACAGGGAACTTATCTTTTGGTCCTGTATCTCCGGGAACTTTTTGAAGCTCCCTGGGGGCGGGAGCCGTGTGCCCTGCGGTTTTGTGCCTGGTGACGCCCATGCAGCAGAAGGCCAACACGGGGCCTCCAGGGTGCAGCATGCATTAGCCGTTGGCTCCTTTTTGCTGCTGAGTAAATTTATTTTCCACATTAGCTGGGAGTGGGTAAGCCGCGCGTTGCTATCGCTGGTTGATAAGCGGTGGATGGTTTCCTGGTTTGATGGCTACGAGCCACTGCTATGAAGTCAGGTGCAGAGCCTTGGGAGGGTCCTCGCACCTTCATCAACTCCCCACTTCCTTCTGAGTAGCATCAGAGCCTGCGCAGGAACTCTGAACGTCCCACCTGGTCTGCCTTTCTGCTGCCACCCGTGGCGGCCCCCAGCTGCCTCCCACTCAGCCACTCACCCCTGGAGGCGCAGGGCACACAGGGCACCGCCCTCCCCTTGCAACCCTTTGTTGCTGAAAGTGTGGTGGAAGGGTGGGCAGGTCCCATCCACAGGGCCTCCTGCATCCTCCAGTCTGCGTTTTGCCCAGGCGCCCAGGCACTGAGCAGTCCATGAGTGCTTTCGAAGCCCCGTTCCAACATCCGACAGATTTTACTTCATTCTGTTCATTGCTTATGGCCCTGAGCCCCTGTCCTGGGTCATTAGTTCTACCGGGTGAGACGTTGAGCTCTGTTTTATTCATGACGAATTCCAGAGGCTGAGACTGCACCTGGCACCTATTTATAGAATGAGCGAATGTTTTCCTGTACGTCTCTGTAAAGGAATTTATTTATTACGCTACCTGGAGGAGCTAGTGATTTAAGTGGATTCAAGTCTGGGTAGAGAACAATAGAAAAATAAAATTGTGTTTATTTCTTCTGGGCATTCAAAAATATCAACTCACTGAGAAAGAGTGCTTCCTTCCAAAGAAGAGAGCAGGTGCGGGGAAATACGAATGAGTGTCTAAGACTATCGGACTATCAGGAGCCTTTAAAATATGGTGGAAAATGCACATTGTGCTATGTGTGGGTTGCATTTTATTTTATGCCAAAAGGACCTGACTTTTTTGATGCAGTTTTTCCACAAAGATTCTGAAGTATGTGTGTGCAAAGACAGAGACCAAAATGACAAAACAGAGGCACCTGTGGGTTTCTGTGTCCCCTTGCCTTGGACACACCCCCTCCCACGTGCAGCTGGGATTGGCTGCAGGGGTGGGTTGGGGGGGGTCAGAAGCCCTGAGTCTCCACTGCAGACTCAGCAGCCCCTGGCCAGGACCACTCCCTCTGTGCATGGAGGAAGTGACCCTCAGGCTCTGCTTTTTTAGGCTCCTTCTGGTTCCAGGATCTGTAAACCCACCCCACGAGGCAGTTCCCAGCCCCCCCACTTGTTTCTATGGAAACGAGCTCCCGAGGGGAATCCCTTCCTTCCTCACCTGCAGTACCGTCTTCCCTCCTTGACCAGCACTGAATTTCCCACGTGAAACTGGGCACCCTACAAGTTTCCACCGAGGGGCTCTGTGCATGTGGGTGCAGGAGTGGGCTGGGGTCCATGGCTCCGTGGAAGGCCCTGAGTCTTGGCTGAGTACTCCCCCTGCTGACCCTGCTGGCCACGGTCTGTGGCCTCCCTGCAGTGGCCAGGAGGGTGGACTGCCCCCTGTACTTCTTCACTCCATCCATAGTCTTGCTTGGCAACGGTGTGGTCCCTCCCTCATCAGCCTTCCTGACCCAACTGGAAAACAATTTAGAAGACAGAGCTCAGGGCTGGCGCTGTGGTGCAGTGGGTTAAAGCCTGACCTGAAGTGCCCGCATCCCATATGGGCGCCAGTTCTAGTCCTGGCTGTTCTTCTTCTGATCCAGCTCTCTGCTGTGGCTGGGAAAGCAGTAGTGGATGGCCTAAGTCCTTGGGCCCCTGCACCCACATGGGAGACCCGGAAGAAGCTCCTGGCTCCTGGCTTCGGATCAGCACAGCTGTGGCTGTTGCAGCCATTTGGGGAGTGAACCATTGGATAGGAGACCTCTCTCTCTCTCTCTTTCTGCCTCTCCTCTCTCTGTGTAACTCTCACTTTCAAATAAATAAAATAAATCTTTTTAAAAAAAGAATAAGAAGAAGAAGACAGAGCTCAAAGCCAGCAAATGCTTCTTGGCTGGAGCCCTCCTGCTGCTGTGGGTAGCATCGCTAAAGTGTGCTACAGGTTCAACAGCTTTGTGATAGGGCCAACGATGTCATCGCAACGAAAGAGCCCACACTCTAACAGGTGTGGGGAGCACTGGGTTCAGTCAGGCCTCCTGTGTGTCTTTGGGGCAGAGCTCCTCAGACGGGAGATGCCATGTGAGGAATGCGCCAGGCTTACGTGGCCATGCAGTCCGAGCTCTTAAGGGACCACAGAGAGAGGGCAGGACCCAGGCTCATGGAACCTCCCGGCCACCTGGCCCAGCCTCCATCTCTCAGGTCTGCACCCTGGACACAGCTACCCACGTGGGAGACCCGGATTGCATCCTGGGCTCCTGGACCTGAGAGGGAGGGTTATCGACTTGTTCCAGGAATCCCACAGCTAAAATTGGAAGCCACATCTCCCATCTCTCAGCTGAATTAAAAGGAACAATATCATTGCAAGTATTCAGTTGGCAGAGACTTGAGGGGAGAGAAATCATCAATTAAAAAACCTTTCAGGTAATTTCAGCATTATGATAGCCAAGTGTGTGTCTCCAACATCCTGAATCCCAGTGAATAAATAGGAAAACATTGTATGTTACAACACTGTCAATTTTGAGTTATATTTTTATTAATAGAAACTACAATTGAGGAAACAAAAAGTAGTAAATACAATTTTTTTTGACAGGCAAAGTGGACAGTGAGAGAGAGAGACAGAGAGAAAGGTCTTCCTTTTCCATTGGTTCACCCTCCAATGGCCACTGTGGCCAGCGCATTGCTCTGATCTGAAGCCAGGAGCCAGGTGCTTCCTCCTGGTCTCCCATGCGAGTGCAGGGCCCAAGCACCTGGGCCATCCTCCACTGCACTCCCGGGCCACAGCAGAGAGCTGGACTGGAAGAGGAGCAACCAGGACAGAATCCGGCGCCCCAACCGGGACTAGAACCCAGGGTGCCGGCGCCGCAGGCGTAGGATTAGCCTAGTGAGCTAATAATCATAATCATGTTTCTTAAAACAAGGTATAGGGCCTGGCACAATGACATAGCAGGTACAGCCACCACCTGTGACTCCAGCATCCCATATGGGTGCTGGTTCGAGTCCTGGCCACTCCACTTCCAATCCAGCTCCCTGATAATGACTTGAAAATTAGTAGAAGATGACCCAAGTGCTTGGGCCCCCGCACCCATGTGGAAGACCCAGAAGAAGCTCCTGGCTCCTGGCTTTGGATCGGGCCAATTCTGGCCCTTGCAGCCGACTGGGGAGTGAACCAGCAGATGGAAGACCTCTCTCTCTCTGTCTCTCCTCTCTCTCTCTATCTCTCTCTCTCTCTTTTATCCCGCCTTCCAAATAAAATAAACAAATCTTTAAATAAAATAGAACAAGGTGTACCACTTTGACCATCACACATGTACTGATGCCCCAGCCCCATTGGAAACCACAGGTCAGTCTTTCCAGCGTCTCCGTTGTCCGCACGGGGACAGAGGAGAAAGAGAAGTAGCAAAATGAGAGCCACAGTACTTCTACTGCTTTTCTCTTCTGGAGTTTCAAACATATGCAGGGCCCTTGCAGACTGGAGGGAGATCAGCAACGGCCTTGGGGGGCTGTTTCAGCGTCACTCGAAGCAGCGCTTGGCGTCTGGTGCAACTCAGGGCAAGCTGGCCTTTTCCCTCTCGGGCTGTGCTGCCCTCCTATAGACACACCCAGAAGAGCTCACACGTCTTCATCGCCGCCTGTCGCTTCAGTACTAGCAAGGCAACGTGCTCGTTTAATGGAGCAAAACCTGTTAGCAGGCTTAAGTATATTTGTACACATCAGGCTGTGTAGCATCCAAGGCCTGGCTGCGTTATTGTCCACAGAGCCAGGGTCATCTGTTCTTATTTCGTCACCTTCCTTGTTCACTAGCGTGGGAAAACTTTTAGTGGCTGAAGCTCATTTTATTGTATGTACTTCTCTGTGTTCTCGCGTGGAATAAACGATGCACCTTCATTGCAGCCCCCAGCGTGTGTGAATCCACATCCCCTGTCCTCGGATAGGACGGGGGTTTCTACAAGAAAGCCAGGCAGTTTCTGCAGAGGCAGAATCAAGGTGCTGCACCTTTTTATAATGTCTGCACCTTTTTATAATTACGTATTTTTATTTTTGATTTTTTTTCCCAAAGAAACCTTTTATTTAAAGAGTACAAATTTCCTAATTTAGGAATTCTTTTCCCGCCACGCTCACCCTCTCACCCCACCTCCTCCTCCCTCTCCCATTCCCAGTCCCATTCTCCATTAAGATTCATTTGCAATTAACTTTATATGTAGAAGACCAACTCTGTACTAAGTAAAGATTTCAACACAGGGAATCTTGAATAGCTAAAGCAATCTTATACAACAAAAACTGAAGCCGGAGGCATCACAATACCAGATTTCAAGACCTACTACAGGGCACTTATAGTCAAAACAGCCAAGTACTGGTTCAAAAACAGATGGATAGACCAATGGAACAGAATAGAAACACCAGAAATCAATCCAAGCATCTACAACCAACTTTAAGAAGCTGGGGCCGGCGCTGTGGCACTGCGGGTTAACGCCCTGGCCTGAAGCACTGGCATCCCATATGGGCGCTGGTTTGATACCCGGTTCCCCACTTCTGATCCAGCTCTCTACTATGGCCTGGGAAAGCAGTGGAAGATGGCCCAAGTGCTTGGGTCCCTGCACCTCTGTGAGAGACCCGGAAGAAGCTCTTGGCTCCTGGCTTTGGATTGGCGCAGCTCTGGTGGCTGTTTGGGACGTAAACCAATGGAAGGAAGACCTTTCTCTCTGTCTCTCCCTCTCACTGCCTGTAACTCTACGTCTCAAGTGAATAAATAAAATATTTAAGAAAAAAAAGGAGCTGATGAAAAAGCCGTATTATAAAGAACCATGCGGAGGCCAGCACGGTGGCACAGCAGGTTAAGCCATTGCTTGCAACACCAGCATCTCCTGTTGGAATGCTGTTTCCAGTCCTGCTAATGCTCTGATCCTACGCCCTGCTAATGTGCCTGGGGAGACAGTGGATGATGGCCCACGTACGTGGGAGCCTGCTCCCGGGTGGGCCACCAGAATGGAGTTCACGGCTCCTGGCTTCATCCTGGCCCAGATCTGGCTGTTGGGGCCATTTTGGGGAGTGAGCCAGCAGATGGAAGAGTACTCTCTCTCTCTCTTTCTCTCTCCTTCTGTGTCTTTTCTCTCTGTCTCTCCCTCTTTCTCTATCACTCTACCTTGCAACTAAGTAGACCTTAAAAAATTATGCATGTATTTCAAACTGTTTGGTAGCAAAATAAACTTATCTTTTAATTCCATTTTCTTTTTGAAGTACCCTCACGTAGATTCTGTCTGGTGCTACCTGGGTAAACATAATGAAAAGCTTTTTTGTAAAAAATGTCTGTCCACGAGGGATGGCGCTGTGGCAGAAGGGGTTGGGCGGCCGCTTCGAGAGTGACCGCCTGAGTCCCAGCGGCTCTGCTCTCCATTCACCCTGGTTAACATTCCCGGGAAGACCGTGGGTAATGGCCCAAGGACATCGGAGAGCAGAGAGGATCTCCTGGCTCCCGACTCCGGCCTTGCCCAGCCCTGGAGAGCCCCCTTGGTGCAGAACTCAGCTGTAACGGGACTTTCCCTCTGCTCTGTGGCCTCCTCGCCAGGAGGGACCTCCATGGGCCCCGTCCACTCAGTTTTCAACAGGAAGCCATGGTTCGGATGTGGCTGGTCTCCCAAGGGCTCTTGTGGGGGAGGTTTTGTCCCCCGGTGGTGACGTGAGAAGTGATGGGAGCTGCAGGGGGCGGGGCCTAGTGGGAGGCCTCAGGCCATCGGGGGCCTTGCTCCAGCAAGGGGTGAAGGGGCTCCTGCAGGGCCCTGAGCTAGTGCTGGTGAGAGCCTGACCCCTGACCCACTCTCCTGGCCTCCCTCCCATCTGGCAGGGTGACCCCCATTCTCACGGGCCTCCCGTCTGGCGGGGTGACCCCCATTCTCACGTGCCTCCCATCTGGCGGGGTGACCCCTGTTCTTACAAGAAATCCAGCCCCGCTTTGTCCCAGAAGCTCCACTCTCCTGGGGCTGCTGCCCTGCTGGCCCTGCAGCCTGCACCGTGCCCAGGCGTCCCGGCTCAGCACCGGGAGGGCTGGCGCACTGCACAGCCAGAGCTCTGTTAGTTGTCCCCTGACATCCTGGCCAAGGAGCTTCATGCTAGGAGATCCAGCCCCCAAACGCACATCTGTCCCTCTAATGGGGTGACCTCCGTGGTCTCAGACCTGGGGGACTGTCCTAAGGGAGGTGTGGGGAGTGCCAGCTGGGAGAGCCACGACGTGGGTTGTCACGTGTCCTCCTGCTGAGCCGGGATGGGTGGAGACGGAGAGGAGCCCGTGACAGCCCTGGGGGTGAGCAGCAGGTGGCCACCTGGCCTCTCCCTGGTCTAAGCACGTGAGATGGTTCCAGCGACACAGAAACTGCGTGTCAACATCTGACGCTACCACGCACGCTGCTGAGTTGATTTCCAGTTTTGTAACATAAATATGATAATATGCACTTTGAAGTGTTGTTGAAAGAGTGTAGTTTCTTTTTATTGCCTATTTTACTCTTTATTCCTCTGTTCAACCATAACCGAGAGCCCTTGAGCCTCCCCGCCCCAGGCCCCTGTCTGCACAGCCGGCTCCGCACGTCCCCGCCGCCTCTCGACTCTCGTCTCCACGGTCAGAAGAGAGGAGTCTGTGGCGTGGAGGGGGTGTTTTCTCAGGTCTCTGTTGATCTGCCTCGGCTGCCGCCGCACTGTCTTCACACTTCCATGAGCGAGCAGGAGGCCCGAGACCTTCTTCCCCAGCTGATCGGCCTGGGGCTCGTGGGACCAGAAGGCCCTTCCGTGCCCCCCTGCACACGTCCCTCGGCCTCTGTGCGCCCCCAGACCCCCTCGGCAGCCACATCAGGCTCTTTCTGACGCCTTTCCTTCCAACCTGGCTGGCTGCTTTGCACCAGTGTAAGGCCATCTCATTCACTCCAGCGTGATTATGTAAGTTCACAGACTATGTGTTCTAACAAAAATCCCACAAGCGTGCCTTTAAAAAAAAAGATTTATTTATTTATTTGAAAGTCAGAGTTACACAGAGAGAGAAGGACAGAGAGAGAGACAGAGAAAGAGACAGAGAGAGGTCTTCCATCTGATGGTTCACTCCCCCAATGGCCTCAATGGTCAGAGCTGCCCGGATCCAAAGCCAGGAGCCAGGAGCTTCTTCTGGGTCTCCCACGCAGGTGCAGGGACCCAAGGACTTGGGCCATCTTCCACTGCTTTCCCAGGCCATAACAGAGAGCTGGATCGGAAGTGGAGCAGCCGGGTCTCGAACCAGCGCCCATATGGGATGCCGGCATTGATGGTGGTGGCTTTGCCTGCTACACCACAACTGCGGCTCTGAGTGTGCTTTATTTTAAAGAAGGTCACACTATAGCAGCTGAAATTTTAATAACATCTCATGGGGCAATTGCTTACATCATCAAGGATTCTTTACCATAGCTTTACGTCCATCAGAGAGAGTAAGGGAGGGGAGACCCCATTCAGTCCAGTCGTTCTTAAACTGTGCATCAGTGAGAATTCCCCAGGGAGACAGCACGAGGACCACACGACTGCATTCGCAACCCTGGCTTCAGATGCGGTCACCGGAAACCAGACGACGGAGCCCGTGGGCTCCCCTCTGGCTGTTCTCTGCCCAGGCTCTGTGTGTACGGTGCGCTTCGGAGCAGGCAAGCCGTGGCTAAAATGTTTTCAGGAGCCGTGGACCGTGGCCGACGCCACGGGTCTCACAGAGGGAGCACTGCAGAGTGGAGCGACACCAAGCTTAGCACAGGGGTAGGAGCAGATCCGCACGTCCGCTCCCTGTCCAGGGCCTGCTCACGCTCGGGGCCGACTTCCCGCGAAGGCTATCGAGGAAGAGGGAAAAAAAAGGCGAAATTGCATATTTTTTTAAAAATTTAAAAGCATGTGTTTGAAAGGCGGGGTGGGGCTCCCAACTGCTGGCTCCCTCCTCAAACACCCACATCAGTCAGTGCTGGGCCAGGTTGAAGCCAGGAGCCAGGAACTGCACCCAGGTTGCACACATGGGTGCAGGGACCCACGCATTGGAGCCATCGTGAACAGGCGGATGGAATGCAGAGTGGAGCAAGGACCTGGATGCAGGCTGTCGACGCCGGAGCGACATCAAAGGCGGCCTCCTGGCCGGGGCGCCCCGTCAGCAGCGATCTGGGGAATCGGAGCGAGGATTGTCAAGAATGCGACACAGCCACACAGGCAACACGGAGGGCACAGCTGATATTGTAAATGTACACCGTTAAGTATGGGGAAGGCCGTCAACCCAACCTGGAGTCGCGTGTGTCAACCCCAGGAGGAGTGAAGCTGGCAGGATACGCAGAACATTTCTGAGCACACATCGCTGCGTATACATTCTGTGTATACATTTCTGTGTATAATTTCTGCATACACATTTCTGCGTATACATTTTTCATGCACAAGGGACTGATGGAAAATGTCCCGGGGGACCCTGCCAGGGCCACAGCCTCCCACAAGGGCCGCTGTGAAGACACTGGTCTGACAAACTCCGGGCAGCCTCGGACGGTGCCACCTGTGCTTCCTCATCGGGACCCGAACTGGTGGTGCTCTTCAGCTCTGCCTTTCAAGACCGTTCAGGTCCGCGTCCTTGAACACGGGTCCGGTGTATCACGCGTGTGCGCGCCCACTGCAGTGCCAGTCCCACTTAAAACTTGACGGTGCTCTCATTCCGACTCCTCGTGTCCCTCCCTGTCTCCAGTACAGAGGCCCCGCTGGCAGACCCATAAACATGAAATCAATGTTCCAACTCGTCCAGGAGGACACAGTAAAGCTTACACCGAACATTCGTACAAAGGAACTTCAAAGTCGAATTTTTCTCTTAAGTACTTTAACCAGTTTCCCTTCCCATGCGTTTGTAGGTGCAGTTTGCTTAATAAGCGATTTTCACGTGAATAGTAAAAATGCAAACATCAAACCATCTCCTGGACAAGGGATCGGAAAGTTAGTTTGTGGCGTTTTTACTGGACGCACAGCTTCCTTGAGAAGCAGCCATTTATTTTACTTGTTTTTGTGCTGTTGAGACCGAACCCCTGAAACGTACGAGCAGGACGCAGCCTCTTGTCTGCCCCCTTAGCCCACGGTGTCCTTGCCTGCCCTTTATCGGAAGGAATTGGCTGACTTAAGGGAGTGACCCAGCCGGCCTTACAGGGTTCTGATCACAGGGCTCACGGGGTCGTTTGCTTCTCCAATCCTAAGAGCTGCGATGGCCAGTGTTGTCCTGGGGCAATTCGTGTAGAGGAAGTCCAGCTCTGAGCAGTACGTGGTTTCCAGCTCCACTTAACCTCGGCTCAGCTGGAGCCCATTTGGCACCATAACTTCCCTACAGAGCATCCGTGACCAGCCGGGACTGGACACGAGCTGAGCACACCTCTAGATAGATAGATAGATATCATATGTATCTATATGATATATATATATGATATATATAGATATATCTATCTATATGAATCATATCATATATATCTATATGAAGAACTTGGGTCACCCAGTGTTAGCACAGCAGCCCCGTTCTGGTTGCCCAGGTTCAGGGAGTCTACCAAACAAAACAATGCATCAGCCAGGCAACCATGTGAGGCGCGGAGCTCTGGGACATCTGGTCAACCCCACCTGCAGGGGTGAGGAACACTGGGATGCAAGCTGACCAAAAGCGAGAAATGAGGACTGGACGCCCACACTGTCTCAGCGCAGCCTCAGGGCGCCCTGTCCCCACAGCGCTGCTGCTCCCAGGCACCACAGAGGCAGGATTCCGTGGGCCGAAACAAAGGCGGCCGCTGACTCCGTGCCGGAAATCAAGCGGCAGATCTCAAGGTGCAGGAAGATTCTACACGCTCATGGCTTTTCAGGAATATCTCTCAGGGCAGTCAGTGCACGGGGAATCGAAAATCAAAAGAGAAGGGGTTTCCATTACTGTCAAAGCTGCTCTTTGAATGCCTCTGATGGGAGCCACTTGCCTGTCCCGTCTCGTGCATCGCTGTGATGTTTGCAAAGCATTCCTAGGCGGTGCGGCTAAGACAATTATTCTAAGGGTGAGGAAGGAACGGACTGGCTCTGCGGAATTTTCCATCCCCGCAGGATGCCTCAAAGCCTGTCTTTCAAGTGAGACGTGGCAGGGAGTCCAGCTCCCGGGAGCCGTTTTTTCCACCTATGGTGACATTTAAGACGGCGGTAATTGGAACTTGACAGGGGCCTGCAGGTGCTGCACGCACCAGCACCTCCACGTGCGATGCTCCCTGCTCCCCCGCCTCACTCCCCTGCTCCCCTGCCTCACTCCCCTGCTCCCCTGCCTCACTCCCCTGCTCCCCCCGCATCAGTCACTGGCATCTCTGGGCGCTGCCGCACGCTGTGGATAACAAGGACTCAGGGGTGCGCCCTGGCCATCCAGCACAGGGGGCTCACGACAAAACCGTGGGTGCCCAGCACCCCAAGTCCGCACCCCAGGCAGGACACCCACCCCCCTTGGTGCTGTGGAGCGCCGCAGGGAAGAGCCCGTCGGGGCAGCTGGAGCCAAGGCCTGGGAGAGCTGTGTATGCTTCAGCACCAAATGCTGGGGGGTGACCTCCTCCCACCTGGGAAAGCAAACACTGGCACACTGGCGGTTGCATCATCTCTCCCGGGGACGGGATGACATCATAGGAAGTAAACCGAGGAGCCAGGGTTCCAAGTGGGAGGGGCCAGGGCACTGTCCCTCAGGTGCTGGGCGGTTTTCAGTCACGCCACCTGCTAGGGCGGGCTCCTCCTCACCGTCGTCTCAGGCCCCATGCGAGCCCAGGCGCATTTCTGCGGGCTGTCCCTGCCCACAGCCCTGGTCCACGGCCCTGCGGACTGTAAGGAGTCAGGACTCCTGCAGGGAGTTGGCCGCAGCCCACAGCCGGCCCTGCAGGTGCTGAGCATGCTCTGCACTCCTGGAGATGGGGGGGTCACCCGCGATCACATGACACAGACGTCCAAAGTCACTCCCCAGGCCCGGCTCAGATCCCCTCGGGAAGGCAAACGTGTTTCCAATCCCATCTGATACCGCGGCTGACGTGCCTCAGCCAAGACTCCCAGAAAAACAGGACTTCTGGATGCCTGTATGCTTTGCAGCACTACTGCTCTGGGAGCCACCGTGCACGTGCGGAGCAGAACAGGAAATCCTGCAGAAGCAGCCTGCTCGCCTCTCAGCTCCGAGCCCAGACGCTCACCCTGCCCCCTTCCAGTCCCTGCCCAAAGGTCGCCTCCCAGGAAGGCCTGTTCTAGCACCTTCTTGACTTGTTTATGTCTTTCTTTTTTTAAATATTTATTTCATGTACGTGAAAGTGAGTTACAGAGAGGGGGAGAGACAGAGAGAAAGAGGGAGTCTTCCAGCCACTGGCTCACTCCCCAGACTGCTACCGTGAGCAAGGCTGGGCCAGGTTGCAGCCAGGAGCCAGGAGCGCCATCCAGGTCTCCCACACGGGTGCAGGGCTCCAAGCACTTGGGCCAACTTCTGCTGCTTTTCCCAGGCCTTAGCAGGGAGCTGGATTAGAAGTGGAGCAGCCGGGACACGAACTGGTGCCCACGTGGTGCTCCAGGTGGCGGCTTTACCCTCTTCTTTATCCTCTGTTTTTATTCCTATGTTTGTCTTTTTATTTTGAAATATTTTAAATAACACAGAAAAGTAGAATGAGCACACAAAGATGCCAGAGTTTTTAACATTTTGCCATATTAGCTTTCTATGTAGATCTATATATACACACAATATTATTTCTTGAAAGCAGAGTATATGGAATTCATGACAGATCATAAAATGAGGGGAAGAGCATATTATTTTGTAAAGCTTATAATTAGTAAGACAGCATTTATAAATAATCTATAGACCAAATAATACGGCATCTACACATTTGTTACTATATATATATATATATAGTAACTTCCACGGTTCAGAGAAACACGGTATTTGTAGCTCTATGTCTGGCTTTTCTCACTTAGCACCTGGTTTAAAAGTTCTTGTCAGGGCAGTGTTGTAGCACAGTGCATCGATCCACCACCGGCAGGGCCAGCATCCCACGTGAGCACAGCTCCGGTCTCGGCTGCTGCACCTCCGATCCAGCCCCTTGCTAATGCGCCGGGGACAGCAGCAGAGGATGGCCCGGGTGCTTGAGCCCCTGCACTTGTGTGGGGGACCCCGATGGAGCTCCAGGCTCCTGGTTTTGGCCTGGCCCAGCAGTGACTGTTGTGCCCATTTGGGGAGTGAACGAGTGGGTGGAAGACCTCTCT